>JAQMYF010000005.1:28100546-28111073 GCA_030014195.1 Neosilurus mollespiculum | reverse complement strand
CCCCTTTTTTTTTTTTTTTTTTTTTTTTTTTTTTTTTTCCCCCTTCCTTCTTAATATACAAAACAAGTTTGGTTCAACTGACAACTAAAACCCTCTCCATGCACCCAGGGATTAAAATTTCATGAAATCAGTCATCCATAGCAACACAACATCCAGCGAGTTTCATTTCTCAGTCGTTTAACAAAGCCGTGTGTGGACAGGGTGCTAAAATTTATTCTTTGCATATTTATTTAAGGAATCTCTTCACGCTCGAGCATATCATGTCGGGAAAACTCCAGTTTCAACGTTAAAAGTCCAGCTGGTGTTCATGTAACGTTTAGACACACCCACACAACTCCATAAAAGGCAAAGCTTGCAAGGATGAAAATGATAAAATGCAACTAAACGGTGAAAGAGCGCCTCCTGTACGCGGTGTGCTAACTTGTCCCATAAGGCAGCTTTACCGCTGCAGTGCTTCATTCACACACTAACCCGTAACCCTGGTGTGGGGTGCCATTTCTTTTACTCCTAATTCAATTTCAGTTCAGTTTCTTTCATGTCATGGTTAATATTGACTAAACCCATTGACTAAAATAATTTATGTTAAAAACTTCACCAGGTATTTCTGGAATAAACGTTCTGGCGAATGCTTGGTGAAGAAATCTGTAACTCGAATCCAGTTTGGTAGACGAGCCAATAGCAAAAAGTAAAAAAAAAAAAACCCCATGATGCAAAGTTTCCACTAAATGTAGAAAGTTTATAGGATGCGTCCTCAGTATTAAGGTAATATCTGATAAATATACAAGAGGAGACCACATGGACTCTTCCCGGACGGTTGCTGGTAAAGTAAGGTGTACGGGCCACGTCAACATCAACGCATCGACGTACTGGTTAGATCAGGGATCAGGCACAGATAGCTGTACAGATATCCGACCCCCTTCCATGACCAGATAAATCAGAGTCATCACTGTATTCATCAGCGAAAGGTTTGGCCAAGTAGAACTTTTATCCGTCATCAGACATTACACACAATACCGTCACAAACATTTCCTTTTCTGTCTCCTGATCTTTATCTCTCTTTGTGTTCAGTGTTCTGTATTAGCCATGTGGCATGCATTACATTCAGGTCTGATCAGACTGATGGAAGCAAGCGGCCCTGCAGACACACACACACACACACACACATACCCCACTCCCAATGGGTTGCTATTCGTTCTGTTTAAGCTCCGCCTCTGTTTCTGATTTGTGTCTTTATCAGTGTTAATGTAAGATTGTACAAAAAAATTGAACCACTTGATTATTTTTTTTTTAAGATTCATTAAAGAATAAAGTATATTGGTTTTCCCCGGGAAGATGAGGAAATCTCGGGTAAACCTGGTCTCTACGTCAACATTTCCTTTGTTTATCTGATTCAGACTTCAGTAATAGACTTTATTCTGGGCCTGGTGTCTGGGTTTACAGGTAATTTGTTTACTGTAATACTTTGGCTGTTTAAGCAGAACAAAGACTTGCGAGGAGGGCTGTGTGCGTGTGTGTGTGAGAGAGAGAGAGAACTGTGTCTACTGTTAGTTTGAAAAAAACACATTCTATAATGTAATTACGACTTGAGATGAAAGAGCAACTTCACGTCAGTTTGCTGTCTTTTCTAGCAGACCTGTGTTCCTCCTACACACATTCATGAAGTCATCCTGTCTTTCTCCTAGACTCCGCCCTCCACTGTCTATTCTAATACAACATAGCAGGTGTGGAGAAACGAATAGCAGCAGGATGGGGTCCACGGTACAGAAAAACAATCCGCTTCTACACCTCCTGATATTTAGATTTTTAAAATAAGTAATAGCAATTTTGGAGGAAAAAAATAGGGGGCAATCAGAGCCGAGTATTTGGGTTCGATTCCCGAACCAGCCAGGAAAAAAGAGTGGCAACAGTGGGAGTGAGCAACACTTTCCCCTCCCTCCACTCTCAGGGCCACTGAATAAGGCTTGGTGCCCCTGACTGCTGCATTGAGGCTGCCCCCTGCTTTCAGAGTGTGTGTGTGTGTGTGTGTGTGTGCACGCTCACTTTGGATGGTTACATGTCAAAAAATACAACAGAACTGCCAGTCAAATGAGTACACCCCTCCCTTCAGAAGCTCCGCCCTCCAATTCACAGACATGCACTGCAAAGGCAACGACATTAATGACACCCGCCTCCAGCCAATCAGCATCATGCATTTGTGAATCGCATAAACATAAAAGCCCCTTGTTAATGATTGACTGGAATAGTGTTGTGTGGATCACAGAGACACTTCCTGTGTTTGAACTCTACAGCACCAGGGCGGGGAAGGAACAGCGGATTTGTTTTTTTTTTTTTAAATAGAATTAATGACTAGTGTGTAAAGCGGCGCTAAGAACACGCCCCAAACCTGTAACCAAAAGAAAACGATCCTCATCATTAAAATCCTTTAACGAAATGAATTCAAGACGGTGTTGCTCCACCAGACGACCCAAGGAAGTGGGCGGAGCTTTGAAGGTCATGGGAGTTTCTGATTGAAAACGGGGTCGTGAACACGGGTTTGATCACCTCCGTCCTGAGATGATCCGAGACTGAAACCCAATCAGATTCCACCAAGAGCTGTTTATTGTAAAGACTGAGAGCCACCATCGTAAATCTTTACAGAGGGACTTCCTTTAAAAGAACAGAACTAAGACACCTGTACAAACAAACGCTTCAACTTCATTTTACAAAACAAAACAAAAATAATAACTGGGCCGACGCCTTCTCTAGAAACCGAGCAGCCACGGGAGGAGGATTCTGGGAGATGTATATGACTCCTGGCACGACTCCTTTTGTGAAGTGTTACAGAGTGTGTGTGTGTGTGTGTGTGAGAAGCAGTTCGTGGGGGGGTCCATCGAGCTGCTGGAGAAAGCGAAGGTGACGGAGGTCAGTGTTTGCTCTTCTTTGACTTCTTGTGCGAGCGGTGCGGAGATCGGGACGAGGAGCGTCTGGACCTGCGCTGTGGAGACGGAGAGCGGGAGCGCTTGGACTTCCGTGGAGAACGGGACCTCGTCCTAAACACGGAAACACCACCCGTATTTCTATTAAGCTTAAAATAATAATAATAAACATTTTGATCTATTTATATCTGCATTTAAATATAATTATAGAACACCTTCCAACCAATCAGAATCAAGAACGCAACATTTATACTTCTCAAAGTAACAACAAAAACGTGCGTGCACACATACCTCTCTCGCTTGTCCTCCGCTTCACGGCTCCGCCCCCTGCTCCGATCTCGGTCCTCACTCTTCTTACTCCTCTCTTTCTCCCTGTCCTTCTCCCTCTCTCGATCGCGCTCCTTCCCTTTGCTCTTCTCCTCCGCCCGGTCTCTCCGCTCCTCCTTCTTCGACTTCTCCTTCTGCTTGCTCGACGACGACGACGACTTCTCCCTCTTTTCCTCTTCGTCCTTATCGAACTCCTGCCGGGAGAAGATGACGGGCGTGTGTGAATGAAACAGTGACGAGGGACGAGAACGTTCTGGAAGGAGTAAACCTGTACCTTCTGGAGAAGTTTGTTCCTGTAGTGTTGAACTTGCTGTTGAAGACTCATGTTGGATTTCTTCTGACGTTTCCCCGATTCCAACTCGTCCTGAAACTTCATCACCTTCACCTGACACACACACACACACACACACACACACACACACACACACACACACACGTTATTTCATTTCTGCCTCCAGATGATTCCCAGAGTGCATCACATCTCTCTCTCTCTCTCACCTCCAGCTCTCGGAGGCGGGTCCGCTTGCTCTCCGACATCTCGAAATTGCGCAGGCTGCTTTTAAACTCCGCCCCCTCGAACCTGCTGGGACTGGCCGCGTCGTCCTCATCGCTGCTCTCGTCGTCCTCCGAGTCGGCGTCGTTCTCCTTCGCACCGCTGAGAGAGAGAGATTTAAACGGATCAGAATGACACCGAGCTGCAGGACGTGGAAAGAATGGAATGTTTAGGACGTGAGAGGGGTTTTACCTCGCACTCATCTCATCCTCGGAGTTGGATCTAGCTGCGGGACAGAACAGGAGAGTCAGAACGGCGCAGTGAGGAAAGAAGGACTGAAAGAAAGAACGTGGGAGAGGAGAGAGAGGTGGGAGTTACCCGACTGATCAACGTCATCCACTCGCTCCCACTTGGACAGCGCGACGCTCGGTAACGTCTTCTCCAAACCTTCATCCACTTGGAGAGAGAGAAAGGGGGTGGGGGCGAGAGGGAGAAAGGGAGGGAGAGAGAGGAGGGAGGGGTTTAAATCAGACTGAATTCAGATGTAACGAGGACTCATCATCGTCGTGTTCATTAAACTGGTGCTCTGTTATAAAAACTAAACCGAGCACTAAAGATTCCTGCGCCGAACTCACGAGGGACGCCGTCGATGTCGTCCATGGTGGATCCGAGCGGGACGCCGTCGATATCGTCCACAGGGACGCCGTCGATCGAGGCGGGATCCCAGGCCAACGGAGATCCGTCCAGGTCGTCCAGCGGCGTCCCGTCCAGTTCCGCCCCATCCATTGGTACGCCGTCTAACGGAGCGCCGTCCAAATCTGGGGAGGCAGGCTATGAGAAAGAAGACTACATTACCCAGAGTGCACCGGGAACCGAGTGAATAGTGATGAATTTGAGATAATGAGGCTATTTCGTGACGCGTTCATGTTGCCAGTCCATCACAGCGTCAACATGCACAAACATTCCCAATTACGCCTAGGGGCAATTCAGAACAGCCTAATGTGCATGTCTTTGGACTGTGGGAGGAAACCGGTGTACCCAGAGGAAACCCACGCAAGCACATGCAAACTCCACACTCGGAACGCCCTGGGCTGTGAGGCGGACGTGCTATAACCACTAGAACTGAATAGACAGCACTGACACTGAACACCTCAGACTCGTTATTAGCTCGAGCGGGTGCGGAAGCTAGCTAACACAGTTATCAGTGACGGCGATCTGAAGGTCGGAGGTCACACCTCTGTCCTTTCGGGTAGTTCCTCTCCCGGTTTGATGAGTCCCAAGAAGATGTTTTGCAGCTGGATGAGAAAGGATTCGGGGTAGATGGCCCAGTCCTCCCATGCGCGAAAGCAGGTCATGATCCTTTGCTGGAGAGAGAGAGAGAGAGAGAGAGAGAGAAATGAGAAGAGGATAAAAGGAGGACGAGGATGATAATGATGACGATGATGATGTTTCTTCTCCGTGTGGTTTCACCTTGAACTGCTCGGCCTGCAGCCTGGCCTGGATGTTGCGGTACGCCTCGCCCATGTCGCTGAAGATCTGCGGTAACTTCGACTCAAAGCTGCGGACAACACACCAAACACGCGGTTCGTAAACTCCAAACTAGCGCACAAGATGAAAGGATGTGAACCAGATGAAGAGAGAGAGAGAGACGTTACTATTTGCGGTAGTAGGAGGCGTTGGCGACTTTGGCGCTGGAGTTGTACAGGATATCCGACACCAGGAAAAGCCTCGCTACCTGGAAAAAAAAACGACAATGAGTGAGGATCAGGTCAAAAATAGGAAGCATTAAATAATACTGTGTGTGTGTGTGTGTGTGTGTGTGTGTGTGTGTGTGTGTGTGTGTGAGTGCCTTCTTCTGCAGCGGTGTCTGTATCATGGACAGTGACTCAGCGATGCAGGACACCACTTCCTCTGCAGCCTCCGCCCTCTCCAGACAAAAGAGCATGGCATCGCCGATCTCCACCCTCCGGGGGGTTAAACCCCTCAGTAACACCTCCAGCTGTTCCCTGTGCCTAAACCACACACACACACACACACACACACACACACACACACACACACACACACTGCATCACTGATCTCTCCCCGTAACCCCATACCGGTTTCATAGTTCAGGTGGAATGATGGATGGAACGCGTACTCGGGTTTGAGCTGCCCTTTCTTTAGCTCCTCCTCCTGAAAGGGGGAGGGGTCTTCTTCGGGTTCATCGTCTCCGTGGAGATAGGGATTGAGGACCGGGGGCCTCCAGAGGGAACCGCCGCGAAACATTCGGAACATGGAGGTCTTCCACTCGCTTGGACTTTCACCCTGAGAGAGAGAGAGAGAATAATGGTACAGAGAAAGAAGGTAAAGGCAGATAATAGAAGAATAAGAGAGAAACAGAGGGATGGAGAGAAAGGAGAGGAGGTGTGAGGAACAGAGAGAGAAAAGTAAGAAAGCATGAGAGATACAGGGAGAGACAAAAAATAGAAAAGATGGAAAAGTGTGTTAGAGAGAGAGAGAAGGAAATAGACAGTCAATGAGTGGGGAGAGTGACAGGGAGAGGGGGAGAGAGAGAGAGAGAGGGAGGGAGATAAGGAGAGAGAGAAAGAGAGGGACAGAGAGAAAAAGAGTGAGAGAAAAATGAGAGTCAGACAGAGAGAGAGAGAGAGAGAGAGAGAGAGAGGAGATAGAAAGAGGTTTAAATCTCATGGAAAAAGAAATGAAGTTTATGAAACAAGTGTGTGAGTGTGAGAGTGTGTGTGAGTGTGAGAGTGTGAGAGTGTGAGAGTGTGAGAGTGTGAGAGTGTGTAAGTGTGAGAGTGTGTAAGTGTGTGTGAATGTGTGTGAATGTGTGTGAATGTGTGTGAATGTGTGTGTGTGGTCTAGCTATTCATCACAGTGTGGGGACATAAATCTGTTTACACAGTCACATTATGGGGACTTGGCTTCCTTATGGGGACAAACCACAAGTCCCCATGACGTAAATCATTCCATTTTAAGGTGAAGATGCTTTAAGATTAGGGGAGGGTTGGGGTGAGGTTTTAGTTAGGCAAGTAGGGGTTATGTTTAGTGTAAGGGAAATTTCTCCAGGAAATGAATGCATGTCTAAGTATATTGTCCCCACAAGTCATGGAAACATGACTGTGTGTGAGAGTGTGTGTGAGTGTACCTGCAGTATAGAGAAGTGTGTGAGAGTGTTTGTGTGAGAGTGTGAGTGTGTGTGTGTGAGAGAGTGTGTGTGTGTGAGAGAGTGTGTGTGTGAGAGAGTGTGTGTGTGAGAGAGTGTGTGTGTGAGAGAGTGTGTGTGTGTGAGAGAGAGTGTGTGTGTGTGAGTGTGAGAGAGTGTGTGTGTGTGTGTGTGTGAGTGTGAGAGAGTGTGTGTGTGTGTGCGTGAGTGAGTGTACCTGCAGTATAGAGAAGAGTTTCCATCTGTAGTACACATGCTCCTGACATTTATTATCAAACAGAAATCTGTAGAGACGAACAGCACACAGTGAGGAATAATCTAATCTCACTTTAATGAAACGGAACATTCCGGATCCAGGACCCGTGATCGCGCCCCCCGATCTAGAAACATCTTCACTGCAGGGATTCATGGTTTCCACCCCGGCTCTAAAATCCAGGTTTCACTGATATGCTTGAGTTCCAGGTGGAGAAACAGTGCTGTTCCTCCAAAGTCCTACAGGTGGCGCACTCTAAACGAGCCCGTGTGGGAGGAGTCAATACATATATTCAGGAAGTTTGTGTGGAATATCAACAAACTTCTTTTACATGGATTAAGTTTCACAAATTGTAAAATAAATATAAAGAGAACGGGGATTTTACTGAACTGGGTACGAAGGGGTGGTGGTGATATCGTATCGGTTGGTACCTGCTGACTCCCTTCCCTCAAAATATAACACACTTCGCCTTAAACGTTTGTTTACAGAAAATCAGTTGGTTATAATTTAACGTAAACGTGACACTGATTTATATCAATTTACCGATTTAAGAAAGATTCTGCAAGAGTTTCTACAACAAAGGTGCACCAGTGTTCCCACTCCACCTGCCCCACTTCCCAGTTTATTAAACCAGAAACACCAACACCATGACATTTTCTCTCTCACACTCGCTCTCTCTACCATTCATTCTCACACTCGCTCGATCATCCACGCTCTCTCACACTCGCTCGATCATTCGCTCTCCCCCACTCACTTGCTTTCTCTCACACACTCATTCTCTCACTTTCTCTCTATCATTCACTCTCTCTCACACTTGCTCTCTATCATTCACTCTCACTTGCTTTCTCTCTCACACGCACTCATTCCCTCTCTCATTCTCTCTCTCCCACCCTCACTGTCTCTCTCTGTCTCTCTCTCTCTCTCTCTCTCTCTCACACACACACACACACACCTGTAGTCTGGGTTGTTCTTCTCCCGGCTCATGATGATGGCCTCGAACATGGGTCCTTCTCTCACCACAAACTCAACCATCCTGTGGATGAGGCACAGCAGGGTCCTGGCCGTGCAAAAAAAACACAACACTAAGCATCTGAGCGCATGAATAAGTGATCGCTCCTCACTTCCTCTCTCTCTCTTCCTCCTTCATCCAGTCGTCTAAGGATATGTCAGTTCTGTCTCACCCTGAAGTATCTGAAACATCCAGCACTGGTTCTGAGACGAGTGTTTCGGAGGAGAAACCCTGCACTACTCTGATCAGATCCGAGGCTCTGCGACACCGTTTCTATCCATGACTTTATACGAGAAACACCTCCCTCCCTCCACAACATCCTTCCTTAACAGTACTTATTATAATTGGAATGAGTGTGTAGTATAATCACTACCAGTATTTAAGCTGATAAATGGATTTGGAGATTAAACGTTGTTCCTGGGGGACGATTTTCCGACAAATATCTGCAGAAAAACGATCGAACGCTTTTATGAAATGAAATCATCCATTAAAAATAATTATAACAACATTAAAACACTGATTTGTGCAGACAGCATGTGCACAATGTTTATTTTGAACCATTTTTAATGAATCTCTTTTAAAACAGCATTAAAATGATCTTTAACGCACCTCCCATTTTAACTTCTTGAATTATTTTTTGTACTAAATGTGAACTTTCAGAATGTGAAATTAGGAATAAATATAGCTATTCAAATATTTATTGTTTAAAATATATATTAACTTAAAATTTTATTAAATTAAATTAAAATATATAATATATATTTTTCTCCTACATCACTCAACTGTCAGAAAGCAAAAACGAACCAATCAGGTGCAAAAAAAAAAAAAAGAGTCAGGATGGCAGCAAAGTGTGCAGCGCCTACGAGGTGCGGTTTGGTCCAAAACTTGCGTGACCTTCATTCCAAGCATTCCAAATTCACCCATCAATGCGTTCGGCTGCTGCTTTCAGTGGAAGAAAACAAAAGGTGTTATTTCTTTTTCTTTTTAAACTGATGACGTCTCTAAAAACCCCACCTGTCGGGTATATCGCAGAGGGGTACATAATGAAAAAACGAGGGAAATTCCGAGGACCGTCATGGGCACGTTGTATGAAATTCTCCTGTGGCGTGACAGAATGTTGTCACACTGTTTTAAAAAGGTTCAAATTTTTTTTTACCTCGTCAGTAATTCTTCAGCCCCAGATCCATTTCCCGTACGATGTCCTCCAGCTGTGTTATAATAGAATTTCCTACCCATTGTGGGTCACACGACGCGCTTAGAATCGTACGATTTTCTTACAGTAATCCTACGATTGCGTTACGCTAAACCCACAAGACTTCCTTATATACCCACATGATTCATACGACATTATTACGACAGCGTTAGCTTGAGCTGTACGGCGGTCATACGTCAACTGGGTATCACAGGAATATCATACAGGATTTTTTTCCGTGTAACAATCGTATAAACATTATAGAACGAAGTGATTTTCCCCGTGACAGTGTATGTTTTATATACGGCGCAGCTTTCAAATCCGGCTCACCCAAACCTACGCCAGGCCCTTCTGTCATAACGCTTAATTCATACCCCAATAAATAAATAAATAGCAAGTTGTCTGAAGTTTGTAGGTCTGAATTTGGCAGCTTTGTGATTTACGGGTTGTTCTGAAACTCATGTTGGTGTTAAAATCAACAAAAATCCTTTTAGTATCAGGAGCCTAGTGCACCATACAGTCCTCTCTCCTGAATACAGTCTCCTCAGGTTATCTACACCTGACTTACACTTGGTGTGTGTGTGTGTGTGTGTGGTGTTTGCTCTATAATATTACTAACACTACAACAGTATTAATCATGTAAAGTCATGAAGTAAAGAACATGGACCATGTTTAATGAAAACGTTAGTGATTTCCACCTGAGAGACTAGTGTCCTGTCTAAAGTGTGTATCTATGTGTGTGTGTGTGTGTGTGTGTGTGTGTGTGTTGTTTTCTTTCTGAGTCATGCTGTGATATTAAATGGATAAAGAGTGTGTACCTTTCTGATGGGATAACCACTGTCACTATGGCGTCGTACAGAGTCTGTTCGTGACGTCAAACCACGTGATGAAGATACAAACAATAGCGTAAGTTTGATTTTGTTCAAGAATAACTTTTCAAAATAATAATAATAATAATAATAATAATAATAAACCATTACACAACACTGCAACACATATGTGAAGTAGAACTAATAACACTCACCCAAGGACAAAAGCACTGGACCAAATAATTTCAGGCAAAAATCTATTCTACCTTCAAGCTTAATTTTATCTACCGTGTTTCCCCGATAATAAGACACTGTCTTATTTTTTTTTTCGGTTCAAAAAACACCATAGGGCTTATTTTC
>JAQMYF010000005.1:28090302-28100446 GCA_030014195.1 Neosilurus mollespiculum | reverse complement strand
CCATCATGCCCCTCAGTCCTGCTTTATAATACTTTACTTACCGTTTTGTTCCCTTAACTTCCTCTTTTTCTGTCTCTTCTCCGCAGCGCTACTGTAAATAGCACTGGTGCGTGTGCATTCATAGAAAATGAGGGAAAGATGTGGACAAAATTTGGATTTCGCTAGGTCTTATTTTCGGGGTAGGGCTTATTTTGGAGCGTTCTGCTGAAGTAAGGGTAGGTCTTATTATCGGGGAAACACGGTATTAAAGGATGTTTGGGGGGAAAAAACTTCATGATGAAGTCATCTCCCTGATTTCAGCCTTAGGATGTATGGATACATTCACAAATTTTATTCATAAGAGCCTCTTTGTAGTGTCTTGATTCATGACTGGTAAAAATTTGAATTAAAACTGCATCCTACCAACACTATTCACTAAAACACGCCCCTGAACACTGAGCATTTCCCTTCCTTTCTTTCTTTACCTTGTAGAAGTCGTCAGACGTACGTCCGCGAGATTTGGAGAAGTCGTTGCGGAAGCGGTCTCGGGGCTGGGCGTTGAAGGGTAGGCCTGAGGGAGGGGGCGGGGCCACGGGTTTCAGCACTCCTACCGGAGTGTACAGGGGTTGAGGTGGGATTCTCACGGCCTTCCCCCAACCCAGCTTCATCTCGAAACCCATCACCGTTTTACCTGCAGGGCAAAGTTGGTTCAAGGGGACGCATTGGGACCTTCTCATCAGGACGGTTCGGGTCAATTATCATTATGATAAAAAAAATATATAAATAAAGTAAACGGCAAATAGCTTCACCCAGCAGTCAAACTTCCAAATGTAACAAATCCGGGACCTGTCCGCCACACCTGCAACGTCAAGCTAACAATCCATGTTCTAGCTACCAAGACACGCCCACTCAGAGCTCCCCACGTTCCCATATACAAGAGTAAAGATGCACAACACGGCTGACTGACGACACATTTATTAAACGTCTCCACCTACCGTCTAAAGCGGCCAGCGCCCGTTCTGCATCCTTCCGCGTCATGAAGGCCACAAAGCCGCGGTTGGTCACGCGGGTCCTCTCTTCTTCTGTCCGAGGCCACATGATCTTCACGCTGGCTAACGGGCCGTACTTTCCAAACTCCTTACACAGCATCTCCTCCGTCATCTAAAAAAAACAACAACAAAACCCCAGACTGTTACTATGGCAACAGCGTACACGCCGAGTGATTGTTCAGGTGAGCCGTAACCGTGTGCCTACCTTGGGATTGATGCAGCCGATATAAAGGTTAGTCGTGGTGGGCACTGTGGGATCGTCATCGAATACTGCGGACAAAACACACCATGAAAAAATAATAAGTCTTATACGTGTTATAAAAAAAATCAAGGTGCGGTTGTGGTTTTATTGTGTGTGAGGTCTCACTTGACCGTCGTGTCAGTGGTAGGTCCAGATCCGTGGCTGATCCTCCGGGGTCATTCTTCTTCCTTTTGTAGCGCTCCTCTCTCTCCTCCTGTATCCTGCAGAAGAAAGGGAGGTGCTTGCGATAATGACATCACAACTTGCAGTAATGACATCACAACATGAGCTAGTGAAATACTTTGTTCAAGATTACTCCAAAATAAACACGTCTTTTTAAAGTGCTGTGTCCGGGGAGTTCGAATCCAGGTTAATGCCACAGCCATCTGTCACCGGGACTCCACGGGGGCTAATGGGCCGAGCTCTCACGGGAGGGAGGGACGGCATACTCTCACTTCCCTGTCATTCACAGCGATCACCATCCAATCATGGGCGCCTGTGAGCTCATTCGTATGAGGGGCGGATAGCGCTTTCCCTCCGAGTGTGAGAGCCCGCCCCCAAACGCGCATGTGCTGCAGTCTGTAAAGAGGCGGGTGGCAGCACTGCATGCTTACAGCCCTTCCTGGTTATATGCTTATTATATAAAAGGAATTGTTTGTAATTTTTTATGTAACACAAACTTAAGAAAATGCTTGTGTTAGTTTGTTTTAATCTCCTGAAGATCTACCCCCTTTACTCCGTTTCCATTAAGTTCAAACGTGTGTGTTTCATATACGATGCATCACTCACTGTTTCAGCTCCTCTTTAAACAGTTCCAGGTTACTCTTCTTCTTCTTCTCTTCTGTCTTCTTTTTCGCCACCTGGGACGCAAAAATTCACACAGATCATTTCCCCACACCAGCGTTCTGAACGTCACTCCTCCACCACCGCAGCAATTTCACAAAGCCTACGAATAATAACCGAACACACTTTATTATATTTATATGCAGTGTTATGGGTTACCCATGAGGCTTCTGTCCCGCTGACACTGGAGACTCCTTACATCGATCTTAAACTAACATCTCTGTACAGATTTAATTTTAAACGTGTAGCGTCGAGTGTAGCCCACGTCCTTGTGTAAGTCATTAAGAAACAATCAACACCTTTTAACCAATCAGGGTTGAGAATTTAATAATGCCATGGTATCAAGGTGGAATCTAGTTGTTGTAATAAAAAAAAACAAAACATAAATTACTTTAGATCAAGAGAACAAATTTTAAATTGGTGTTTACTATCAGAAAATAAAATATTTACTCCTCAAGACTTCTGTAGTGAATTAAATATTTTTGTAATTATTATTACTATGTTATTACAATGATGTAGCAAAGTGTGCTCATGGCTCTACACACCGGCATCCGATTGGCTGGAGCTCACCTTCCTGCACTGTTTGTGCTCATTTGCATAACTGTTACACCTGCACGCTGATTTACATTCTCCAAAAAAACAGCACAAGATGCAAAACACTGGGATGTTGGTGCAGATCTTGGGGCCTGGCGGATACGTACCGATTTTTTAGACTCTGAGTACGACGGCGACACATTCTGTGACACAGGCGTGAATTTCGAGGAGGGTCTGTAGAGTTTATTCTTCTTCACCTCTGCTGCCTCCTCATCTGGACAGGAAAGAAGAAAGGCAGGGTGTTAAACAACAAGCAGTGTGGGAAGCTTCGTGGGTGAGATGTCCCCAAAAACACCCTCTGTGATGTCACATATGGAGTATACATGTCATCGTGATAAAAAGGACATTGCCCACTGCACGTCCGACCATTATCTGGGACATCCTGCATTCACACAGGACACACACCCTGAAGGAGGCGTGGCCTTTGAGTGTCAATCCCAGTCAAGGAAGAGTGACCTCAGAACGCACACGCCTATATGCATTAATCACAGTGAAGGCCTGAGCATGCCAATCACTGCACCAACAGTTTGTACTTTTATGTAAACAGGAAATGAGATGCAGGATCCCACCTTTAGTGGCGTTCACAATCCCGCCTCGCACAAACGTCTTCACTCCACTCTTCTCGCTGCCGTCAAAGGATGCCAGGAACTCCTCGAACACTTCAGCAGCCTTCTCTTCTTCCTGCACCAACAAAACACACTGTTTCGAAATCCAATCTCATTGATTCCCAAACCAGCAGGAAAAATGAGTATGGTGGTGGTAGGTGAGCTGCACCTTCCCTTCCTCCACCTTCATGGCTGAAGTGCCCCTGAGCAAGGCACCTAACCTCCAACTGCTCTCCAGGCACCGCAGTGTGCGGCAGCCCACTGCTCCAAGTGTGTGTGTGTGTGTGTTTGTGTGCTCACTTTGGATGGGTTAAATGCAGAAGTAATCATTTCCCTTGCAGAATTAATACAGTATATCAAAAGCAAAATAAAAAAAAAAATACTGACCTTTTTCTTAATCTCCTCCTGCTCTTTTTTTGTCAGGACCCTCTTCACTCCTGTGGACTTGCTTTTTTTGTCTGCCATAATGACTGGAAGCGAAACAGATGACGACCCTAGGTGACACTTGTATTACAGTCACATCAGTATCGAGTACTTATTCATGAATTCACTTTTCACTGCACTGATATAAGTTTGTACACCCTCAACATAAAGCTTACTGCTTAGATCAACAAGGCGAGGAGTGTTTGAACTCACCGACGTTCCTTTATTGAAACTTCACACTGCACTATAATGGTGTGATGAGATCGCACCGCAATTGTGTATTGTATTAAATGTATAGTTATAAGTACAACCAACATTTGTGGAAAGTCAGTCAGCACGGTGGGTCAGTGGTTAGCATTGTCATCTCACAGCGAGAATGTTTAGGGCTTGGATCTCTGTCTTTTCAGTGAGAAGTTCATGTAAATGTTCTCCCCGGCGTTACTCGGGGTACTCCATTTTCCTCTTACAAATGTCTAAACACAAGCACATTTGGTAAACTGACAACTCTAGCTTACCCATCGGTATAAATCTAAGTCCGAATGTTCGGTTGTGTTGGTGGTAATTTTGCAAGAGACCAACCGGCTCTAACTCCCCGCTGCGTCCCTGGCGGATAAGCGGTCCGATTAATAGGAAAATGGATAGTGGAATGTCACTGAATATTCCAAGGCAGTTGCGCCATCACCCCAACACCCAAGTGTGCACTTCTCTGTTCTGTTACAAAACACTAGCAGCGGAGACTCCTTACATAAGTGCAAGTAAATAAATAAATAAATCAGTGTCTCATCAAGAACCATCACCAGATCTATGATTACAACTTTTTTTTTTTTTATTTATGTATTTGTTTAATAACACATTTCACTTTAAAATCTGCAAACAATAATGCTTTAGATCCAGGCATGTTAATATAAACCTGTGATTTGGAGTTGCTAATGAAAAACGATAAGAAATGTATAAATTAGCAGGTTATGCAGGAATAATAAAAATACGGCGCATACGTG
The DNA here is from genome assembly GCA_030014195.1 of Neosilurus mollespiculum. NCBI lineage: Eukaryota > Metazoa > Chordata > Actinopteri > Siluriformes > Plotosidae > Neosilurus > Neosilurus mollespiculum. Next base: position 28,095,714 of record JAQMYF010000005.1, on the reverse strand, counting down.
TGTATTAGGGGTGCACGTGCGAAATGAAGACGTAGGACAGTTTATCAACTCTTCATCTATTAGCTACCTAGCAAGCCAGACAGCTAGCTAACTAACTAGCACCAAACTACCGCAAATACCGAGCTAAACAGTCCAGAGTGGCCCGAATTAATTCAAATAGAGTTGTTCTTAGTCTCCTTTATTTTATAACACATGCACTGTACACGCCCGGCTAATAAAGAGACTTTAGAAATGAAAATTCAGCTAGCTAGCATGCTAACAAACCTAGCGAGTGTGCTAGCAACCCAATTCGCACGAGCTCACGTCTGATTGATGCTTCGGAAAAACACACAAGAGCGAATATTATGAACGTTTAAATATATATTTCTAAACATAGAACTGTTTTGTACTGTTAGGCGATTAAAACGGTATAAACAACTTACATAAAAGGTTTCCATCAAACACAAAAAATACACCGTTGATGCTTTATTATCAATCCGCCATTTTGAATCGTCCAGAAAAGGAAATCGCGGAAAGATGACGTCACATTGAGGAACCAATCACAGGAAAACTATCGTGGATTTATTTATTTTTGCTTTGTAAGATTATTACTATTTTTGCTTTTTTAAACATAAACACGTGTATGTGTTTAATAGTAAATTTTGTTTTAAAAATATTAATAAAAAAAACAAAAAAACAAACAAACCAAAAAAAAAAAAAACTCGCTGACGCCGTCGCCGGAAGTGGAAAAAACCTTCGACGAGACGGAATTAGCACCCGAGTTAGCGCTAGTCATGAGTAAACAAGTTTAAACTACCTGATAAATTGTGTATACAGGAAGTAAAATGGCTCAGGAGAAGAAAGTCGGGTTGCTTAAAAGGACGTCGTCGTCGAAAAAGCCCCTGAAGGAGAAAGTGGTGTTGATGTACGACGAAATATTCACGAAAGTCGACCCTTCCAAGGCGAACCCTCGCTTCTGGGACGAGCTGTTTCTGATGAAGGTGAACCTGGAGTATCTGGAGAACAAGCTCGAGGCTCTGGACGGGGATGAAGTGATGCTGATCAAGGATAACGTCAACAGTTTGTTCCACCACTGCGTCCAGGCTCTGGAAGAAGACCACCAGATCAAGGTGGTCAACGCGCTGCAGACCCTGTGCGCTCTCTTCAGAGGCGTGCATCACAAAAACAAGTCAGCTACTGGCTTCGATATCATCAACATGCTGGTGGGGTTCGACAAAGCTGAGCTCAGGATGAAGGATCTCATGGAGAGCCTGGACAGTTTGCTCTGCGGAGACGGTTCGGAGAGCCTGAAGAGCCTGTGCCTCAAGTTGTTGCTCTGTCTGGTGACGGTGACCGACAACATCAGTCAGAATACCATCCTGGAGTACGTCATGATCAACAGCATATTCGAAGCCATTTTACAGATCTTGTCTGACGCCTCGAGCAGAGCGCAGCACGGCTATGACGCCGTGGTTCTGTTGGCGCTCTTAGTGAACTACAGGAAGTACGAGTCGGTGAATCCCTACATCGTGAAGTTGTCCATCGTGGACGATGAACCGACTCTGGCCGGCATGGGGATGGTTATCCAGCAGGCTCTGACAGAATACAACAGGCAGTACAAAGATAAAGAGGAGGACAACCACGGAGGGTTTTTTTCGACACTCACCAACATGGTAGGCAGTATGTTCATCGCTGACGCGGACGAGAAGCTGTCGGTGCAGACTAACGAAGCCATCCTGCTCGCGCTCTATGAGGCGGTTCATCTGAACCGGAACTTCATTACAGTCCTCGCGCAAAGTCATCCAGAGATCGACATCGCGGCGACGTCAGTCACGCCCACCCCGACGACACCGACGACGCCGCTTGGTACCACCCCTCCTTCTTTAGACGTCATGCACAGCCCAGAGCTGCCTCTAGACCCCAACCTTCAAACGAGCAACCTGCTCATTACGTTTCTCAAATATTCCTCCATCGTCATGCAAGACACCAAAGACGAACACCGACTCAACAGCGCCCGACTGTGCCTCATCATCCTCACGTGTATAGCCGAGGACCAGTACGCCGACGCCTTCCTCCACGACGACAACATGAACTTCCGTGTGAACCTGCACCGAATGCCGATGAGGCACAGAAAGAAAGCGGTGGACAAGAGCATCCCGTCCCGACCTCTGGCGTGTGCCGTCTTGGACCTGATGGTCGAGTTCATCATCACCCACATGATGAAGGACTTTCCCATGGATCTCTATATGCGGTGCGTTCAGATCATTCACAAGCTCATCTGCTATCAGAAGAAATGCAGGATTCGGCTGCACTACACCTGGAGAGAACTTTGGTCGGCCCTCATTAACCTGCTCAAGTTCCTGCTGTCTAACGAAACCACCTTGTTGTCCAAACACAACATCTTCCACTTGGCTTTACAAGTTGTCCATCTCTTCAACATGTTCATCACGTACGGAGACACCTTCCTGCCAACGCCCAGCAGCTACGATGAGCTGTATTATGAGATCATACGCATGCACCAGGTATTTGATAACCTTTACTGCATGGTCCTCAGGGTCTCCACCAACATCGGCCAGTGGAAGGAGCCGGCGAGTAAAGTCACCCACGCTCTGGTTAACGTCCGGGCCATCATCAACCATTTCAACCCGAAGATCGAATCCTACGCTGCCGTGAACCACATCTCACAGCTTTCAGAAGACCAGGTGCTGGAAGTCGTCCGCTCCAACTACGACACGCTGACTCTGAAGCTGCAGGATGGTTTGGACCAGTTTGAGCGCTATTCCGAGCAGCCCAAAGAAACGGCCTTCTTCAAGGAGTTGGTGCGCTCCATCAGTCTGAACGTGAGGAAGAACGTTTCGCTCAACACGCTGAGTCAGGATGTTCTCCTGAAGGAGTTCTCTTCTATATCTTGAGATCTTTACGCAGTGTAAACGTAATTAAGGGTTTTTCCTCCGGGAAAGCAGGACTTGCTTAACAACCAGTGCTGAAAGTGTTTGAATTATTTTGATTATTGTTTTAGTTTTCTTCTTCAGTATAAGGGTCGGGGATCTGTGGTTCTATGGCCTTCTGTTTTTCCAACAATGTATTCGAATCCAATTAAATCAGTGTAATATGAGATACCTGTGCTTCTTCCTGCTGTGATTTCTTTTCATTCAGGAATCTTCTTGAATTTATGTCCAGTGTATTCATACATCAAGTCAACTTAATAAATCTGTCGCGTAGTTGTTAGCATGTCCACCTCACAGCTAGGAGGTCCTGGGTTCGCGTCCCCGGCTTGGCGAGCGGAGTTTGCATGCTCTACCCATGCGTGTGTCGGTTTCCTCCTACAATCCAAAGACATGCACATTAGGCTAATCGGCTGTTCCAGATTGCCCCTAGCTGTGTGTGTGTGTGTGTGTATCGGCCCTGAGTGGCCTGGCGAGCTGTTCAGGGTGTTTCCTGCTCCAGCCTCCCTGCAACCCAGCGATTGAATCAGAATCTCCTCTAATATTCTTGAAGGTTCTTCAGTTCAGAATGTCAGTGTTGCTTAGGTATTATGTATAAAAGATCTAAAGTTTGATTACTCCAAGCAAAGTAATACAGATATGTGTTTGTGTATGTTAGCCACGCCCACCACTCCACCTTCACCTACTATCTCATTTCATTCCTTCTCTGGACATGATGCTCAGTCAGGAGCTCCAACTCAACACCATCCGGCCTCTTGTTCTCCAGGACCCCATCGTTCTCGTACGTGTACCCGAGGCCTCCCCAGTGAGCCACCACAGATTTGGTGATTCTGAAGAGAGGAAGAACTTTCCTAAGGATCTCGCAGATCTGTTACGGTTAAAAAATACAGGATTTCGAATAAAACGGACTCCGAGAACTCGGATCAGCACTTGTAATCTTGCTTGTTGGTGAAACACATCTTTGACTGGTTGTCCAGGTATGGAGGCACATTCTTCTCCACTCGGAGCGGTTCTGTTGATCTGAATGAAATCAGGACTTTTTCACTGTATGCAGTGCGAGTCCAAATTGGCACACAATTCAACCCAGATTCAGTGTTTCAGTGAATTCTGCTCCACACCCTGAGATGGCCTACCTGTAGCCTGTAACCATAGCAACAAAACCATCAATCAGGAAATGACTGATGTTCAGGCGCAGTTCTTCGATATAGGTTTAGTTTTATGGAGTCTTTTTTGGTTTTATTATTATTATAATTATTACAATAATTATTGTAATTTTATTTGTTTTTCTTTTCTGATGACATTCAATTAAAAGAAAAATCATGATTTCTGTGTCCTGCTGAACTTCTTGATTTGATCTGGATATTATAAATGTTAATTGACTTGATTTAACCTACAGAGTGAATTACTGAACAAACACATTTTTACCACCATGAACTAAATTATTATTATTATTATTATTATTATTATTATTATTATTATTTGATAAATCAGTACGGATCATCAGTGTTTCTTGGGTATCATGTTTAAAACAACTTTTATATCAGTCTGGACATTTGTGTTTTTTTTTTTAATTTTTAAAAAACTTTTCATCCTAGAATTCATTCGAAATGTCCACAACCAGCTACTGTTTTCATCCCTCACACATATTACATGTTTTTTTGTAATATACTACTTACAGTGTTCACATATATAATGTACTTATTTTATTTCTGGCAATACTAGATCCTCAGAAGAAAAAATAAATTAAAAACTTAAACACCAAGAAAACACAGTGAGTCTGGTTTGTATTAAAGAAGATAATTCTGATGAATGTAAATTTATTTTGTCCACAAGAGGGCAGCACCTGCACATATAGAGCAAAATAACAGCCATGGAGGAAGAGTTAAAGAAACAGCTTCACTTCATTAAGAGGACACTGGACTCATTCTGTAAAGAATAAAAAGTAAAAAAATATATTTAAATATGAAAGTAAATGAGTGCATAAGATTCTAAAATTAAATAAAAGGTTTAATAGGGTTGAATTCAAATCAAATTCTAAAACATGAATTATAAAGTTCTAAATGTGATTCCGGAGTCCAGTCTGTCCAGACTGTGAACTAAAAAGTCCAAAAAATTTTTTTTGTAAATCCTGAGAAAAGTATTAATATTATTATTATTGATTAATTACTCACGTGCATGATTATGTCTCAAAATGCTGTTTTCAGGAGGCGGGTCACAGAGGCGGGACTATTCAGGCGAAGGGGCGGGGCTATCAGAGTATAGGGGGCGGGGCTATCTATCAGTTTTCTGCAATGAAGTGAAAGTAAAAGTTGTTGTTTCTCCGCCATTACACTTCCTACAGTAACGGATAATAAACAAGAGGAATTTGTGTAGGTTTGTGGACAGAAGACATTTTAACCCCCGTGTTTAATCTGTAATGATGTAAAGAGTGAATCTGAGTCTGTGTGAAATGTGGAGTCACTTCAGATAAAGCAGCAGATATGTTTAT
>JAQMYF010000005.1:28069704-28079869 GCA_030014195.1 Neosilurus mollespiculum | reverse complement strand
CAACCTGTAATAAACTAGCAGCGTATAATGCTAACTAGCACACTGCACCTCTATGCACTCTGCACTTTTTCTCTGCTGCTAGTATCCTGTAACCAATCATAACCACTAGCTATCAGAAGTCTGTTACGTCCTGCCTAGTGTGCTCGTTTTACGTCACTGTTGTCTTTTTGCATTTGGTGTAAACATTTGTACGAACATTTGTATCCTATAGTGTGTGAGTGAGTGTCAGTGTGTATCACCAATTGTTCCCGGTGAAACGTTTCGTCTTGCTATGTACTATGTATATGGCTGAAAAGACCTACTTACTTACTTAATTAGGGTCGCGGGGAGGCTGGCGCCCATCTCAGCCGACTCTGGGCGGAATACACCCTGGACAGCTCGCCTGGACAGAAACACGCTGACGGCTATGCAACCTACTCTTGACGAAAGTCAGCAATGGTTCTTTTACATGCCTCTCAGCACAGACAGTGAGAGATATGGCTGGCCTTTGATAACCCAGTTAGCTGCACTGGGGGGACAGCAGTGACAACCCAGTGACAGTGGGGCTTGAAACCCTGACCTTGGGATCAGTAATCCAGCACCTTACCACCAGGCCACCACCACCCCAAAAAAGACATTTTGAGATTATTATTATTTTATTTTTGTAGTTTTTTGGAGATATGAATTATTTTTATTTATGCCTTCAGTCATTCATTCTCCAAACTGCTTAATCCTACTGGGGTCATGTGAATGTCAGCCGAATCTGGGCGAAGGTGGGGTACACCCCGAACATCTCACCGAGCCTTGGTATGGTAAATAAACAAAACATGCACACCTCGGGGCAGTTTGGAAAAGCCAATGTGCCTAATTTGCATGTGTTTGGACTGTGGGAGAAAACCGGAGTACCCAGAGAAAACTCATGCAAGCATAGAGAGAACATACAAACTGCACACAGAAATGCCCTCGCCAAACACAGCACTTGAACCCAGGACCACAGCTATGCCACCGTACCACCCAGTTAGAGAATTAGAAAACAGACTTCGTTGAGAAGAATAACTTCGTCACTGGTTAACTTGCCACATGCAGGAGCTGCTGACAAGATTCAGGCAGTTAGTCTGTTAGAAGAAAAGCCAGAATGACAAGAACCATACAGAAAGAACTGGAACCAGTGGACTCAGTCTTCACAAAGAAAACAATATACACTGGAATTCACTACATCATTCGTGATCACTCCAGGCATCTCCATTCCTGAAGAAAAGGCATGTTGAAGCATGTTGGAAGTTTGGTATAGAATATTTTGAGAAGCGTGTAGATTACTGGGAGAATGTAGTGCCGTCTCAGTAAATAAAAATCAAAACTTTTCAATAACAACACTATATACAGTGGTGTGAAAAAGTGTTTGCCCCCTTCCTGAATTTTTTTTTTTTTTTTGCATGTTTGTCACGCTTAAATGTATCCGGTCATCTAGCAAATTTAAATATTAGTCAATGACAACAAGTAAACATAAAATGCAGTTTTTAAATGAAGGCTTTTATTATTAAGGGGGGACAAAAATCCAAACCTACATGTCCCTGTTTGAAAAAGTGATTGCCCCCCTGTTAAAACATAACTGTGGTTTATCACACCTGAGTTCAATTTCTCTAGCCACACTCAGGCCTGCTTACTGCCACACCTGTTCTCAATCAAGAAATCACTTAATTAGGACCTGCCTGACAAAGTGAAGTAGACCAAAAGATCCTCAAAAGCTAGACATCATGCCGAGATCCAAAGAAAATCAGGAACAAATGAGAAAGAAAGTAATTGAGATCTATTAGTATGGAAAAGGTTATAAAGCCATTTCTAAAGCTTTGGGACTCCAATGCACCACAGTGAGAGTCATTATCCACAAATGGTGAACACATGGAACAGTGGTGAACCTTCCCAGGAGTGACCGGCTGACCAAAATTACCCCAAGAGCGCAGCGAAATAATCCTGTCAAGCATTTTGTTTGTTAAGATAATTAAACATCATTATCTGGATCCATGTTTGTGGACTGTAGGAGGAAACCAGAGTACCCGGAGGAAAACCATGCAAGCACGGGGAGATTGTGCAAACTCCACCCTGAGCCTGGGAATCGAGCCCAGACCTTCTTGCTGTGAGGTGGACGTGCTAACCACTGCGCCATCATGCCGCCCCCTGCTGAGTGTATTTTTCAGTAACGTTCCATTAATGATTTGTAATAAATCCCTTAACCACTAGAGGTCAGAAAACAGCTTGTCAGTTTTCCCTCATTATAAAAGGCAGATTGGACCTTTATCTCTGGACATCAGTGGACAATTAACAGCAGAACAGACCCATGCAGTAGATCATCCTCTCTTACTGATGCTCCACACTGTAGTTCTCTATTAGGATCCATCACCTGCTCCAGCACACCACACCGAGAGTTCGTGTCATGTTCAGTTCAGAACCAGGAAACATCTGCACTTTCACCATATGTGTCTAATAAATTCATTTATGATCAAGAAAACACTGTAACTCAAAGAGCAAGAGTATTCTTAACATGAACCTCAATCTACTAGAATTCAATCCTAACTGAGGTTAGATGGGAAATGTTAGTAAAATATTAGTGTGGGGGTTAATGGGTTAAAATGTTCCCTTTGGAAACATTGGTGAGTCTGGTTATTGTTGGTCTGAAGGCACAAACAGAATAAATAAATCATATCAATTCAACATGCAGTTCCTCTTTTGGACTCATGGTGGCAGCACTTTATAACATGTCTGCCAACTGCCATAAAACCTCAAACAGAAAAAGATTGCATGATGGACCAATCACTGCTCTTGCTGGACGTGCAACGTTGTGGGTCTTGGGCGGGTTTAATGCAGGGTTCTGCAGGTGTACACTGGCTGTGTAACATTTGCTCTGGCCCTACAGTTGTCATGGCTACAGCAAGTAAAATAAGGAAAATTGGTAATGAAGATCGCCACTTCCAGGGGAAACTGAAACAACTGTGTCTGCCTAATTTGCCATGAGACTGTAGTACATATGACAAGCTATCAGAGATTGACCGTCATGAAAAAGTGAAGCAATTCAAGGACATCTTAGCTGCCAAGCAGTGTTTCTTTAAGCAGGCCCATGAGTCAGATGAAAGCATCATCAAAGCTAGCTATAAAGTCATTCATTCTTCATTTTCCAAGCCCATGATGGCACCCATCTATGTAGGGCAGTGGTGGCTTAGTGGTTAAGGCGATGGGTTACTAATCCGAAGGTCAGCAGTTCAATCCCCACTGTCACCACCGTTGGTCCCTTGAGCAAGGCCCTTAAACCTCAATTGCTCAGATGTATCTGATATGTATTGCTCATTGTAAGCCGCTCTGGATAAGAGCGTCTGCCAAATGCTGTAAATGTAAATGTATCTTAGTCGAAGGTAGGGTACACCCTGGACAGCTCGCCAGGCCTTCACAGGGCCAACACACACACAACCATTCACACTCACACCTAGGGGTGATTTGGAACAGCCAATTAGCCAACTGTGCATCTTTTTGGACTGTGGAAGGAAACCAGAGTACCCAGAGGAAACCCACACAAGCACGGGGAGAACATGCAAACTCCACACAGAAACACCCGAGACCGGGAATCGAACCGCCTTCTTGCAGTGAGACGGACATGCCTAGCTATGAAGTGTTTATGTTAATTGCCAAACATGGAAAACCTTTTACAGAAGCAGAGTTTGTTAAAGACTGTGTCAGGAAAATAGCAGAACACATTTGTCCCAAAAAGAAGAAAGACTTTGATAACGTTTGCTTCGCTCATAACACTGTGGTATGGAGAATTGAAGAGCTGCCATCAGATGTTAGAGGACATCTGGGAGACATTTGACATCCAGGCTGAATATAGAGATGTAATATATCACAACGACATGTGGTGGCTCACCAGGGGATCAGCACTGGAATTTGGACAGTATCCAACACAAGAATGTCAGATACTGAAGGGACAGCAGACTTGGTTTTTTGGATGACATAACAAAGCATCTGAATGCGCTCAACGTTAGCCTTTAAGGACAAAACGCAGTTCTATATTTACACATAAAGGCCATTAAAATAAAGCTGCAACTTTTCCAGAGACATTTGTCACAAAGATGCCCTGCACCACACATCTTCCAGCTGTGCAGGATATCATGGTTGGTAATCTGGGCATGCAAAACAAAGAGGTATGCAGTAATCATCGCATCTCTTGCCAGCAGGTTCAATGACCACTTTCGAGATTTTGCCACAATTGAAAAGGAATTGTTGCTAACCTTTTCTCCCTTCAGCGTGGACCCTGATGAGGCTCCAGCTCACCTATAGCTAGAGCTGCTTGAGCTTCAGTGTGACAAGGCCCTCCTTGAAAACAATTTGGACACCCTTGCTGTAGCAGAACCGACACTGGGGCTGCTGGGGAGGACGGGGTCTGGGAAGAGTGCAGCAGGAAAGACCATCCTGGACAGAGAGAAGAGGAACCAGGCTGCTACATCTACAGCTATATCTCCATCCACCCAGCAGAGTAAGAGCACACAGGGGAAGGTGTCTGGTAGGAAGGTGCCTGTGGTAGAAACTCCTGTCTGGTTCTCTCCTGGACTTTCTCTGTAGAATCTGAGACAGGACTTGGGACTCTGTTTCCATCTGTCTGCTCCAGGACCCCACACCTTCCTCCTGGTCATACCTCTAAAGCAGCCTACAGGAGAGGAGAGAGGGATGCTGGAGAAAATGGAGGAGATTTTTGGGGAGAGATATTGGAGACACACTATGGTCATATTCAGTGCTACTGATGAACTTCAGAAGAAAAACATTGAGGAGTTTATCCAATCAGGAGAGCAGGAGGTCCAGAGACTTGTAGAGAAATGTGGGAACAGGTTTCACTGTCTCAGAGACAAAGATCCTGAAGGAAAGAGAAGGAAAAAACGATGAGAGAGGTGATGGACATGAGGGGGGAAAATAGAAAAGGAGGTGCAGGAGTCTCTGAGAAAGATAGAGGGAGAGATCCAGGAGCATGAAGGAAACATCAGACAACTTAATGACCAAACAAGTAAACTGAAGAGAAAGATGAAAGAAGAGAGTGATGAAGAGTGAGGGCACTGAAACGAGAGATAGAGCAAAGGACAGAAATGGAAGGAAAGGTGAAGAAACAAAAAGAAAAAAGGAGAGAGATGGAGGAGAGGCACCGGTAGGAAATGGATGAGATCAGGGAGGTGTATGAAGGAGAGATCAGGATGGAGGCAGAGAGGAACTTCATGAAGATCATCATATCTCAAATCCAGAGAAACTTTTTAGCCTCAAAAGCAAAGATGAAGGAAGAGTTCAGCAGACAGATGGAGGAGAAGGACAGATAGATGGAGACTCTTATGGATGGAACGGATTCTCAATGACAGTAGATGGCAGTAAAATTCACGAATCCATCCATCCATCCATTTGCCAAACCACTTAATCCTCAAGGTATTGTGGTCACCTATCCCTTTAAATGATGCCCTTAATAGACTGTTTTTAGATTCAGAATGCTATGCATATTGACGCAGTGTAATATCCAACATGGCTACTGATCTGGTGAAGAAAATTCACAACTGGTGTAGATCTTTGCAAATATTCATGCAAAAATGATTAAAAAAAATGTTTTCAGTATCTTGCTGTAACATAGACACAAAAATATGCAGAAAATTTATTCATTGCTTTTTCTAAGCTGCTTAATCTTTGGTTGGCACAAATCTCAGCCGACTCTGGGCGAAGGCAAGGTACACCCTGGACAGCTCGCCAAGCCATTGAAGGGCAAACACACATAAAACCATTCACACTCACACCTAGGGGCAATTTGGAACTGCCAGTCAGCCTACTGTGCATGTTTTTGGACTGTGGGAGGATGCCGGAGTACCCGGAGGAAACCCACGCAAGCATGGTGAGAACATGCAAACTCCATACAGAAACGCCTCAGGCCCCGGAATCGATCCCAGGACCTTATTGCCGTGAGGAGAACACCACTTTGCCACCCAAACAGTTTATTATTATTATACAGAGACCGGACATATATTTGCTGGTCTAAGAAGAGGATTAAGTCTCGGCCATAATAGCCCATTTGATGAAGATAGCGCGTAACAGTTTTTAAGCTGGTTTTGATGTCTTCTGCAGTGTCTGCGGCCTTGGAACGGGGATTTTTCTTCACTGCTCTCTTCATGGAGTGAAGGCATCTTTCTGATAGTCCAGGTTGACCTGGTCGTGGATCCGTGGTGGTCTTACCTTCGCTGTTGAACTTTTTACCGTTGACAGAAGAATATGCAAATTGTCGGCTATTTGTCGCTGGCTGATGCCACCCTCTGACTGACCCACAATTCCACCTCTCTGAAAATCTGACAATTTAATGACTTAAATATAATGAACACTAGTCAGACTGCTGGATAAAGGTGCAGAAAGTTGTGCTAAAGTTCACTAAAGCACTCCAGGAGCTCAAGAATTGTCAGATTTTTAGAAAGGCTGTATTTTGGATCAGAGTGATACTGAGTGTGCTCTTTAGGTTTGTGTGACCAATACACAATCTATTCTTAGTTATTTGTTCCTTCCTCTTCCAGCCCTTCCGTTGTTCTTGCTTGCTGAACTACTCGCTCTGCTCTGTAATGAATACTGGTGTCTCACTTTTGTCTCCTGCTCCCAGTGCAGATTTATTTCTTTCCAAACAATATATTTCTCCTTATTTTTTAAAGTTGCATCTGCTTTTTCATTCTAACCTGTATTAACTACTGTGTATCTCCATGCCTTTCCTTGCCATCCAAATCTCATAGAGCAATTCTTACCAACTTTGAGATACACTTTTGATTGCCGCTACTGAGTCACTGCACACCAGGTTTACCCAGTAGTTTGCAAAAAGCTGTCTACGCCTCAAACTCTGGCATTTTCCCTGTATGAATATGCAGTACACATATTGGAGAAGAGCACACAGCTCCTGTACCTAACAAAAGTTAGGCCTTATCCTGGATTAAATTCAACCCAACCCATGACAATAATGACTTGAATGTGAACCTGTACAATTAACACCCATATTTCATTCTTAATCCAATTAAAGACAAATACAGTGGTGCTTGAAATTTTGTTTAGAATTATTTTAATATTTCTCCATAAATATGACTTAAACATCAGATTTTCACACAAGTCCTGAAAAAAGATTTTAAAAAGAACCCTATTAAACAGACAAGACAAAATATAATATGTTGTTATTTATTTATTTATTGAGGAAAAGGATCTGATATTTCATATCACTGGGTGGCTAAACTATATGAACCTCTAGGATTAGAAGTTAAATTTCAAGGTGAAATTAGAATCATGTGTTTTCAACTGAATGACAATCAGGTGTAAGTAAACACCCTGTTTTATGCAATAAACAATGCTCTGTCAAAGTCTGATCTTCAAAAGACATGTTTGTGTAACTACATTAAGGCACAAAAAAGGAGCTTCGTGAGGACCTCAAAAACAAATTGCTGATGCTCAGGTTGGAAAATATTACTAAACCATCTCTGTGTTGTTTGGATTCCACCAATCCACAGTTGAAGAAATTCAAGACCATAGTTACCCTATCATGGTGGTTGATCAACAAAGGTTAGTCCAAGAGCAAGCTGTATAATTGTAATGATGGCACAAGAATGACAGACCCAAAAGCAGGACAGACACAACTTGATAGGTGGTAACAAGGATCCTTTATTTAAAGGACTCAGGATAATTAGGTACTGGGACTGTAAGAGTACGGTAGGCTGGATCGTAATGCGTGGAGGGAGACGTTAACTCTATGACAGCACAAGACAATCTGGCAACGGGGCCGAAGGAAACGCGGAGCTTTAATCCTGGGGCTGTGATGGGGATCAGGTGGGGATGATCAGGGCGGAGCCGGCAATCACCGCCCGTGCCAGAGGAAATCAGGTGACCTGAACGGGGAGAGAGCACAAACGAACATGAGACAGGCATAACTCTAGGATCTCACAATAATAGTCCAGGAAGTCGAAAAGAATCCCTGAATAACTTTTCAGCAACTCAGAACCTTTTTTCCCTTTGGCTAATGGTAATGTTCTTAAGTCCATCATGAGAAGAATACCAAACAACAATGGTGGGCATGGCAAAGTTGCAAGGAGAAACAGTAGCTCTCCAAAAAGAACATTGATGCCCTTCAACAGTTTGTAAAATATAACTTTTTTTTTGTTTGTTTAAATGAGAAGTTTTATATTTGGAGAAGGAAAACACTGCATTCCAGCAAAGAACATTATCCCATCTGTAAAATATGGTGGTGATAGTAGGATGGTTTTGGCCTGTTTTGCTGCATCTGTGCCAGGACAGTTTGTCATCATTGACAGAGCAGTGAATTCTGATTTATACCAGCATATTTTTTTATATACGTTTTTGTGAGGAGTTTGCATGTCCTCCCTGTGTTTGCGAGTTACCTCCAGGTACTCTGGTTTCCTTCCACAGTCCAAAAACATTATATGCTGGGATAAAACAGAATTCACCACATTCCAGCAAAAGAACATTATCCCATCTGTGAAATATGGTGGTGATAGTAGGATGGTTTTGGCCTATTTTGCTGCATCTGTGCCAGGACAGTGAATTCTGATTTATACCAGAATATTCTAAAGGAAACTACAAAGACATATAAAGTCTCTCTGTGAACTGAATCGCAATGGAATATATTCCATGTAGCATGACCCTAAATGCATAACTTATTCTACCAATGAATCGTTAAAAAAGAATACATTTAATACATGTTTTGGAATGGCAAAGTCAAAGTCCTGACCTTAATCCAACAGAAATTTTATGTGAGCAGTTCAGTTGAGGAAAACCACCAACATTACTTTATACAGAGCAATGGATCAAAATCCCTACACGTTAATATGCAGGACTGAGCAATACGTACAAACACTACAAACATTTAGTTACAATTATTACTGCACAAGGTGGTCTGAAAGCAAAGCTCCACATACCTTTGTCACTCATAAATATGTAATATTAAATAATTTTCTTCAATAAATAAATAAATGATGTGTCCCATCTTTGTTAGCCTGGAGTCAAAATAAACACCCCAGAACCTGAAACTTTTAACTCTGTCTAGTCTATTACTATAAAGTGAATTTTGGATACTCTCCCTTGTAACTACTTCTCTTGTAAGAAACACAGCCTTTGTTTTTTTTTGTTGTTTTTTTTTTTTTTGATTGGCTGAAAATCTAATGCCCATCTCCTTTCCCATTCCTCTACTGGATTTATTCCTTCCTGAACATTCTTGACTACATGTTCACAATACGGTTACTTTTCCACAAGTTATCCACATCTGCAAATGACTGTCTGCCACTTCCCTTGAAAAGTTCCATTCTCCACCGCACACTGCCTGAAGATTCCTGGTCCTATTTTGACTTGAATACTTTTCCATATAAAAAGTGCAAGACCCAAGTGAATTTATTTCTTCCTGTTCAAATCAAATGCATCGTGGTTGAAATACTGCCTTGCTACAATATTTCATATACTTTCCCCACATTAAGAATTAAGGTAATCACAGTCTCTTTTTTTAACTTGGATTTTCCTCACCTTGTCTTTCAGAAACATTACTAGGTCATTAGTTCAGTACCTCTTCAGTTCCTTTTCTTAAGCTGGTAGCTTGTGAATAAACCATGTACCTCTATAATGTGTAATATACATATTTAGGCACTGCTTAAAAATGGAGCTCCCCTTGAGATTTATTTGTGGACCTTTTTTGTTTATAATGAATTTTTTATTTTGACAATATTTAAAAGTGTAAGACATATACTTTGCAAAAAATCAGTTAAAGCACTGGCCAAAAAATTGGGGATGTTTACCAAACTATGGTGTAGTTCTGAACATGCACGAAAATATTGGCAGGCAAGAACCATTCATTAATACATTTTCGCCATTTAGCAGACACCTTTATCCAGGAATCTGGTTCAAGCAATAAGGATTCACACAATCAATCGCACAAGATACAACCGTGATGATTTGGCATGCATGCATCACTAATACGCCCTTAGTATACACCACTACTCTTGCCAACTACTCTGACGTCATGTTGAAAGTTCCAATAAAATGATTTTAAACTGTTGACGTTCTGGATGTTCTTTAAAATATATATATATATATATATATATATATATATATATATATATATATTGTATGTGGGAAAAAATAACAGTACTACAAT
>JAQMYF010000005.1:28046956-28065125 GCA_030014195.1 Neosilurus mollespiculum | reverse complement strand
ATATATAAAGAATATTGTAGAATAAAAGACTAGCCTGGAAATTTTAATAATTGAGAACATTTAAAGATTGATTCAGGAAATCTTCATGAGAAGTGTGGAATATTCTAGAAGTTCTGAAGTCTGGATTAAACTTATTGTGTCTGTTAAAAGAAAATAAAAAAAATCCACCGGTGTCCATCTTCATTCATATGAGTACATCTTCATCAGAATGGCATTTATATTTCGAGGCCTATTAAACAAAATAGTTATAATCATTATTTTAGGTGCAAGGAGGATATTATACTTGCCACAGTATCAGAAGCTTTTATTTGGTTTTACATTCACATTAAACATCCCTGACGCATGTAGCGCACTTTACTTAATAGTACATGGTGTACTGTATTATGACATTTATGAAACCAGAGCCTGTTCTAGGAGTCAAAAAATATACCAGTCATCACAGGACACCCAGTGAGAATGAAGGAACCCCGAGGAAACCCAGAGAAACCCCACACAGACAGTAATCCAGGTTCAGGCAGGGTTCAAACAGAGATCATGGAACTCTGAGGCAGTAATATTACTTTCTGTAAGTTTTGCAGTCCAAGCATTAACAGCTTTCACATGATTAATAGGCAGTGAATTTGATATTTCTGTAATAATTAATTGTTCATGATGTGGACATGGACGTGTTTTAGTCGCAAATTTAGTTTTAACCCTGACAAATATTTGCTTATAATGTTATACTAGCTATGATATACACGGGAGTAGTTAAGAAAACATTCTTGGTTAGGTTTTCTTTTGAGTGCTTCATCACATTACCCAAAAGGGGGCGCCACAGTCTAAGGTGCTGAAACTGGTTTGTCACCCGGTTAAACAAGGCAGTTGGTTGCTAAGGTTAAATTTTCACTCTGAACACGAGATTTCTTTATATCTTTGTCTTTATATGTTACACAGCAACTTACTCATAATTAAGAACATGGAGGGAAGTAAGCTATAATCTCTCTTGTTGTAATCCCCTAATGTAAAATCTGTGTAAAGCAAATTCAAATATTCTAAACATATTGTTTATAAAAATAGTTGCTGAAAACGTGAAAATACTGTAAACTATGCAGTACTGAATTGTTGAGTTAAACAGTATCTTTTGACAATTTTTGTGTTCAGGTTTTTTTTAAGTGGGTCAGTAATCATGATGGGATGATGTCCCCAGCCATATTCAACATAACCCGTCCTTCATAAGATACATATGGATTTTAATATTGTGGAAACTCTGGTGGTATTTCAAAAAACAGGCAAACTATTTGTAATTTAAATAAAAATAAAAACTTCCTGAAAATTTACAATAACTGAAATATAATAATAATGACAGGGTTCTTGTGGCTTTGCATGATTTGTCACAATGCTTTGCGAAATATAATTAAACAAAAGTGATACGTGTAATGAAATCAACCATGGCTAAATAAAGATTGTGTCGCTTGACAGGATTTCAGGTGCATGGTTGCCAGCAGGATTTCCAATTCAATTGCATGCCAAAACCTGCATAAAAAACCAAAGTAAATGTAAACTAGCCCAATAGTTTTTGCTACTGGAAAATCAAGTCACATTTTTTTTCTTTTCTGAAACTGTTTCTTGTGACTGAAGTTTACACATTTATGATATGTTATTTCTGAAGTTCCAGTTAGATTAAAAAAACAAACCCTGGCAACCCTGAGCTTGGTGTGAGTTAGAGGGTGCCTGAAATGTGTTTTAGGTCATGCATTTGAGGTGGTTTTAGTATTTTTATTTTATTATTATTATTATTATTTTTTAATTTTTAGGACATACAGATGTTTTTCATTTATTCATGCATGTATTCATTTGCCAAACTGCTTAACCCTACTTTCTAGTGCCAGTAGACTGTGGATGAAGGCAGGGTACACCTTAAATGAGGCAAAATTTTAATTCTGTTTACTATCTGTGTCTTAATTTAGGCACTACTGTTTGTACATTTTCATGTACTACACCATGTGGACACTACGGTAAGTGAGGTGCGTATTGCATGTGTATATGTGCAAGTTTTCTAGGTCAAGAATTTTGGCTACCAACATTAACAGGAAAGGAAACAAAATGAAAGAAAAGCTTGGACCATTTTTGCTTCGATCTTTAAAGGCAAGTGTTCAGTCTTAAATAATGACCTATGAACACTTATGCCAGGTGTGCATTGTGTCATTGTTGGCTGCTGTAACGGCTTGTATAAGCGTGAACGGTTGAAATCTGAGTATTGTACACATTTTCTATTGAAAAGAAAAACCAGTGTCACGTAAACAAAATCACCAGCTGGCAGGCGACTCGACGCATAAAAAAAAATATGATCACAAACCTGAGAGGTCAATCGGGTTAGTTATTTTTTAATTAATTATTTTTTTCACATGCCAAAAAAACTTCAGGGTCAGCACGATTTTGCCGGGTTGGTTGGGTTGGGGAAATTTTTAATATTATTATTATTATTTGTATGCCTAATAACGTTACATAATATCTTGTGTGAAAGTTTAGCCTAGAATGTGGTGTTCAAAAATATGAGAATTTGTGTATAAATATATAGAAGTATATTAAATACACACATCAAAATGCTCATATCTTATTTACCCTTCAAATTACAAGACTCTTGTACATGAGTAAAAAATTTATCTCAAGGTGCTGCTTCTGTTTTGGGAAAGCCCATGTAGTAATTTGTATTTGGCATCCAACCTGATAAACTTACCCATAGGCGTGAACAGGAAGTTGACACATTATAGACTGCTGTAATGTTTATTACTGATATCTGTCATCAACAGTAGATACTTGATTGTTAGCTGACATCAGCAGACAGCTTCCCACTGAAGTACCCATATTATCTAGAGTCTAATTTCTCTTTTTGTCCTACTTTCACTTGCATTAACCTAGAAATGTCTTTTTTTTTTTTTTTGCAGTGAAAAAGCATCAGATAGCTGTCCAGTGGCTGGCTTGATATGTTACCAAAGAAACACCTGCTGGCCTTGTTCTCAGGTAGCAATAGTGTAGTGAAATACAAAGTTTTTATTGTGAATTTGCTATGACAAACAGATAAAAAAAAGGTTTAAAATAGGCTGAGTTTGTAATACACAATCACAAACTGTACAGTGAAAAGATGAATGTCCTGTATCGAAAAAGACAACACTGACAGTGAAACATTGGACACACAATGGACAGTTTCATTAAACAAAAAATAACATGGTAGAAATATTCAGTAAAAACCCCCAGTGTTCAGTTCTTTAAAAGCTGGCAAGAAGTCTGGCGTTTCATGAGTAACTTTAGATTTTTCAATACAGTATTTTAATAAAAATGAAAAGTAAACAACACAAAAGATACATTCAGAAAGGAAACACTATGTGGTAATGCTATGCTGCCAAAGATATTGTGATTTTCACAGAGAGTGACTACAGTCTATCAATAGGTGCAAGATGTTCCATCTTAACAATAAAAACAACAACAACAAAAAACTAACAGTGTCCAGACTCAAATTGTTCAGTACTGTAAACAGATTATCTGGTAACTGACAGAGGGACTGAAGGTACTTGCATATGCTGCAGTATTCATGTGCAACAGGCAGAAAGATGAGTATTTAAAGCATAGGGCTGAATATGGGAGGAATCACCTTCTGGACTTTCGCCTGGTACAGAGCACGGAAAGCATGCTTTTGTTCATTTCTGTTCTTCCACCTGTAGAGAGGCAGAAAAGAGCATTAGAAACAGAATGTAACCTGATACAACTGGTCAAACTATACGTTTAATTAAAAATCAGTGAAGAACAGGCTCTGCCCTGCTTAGATGGTGTGTTTATACTTTTCTTTTTGCCTGTCTATTTCGCAAGGAACAAAATACGTCATGGCAGGCGGTTATGCTCTAATTATGAACAATGGGTTATTGTGATCTGACCTGAAGTGAGCCTGAGATGTCTAAGTCTTAAAAGTATGAACTTGATTTTTCAGAGATAAAGCCATTTTTTTGGGTGTGGCCAGACTGTGTCAAATAATTACAAAATCGATTATTAGAGTTCATTAGAGGTTAAGTTGGAGTCAATGTCACTGTGTCATTTAGCTTAAAATAGTTTTGATTGAATTAGTGGAGCATGTGCATGACATAATTTTAACTTTCATATAAGTAGTATTTTATTCTGTAGACCTTGTTTCATCTTATTGTTCTGGATCTGAGGATTGCAGTTGACTCAGTTGACTTGCAGTTGACTTGAGTTTTTGTGTTTGTGTAGTGTTCATACTATGAATAAACCAAACCCACCAGGTCTCCAGCCACCTTTATTTCAGTGAATGTCAGTAACAATGATTAATTATTTTAGTATACACAATAGGGACCTGTGTGCACCTAGCAAGCGTCAAAGTTTTTAGCATTGGATTGTTTCAGGTAGAGAGGCAGTATTCATTTGCTTAGCCTTTAAATGAAATTCTTCTGGAATTAAAAAAATCATGGCTACAAATGCAGCTAAGACCTGAATGCAA
Organism: Neosilurus mollespiculum; assembly: GCA_030014195.1. Lineage (NCBI taxonomy): Eukaryota > Metazoa > Chordata > Actinopteri > Siluriformes > Plotosidae > Neosilurus > Neosilurus mollespiculum. Next base: position 28,060,639 of record JAQMYF010000005.1, on the reverse strand, counting down.
AAACAAAACAAAATAAAAAAAAAAACAGTGCAGATGCAGTACAACCTTAAAATTTCCAGAATGTTATCATCTTGCTGTACTTATCAGTGTCATGGAATTATCAGGAACGCTATCTTAGAAATACTAATGGTATGATTTCCTCTTCCGAAGAGGTTGTGCTGTTGTTGGTGTTGGTGTGTTGTCTGTCAGTCTGTTTGACTGCAATTTATATAATAATTACATAATAATATATAATCATATATAAATATTATATACTAATATATTATTATATAAATACTAATATTTGTGTTTTATGTGCACTGGGATCACCTTATTGGGTGACCACATTCATGTAACTTTTGTTGTTATAAATTGTTGTATTAGGTACTGTTGTCATATTTTTTGCTATATCTTGATCGTAGATATATGCAAAACTAGTTTGTTATGCAGTTCGCTGTTATCCACTGTGTCATACATCCGCATTACTGGTTGAAATGTATCTCTGCATATACAGCGGTTCTACTGCAGTTGATTATCCCACTGTAATTTTCAGTTGCAGTCCTCACCGCATTTCACGTGTTACTTAAGTGCTTAAATACCTCAGAAGCCAACCAGTCAAGAAATCAGTAAAAAACTTACATCTTCCTGAGCATCCATAGTACGAGACAGATGGTGCCAATGAAGACAATGACGCTGACTATAATGACCAGTAGCAAAAAGCCCTGGGATGCTTGGCATTTTACACCCTCTGTGGAAAAATAAAGTGGATTTAGGATTGAAGTTTGGGACATGGACGTCAGCATTTGGAAAGCATTTTATTGTAATGTACCTGGAATGCATTGTGACTGGCTCCAGTCACTCCAAAATCCATCATCACCACAGTAAATGTTCACTTTAGATCTGACCCGGACACAATATTTCTCAGCACCGCCATCATAATGGAAATCAAATGCTGTTTCCTCAACCAGCTTTGTCTGACCGAAGGGAATTAAAATTACACATGAATGTTATGCATATACGATGAGGAGAAAGTAATCAATAATTAAGATACATGAATTTACATTAAAAATCTTTTTATAATGGAGCCGAGTGTTTATTGTGACCCTTAATAATGTGTATGGATTACCTGTTGCTTGCTGTCATTGTGGGTCTTTGTGCTTATTTCAAGCTCATACTCCAGACACTGCTCTGGAACTGGACCTGATGGAGGGGCCCACTCTACATGAGTCAGGGTGGTGTTACCATCCACATATAGATTAGATATTGCTGCAGGTTTGACTGCGGGACAGAAAATTGGTTGTTTTGGAATTTTTCAATCATGTCTAGCTTAGGCTAGTATAAAGATTTACTTTGATATTTAATCATGATGTTAAATATACAGGGCAACATGTGCTGTCTTGGTTTTGAGCAGTTAAGATATTTTTGTGTAATTACTCTGATTTTGGACTGCCAGGGAGAAGAAAGCCGGCTGTAAGTCTCCTGCCTTAGAAGAGCCATTCACACAAATGTTAAACTCAGAAAACTCCATGAGAGATGAGGAAGGGAATCTACATCCTTTGCGCTGCTCATGAGATGGAATGTACTCTGGGCATTCCTTTGTTTCCTGCATTGCCCTGTGCCTGGAGAAATAGGTCAGGAACAGCACACGCATTTTAAATACAACCAGCGCCCACTTTAACAGTGCTATATACACCAACCTTTTTGCAATCATTTTATTTAATTATACCTTTTTTTAGACTGTCAATCAATTAGCGTCAGCCTGTTACAGGTGACTCGGGTTAATCTAAGGATGATGTAGAGCTTTACCAATAAAAGAGGTAGTGCTTTGAGTCAGCAGGTTTTGCAGTTCCAGGCTCCCATGTGCACTCCATGTACTCCTTGTTAAAATAAATGCATTGGAAATCCCTTATTCTTGAGCCAGCCACACCTGAGAATGAAAGATTGAAGTATTAAAATTGTGCATTCATTTGTGGAGAATAAATATTCCATTCTGTTAAGTACCTTTAAACTGTTTGGCCCTTGCTGAATGAAATTGGCATTGTGTGCAATGTGCAGGACCCTTATAAAAGTAATGCTTTTTTTTTCTTTGCTGCACACCCTCCACAGTGCCTCAAAGAAGTTCCTTAATGCTTTCTTTCTAATTATTTAGTTGCCCTCTTTTAGAGAATATGAGTGAATTTTATCACTAAACTCCAAGGAAAGGAGGCAGCTAACAGCCTTATGGTTCACTTCACCTCAAAGGACCTCACAGAATTTTAATTTTTTTTATCAGATACCAAAATCTGACAAAACATTTTGGCCTTTACGCTGACTAGCACCAGTGTGGGAATATTTTGGGGGCGGGGGTGAGGGGGGGGGAGTAAGGGACGGGACCCTTTTCTTGCCAATTTGAGGACAAATTGGGTTCAAACAAAGTGATAACAATGGATCATTGTGGCTATGTTTCTAACTAAACAAGTACCACAGTGGATCAATTGAATAAAGGCATGAATTAATTAATTTACAAACTTGATTTGATTATACCGATTTCATAAAATAGTAAAAATAAGCAAGGGCCCATTATACTACAAAAACATACAAAACACCACTTGAGAGCTTGCATTCATTCTTGGACTGTGAGACCAGTTAGAGGAGAGAGACAATGAGCTCCAACTCCACATTGTTTTCTTTTTCTTTTGCTACACTTAATCTCAAATTAATTTTAGGCGAAGAACTGCCCCAGAGCTTCCTTTAAAATTACAGGCCTGATGAATCTTTAAACACAATCTTATAGTGAATTATTGAAAGAATCTTTCAAACTCTTAAATGAATCTTTTAAGCCTGATTCATCCCTCTTATGGAAACCTCCAACCATAAATATTTCCATCTTCACTTACTAAGAACAACAAGGCTAGATGTGGGTAAAATGAGTCATAAAATTCCCATGCTGTTTCAGGATTAGGGCTGATTCCCTTGGCATTATGGGATTGTCAAATAATGAGAAAAACACCAGTGAGAAATGTAAGACTTTTTTCCTTAGTAAACACTAACTATGTGTTCAGTTGTTCTCTTACTGAATAAACATGAGACTCTCCATTAGCATGCCCTTTCGCTTTAACAATAAGCCTCTGTGTGTAACCCCTTCTCAGAATTGTGTACTATGTTGTGAATGGTATGTTTAGTGCTGATTTGAATATAAAGGACCTTATGCACCATATAGATGATCTGTAGTGAAATGGTGCATGTAACTCAAACACACCTTGGTGTTCAGGCATGTGCACAAGCTCAACTTCTTCTCCCAGTTTATCTGTCCCATTGGTGCACAAACCCTTCAGTAGGGTAAGCATACACAGCTGGATGGGTTCCTCCAAGTTAAACTGTGCCGTGTAAGATAGCTTGGATGTCCGCACACCCTGCAAAACACACATGCACACACACACACACACACACACACACACACAAAAATCAGGTCATTCTCAAAAGAAAAAAGACTGCTATCATCACTGTTTACCACCTTAACATAAAAGGAAGGAATGCTGTAAAGAGTTGTCCAAGCCGATTGGTGTTATTTGAAAACCTGATACTGTGAGGAAAAGTGACTGAAGCTTCTTAAAATGGCAAAAAAAAAAAAAAAAAAACCTGCTGCAGTGTCCCGTTTATTAGGCGGCAGGGTTGCACAGTGGTAAGGACGTCCTGTTCACAGCAAGAAGGTCCTGGGTTTGATTCCCAGGCTCTCACAGTCCAAAGTCATGCACATTAAACTATTATTTTATTTTATTTTTTTTTTTGCCAAAATAAAAAAAAAAAGAATAATAAAAATCCCTTGTGATGCACTCAGTTTTCTTTCCATGTCCACATTAATGTTTCTTGGGATCTCATTTAATACAAATTATTAATGAATTAATACTGTTTATGAATGACAAAAGGGAGCTTTATTGTACAGTGTAAAACACATGATTTATAATTGAATATATTATCGACTGGGCTCTCTTGTACAACCTTTTTTAAGCTGAAGATATAATACCATATACCTGCTATTACATTGTTTGTTTGGCACAACACACCTTCTGACCTTCTGACACCCAGCATCCATCATTATGCTTTCTGCCAACTAACGACTGATCGCATTACCTCACAACCTCTTCTTTTCTCTCCATATAAACACTCTTTCACACGCACACGCACACGCACACACACACACACACACACACACACACACACGCACTCACACGCACTCACACCCAATTAAGTAGTGTTCTGTGACCTTACTCCATTATGTACCAAGCCTTATTTTCTGTCGTGCTGTTCTGTTCTTGATCTGTTTCTGTACTAAAAGTTTGACTACACCTCTGATATACCTGTTCTTTGTTGCTGAAATGTTTTTGCTTATTACTGACTACATTCCTGCCTTTCCCCAGCTGGTAAATCAGTGACCCCTGTTGAATTATGAATTGAAACTTAACCAATGAGGAACTGGAGTTAATTGTCTGAAAAATACATTAGCTTTCATTCTCTTAAAATACATTAACTTATTCACAAATCATTATATCTCGGTAAAAAAGCTAATATCGTTTAAAAGCTAACCATATAGCACAAGTAACATTTAGTTTAACGATGTATTAACCTGGTACAAAACCAGCATCTCCTCATTACAAATAACTTCACATATTGCATTCATGTAGATTACATGCACACCTTGGGCTTTGTTTGGAGGTGCCAAACTGATAAGTTGAAAAATTTTTGTGCTATAGGTTCTAGACCCGTTTCAAAATAAATGTCCTACATATGCACTCATAAAAAGAATGTCTAAAAAATGGTAAAGTAAATGCAATAAAAAAGTAAGAAAAATACTCAAATAAAACCAGTTCTCTATTGCTTTTGAATTGTCCCTTTTGTTTTTACTGTTTCTTTACTTGCGAATCTGTCAAACAGTTTAGGTCTATCTGCTCTACGCTGAGTAGTCAGTTCCTGTACACATGAATCCTCCTTTGCCAGGAGCTTCTTATAAGTACAACCAGCTGAAGCCTAGAGAATGGGCGAGACCTCACATAGCATGTGGCTCTAAGTGTAACCATGCCCACACTTATATGCATTGGTTTGGCATGTTTCAAAGCAGGACTTTTCTAAGTGAACACCTACATCTATTCATTGTCCTTGCCATCTTTCAAGAAGCTGCATCAGTATGACAAGCCTCGACGTGACAATGCATGGAACGAGTTTAGCTATGGTAATAACTCATTAATAAATGGTGATATGTTTCACACTGTACAACAAGGCTTCCTTTTGCAAGTTATATGTAGTAGTAACTTACTAATATATCAAATTCTGCCCAGACGAAAAGACACTACCACCCAACTGTAATTCTATTTGGACCTGAAATGGTGAGCCCATGTCAGTGTGAAAAGTGTTATAACTTGTAAACTTTTATTTATAATAATGTATTACTTATTGGCTTTTTAAGCTTTTACAAGGATAGGAATGATTTTGTTTTTAAAGCTGTAGTATATCGTGTTTGGCTTATTCATTTGTTTTTCTACTTGTAAGTGAAAGTATCTTTTGCAGAAGGAAGTTTGTCTGCCTGGAGGTTTCCATGGAACTCAGTAACTCGCAACTGAACAGTGTCAAGAATTACTATACACAGTGCAGATGATCTGAACAATTCGCCGCAGGAAAAGCAAGTCAGGAATGATTTACAACTTCAATCTTTGTACCTAGACTAAGGAACATATTGAGCATATTTTTGGAGCATATTTCTGACATTCTGGAACATATTTCTAGCATGAAACATGGCAAATAACATAATATAACCCAATGTTCAGACATGCTGTCCAGACCACTAAAGGGAAAACAATGTTCCTAGCTTTCTCAAAATAGTATGCCATAAAAGTATGTTCAGTAGTTTGAATGAAGCTTCACTGCATGTAATATGAAACGTCAGAATGCATGTTGAGTTTAATCTCTTACTTGTAATGCTGAAATGATTGTTTACTTAAATGCATTCCAAATGTAGCTTTGATTTGTGAAATATAGCTAGAGTTCATATTTAGCATTTCCCGTGTACTCAAAACCATGTTGTGTACAGTGCAATAATGCAACAGCTAGCACAAAATTCACTGGCAACTGTATAAGCTAGGTCAGAGTGTTTGTATTGTCTTTTTTAGCAACACATCTTGGTGAGGCAGAATTTTTTATGTCCTGTGCTATGTCTCAATTCACACACTTCAATGCACTGCATGTTGCCACACTTCTCAGTGTAAATCCTCTTACACACCAAAGTATCAAGTTTAAGTTTGCAAGTATATGAATTGGGACAGCAGCTGTGGTATTGGAGTTCAAGGTGTACATGCAGTGTACCGTGTAAAGGTTAGTACATGTAAAAAGAACGCAGAAAAAGCTCTCAGCTGAAACTATTTGGTAATATATGAAACTGCTGTGTATGTAGTTTCTTTATCTGCACCCTAGGACACTGGCCTAGATAAGCAACCAAAACAAAACCCCACCAATTTTTCTTGCTTATATGTCATTCACAGCAATGTCAAGGTCAGAACACTCTGGCAGTTAAGTGTGGCAGTTAGTTAAGAACAGATTCTAGTTGGATATGGAGAGGAAAAAAATCTACTTGTGATTTCAAAAAGGTACAGTACGTGATATAAATTTAAAAATAAGCATCATGATCTTATCGAAATAAGTTCAAGAGAAATGCCTCAAGCCAAAGCTTACAAGACCCATGATGTTCAAGGAAGTTATAAGAAGTTACCGCATAGCTGTAAAAACAAAGATACCATTATTTATTTATTTATTTTAAAAAAGAGTGGTAAGATTCGCTTAAAAAAAAAAAATTAGAATAGTCTTCTTCTTTTCTTAAGTTTACAGTCAGTTTATTATTAATGAACAAAACACTTGGCGGCAATTCCACATAACTGTGACATCTCGACCAAAATTTGAAATTGTAGTCAGGAGAAAGCTTTTTATGTGGATCAAATCATCAATCTCTTAAGTCGCAAAACCTCAAATTTTTATTGAAACCCTGTGCAATCTCTATTAAAAGTCCAGGAAATAACAGTCTTTTTATTTATTTTTTTTAAAAACCAAATTGGTAGCCCTTACGAATGGAATTTTCCACACAGTATTGTGCCATTCAGCCTCCCGCTCTTTGTCTTGCTAGCTGGACAAGGCGTTCGTATGCAGAACAATACCCAATTAAAAAAAAATTTGACCATTCATTACTGATAAATTGAGGTTGAAACTTTGTGACATTCGGTGTCAAGCAAGTCACGGATTAGGGTAAGATTGTTTTTCTGTGATCAAACAGCAAATTTTATATTATGTGTCACTATTTTATGGATTAGTATTGTTTTTCTCGTAACATGAAAGATGTTATTGATGTTTGGATTTTGTCATACAAGTCACCTGACTTGTGTGACACACTTGTAGTAATGCCGGGGTGCCTCAAACAAACTAAAAGGGGTCGGGAATACTGCTTGTAAACCTTCCAGTCTGGGACGACTGCGAATCAGTGACTAGAGTCCACCAATTCCAAAGCCTTGACAATCAACCCTATGAGAAATCCATCAACTTCAAGTCTCTGTGTCTGTTGTACGATAACGATTTAGTGTTTAGTTCAATGGTTTAATTTCAAATTCAAATTGTGAAATCAGTCAAATCAGAGAACATATACACAATACAATCAGTCGAATTTTGAACCGACCCTCAGACCTCTCGTCTCAGCGAGTGGCGTGATTGACCAATGAGCGCCGTCTCCAGGCCAATGGACGCTCAGTATGTGGGCTGGCGTGCCCGCCATAACAGTCAGTCAGGGCCCATACTACATTTACATGTATGGAGGCTGGCATGCCCGCCCTGAACAATTGGCACTTTGATCATTCAGTCATCTTAATTCATCATTCATTCATCATATTTCTTGATGAACTCCTGAAGTACTTGCCGAATGGTGTTGAGGAGATATGTAATATGTAATATTTATGTAATGTAATAAAATATGGACTGATGGTCCTTCTAGCCAATTTAAGAACCGTTTCCTCTGCCACCCTCTGGGTAGGCCCGGGGTCGTCTTCTGTGCGAGGTGGCTTGGGTTCTTGCTCCGAGGTTGCTGCTGATGGCCCGGGTCCCTGGGCTGCCCTGGTCTGCCTCTGGCCACTGTAAAGGTGTGGTCGCAGTTATACGGTCTTGCTCGTCACTTGTTGCCGATCACTCACTTGTTCCACATGTTTTGCATGCTGGCACGGTCACTATGTTGTCTCTTTTTTTTATATATATATATATATATATATATAATTTTTTTTTTTACATTGAATTTTTTTATTTGTTTATTTATTTTATTTTTGAATTATTATTATTTTATTTTATTAATTTTTAAAAAATTATAATTATTTATTCTTTTTTTTTGTGTATATATTATTTTTTTCCCTTTTCTTTCTTCTCTCTCTGTGTAATCGTTACTTTGGTGGATGTTATGATACGTTTGTGATATGTCTATTTGTTTTGGTTATTATTTAATAAACTCTTGATTAATGTCAGTTCTATTTTTCTGTAAAAGCCGCAGGAAACTTAATGGTGTATTTATGTACAAATGGAGCAGTATATTTTGTTTTGTGATAGTTTTATATCTATAGTGTTTTTTTGTCTCCTCTTTCTTCTTTTTGCTTTCCCTTTTGCTTCTGTTTGCTGTCTTCTTTCTTTTTCTGTCCCCTCCAGTCAATTCCAGCAAGATTACATAGATTCCATGACACAATTCAACAGTAAATAAATAAATGAATCAGATTATCAAGAGGAGCCTTATACCTATAAACCTCCCCTTGGAAAAGCAAATTTGTTCGGCATAACACTGCAACCAGACTGCTATTCTGCTTGCTATGATGCTGGACAGGACATGTTTAAAAAAAAAAAAAATAACCGTTTCATTGTTTGTGCTGTTCTGAAACTTGCTGAAAAGCACAATTTGAGAATAACATGGAATTACAGCGCGACCAGTCACGGAAAAGGTCCTGTTGACAACTTAGGTGCCAGAGTAAAAAGAAAAGTGTGTGAGAAAGTGCTCACCTGGAAATCTGTCATCAAAAACTCAACAGATTTGTACGAGGCAGTAAAAGACCAAACAGGCGTGAAACTTGAGTTTTGAACTATGACGAGATGAAGAACAGAGAGACAGAGTTAGGACTAACCCTAGTTTGGCGAAACCCATTCCGGGGATTAGTGGGCTGCACTGTATTTACAACGATGGTACATATATCAGTTCTAAAATATGCACAATGCAAAAAGACGAATCGGTCGTGATAAACAGTGACGAAGCCCCTGAGCGACAAACACTCAGAAGTCACAAACACTCAGAAGTCACAAACACTCAGAAGTCAGCTCTAGAACAAATACAAATTGAGAAACATTCTTACTACTACTTCTTCTACAGCTATCCACCCAAGTATTATATTGGAAGGATGATTGGAACATGTAATTGTAGAGTTTGTTTCAGAAATTCAAATTTCTGAAACAAACTCTACATGGAACTTTCACTTGGCCTAGGATCGATGATGTGGAATGCGTTTTTCCCGCTGGATATTTGGTAAGCCCCTGCAGATGGAAGGACACAATCCATTCACTGTGATGAACTTTGACCGTGTTCAATCGGACTTTTCATTGTTTCAGCGTGAACAGACCAAACGGTGAAGGTCCTACTTTCGATGGTCATGGTGTTCTAACTTTGAAAATAGACTATGAAAGGTGGTACACGTAGTACCAGTGGGAAGACTATGAAAATCATACTTGTTTTGATTTCAGTTTGTTCGTTCATGTACAAAATAGTTATTTTCTATTCCGTTTGCTTGTGTTTTAAAATATGCACAAAATATTTCTGTTTTAACCTAATCTATTTTTGTTGTTGTCACTGTGAGTCTGTATTCCGTAGTTGAAATAAAGTAAAGCATGTATTATTGTTTCAACAATTATATCACCCAACATGTATTCTGTATAATCATATTCATCAGTGAAACATTGAACTTAGAAATAATATCAACAAATACATGATGGACGAGGAAGAAAATCCGACTCGTAAAAGTGTCAAGCAAGTCCCATCACGCAAGTCACATTTTTCAAAGCCCATGCTCAGCTAAGCCAATAATCTTAAAATAGCAATCTATATTCCCAAACGCAGTTTTAACATTATGGATGATTATATTATATTCCCAGGTTTCTCACTTGCATGGCCCCTTACGATTTAAATCAGAAGTTGGGTACTCGTGAAATTGACATTCATAGAATGTCATGCAAGCCATGGTTTTGAATGCCCACTACTTGAAGATCTGTAATAACTGGGAGCTGCCATTTGTCCTGTACTTGTGACCCGTGAAATATTACATACTGGTAATTTTACTTGTCTTGTACAAGGGAACTAGGGGTAGTAAAAACGGATTTTGTTGTAGGAATATCACACAAGTCAAGTATGGAATGGCTGTTGGCTGTATGCACCTACTAAGGTTTGAAAATGTGTGTGCTAATGTGTTTGAATACATACCTTCCATCTCTCTGTGTATGTGTCATAAAATCGGAGCTGGTAGCTAACAGTGCAGTTTATGAGGTCATTCAGACTGTGTGGTTGACTCCACTCTATGTTCAAATAGCCCAGATGTCCTGGATCGATGATCTTTATGTTTTCTGGAGGATCCACTGTGTAAAACAAAAGGAATGATGTTTCATAATAGACACTGCTTGTTGGAAGTAATTAATAAGTTCTTGGTAAAACATCTAAGAGTTCTGTAAATCAAAACGGAGCTCGTACATCGTCGACTAATCACAGTGCTCACCTGACATGCCTGCTATGCTGTTTGAGTATGACACGTGCCTAGTCAGTAAAGTAAATGTGACCAAACACATCCAGGGCAATGCTCGGCACAAAAGCATCCTGTCTTCTATGATATATTCCTGTTATTCCTGAGATCAACAGAAAAGGCAATTAGATTGTGATGTGAAAGATATGTTTTTTACTGAGTGACCCTTTCATTATTTTACAATTATTTATGTATATTAATCACAGTCATGGAAACAGTCTCTGCTTTTGGTATGAGGAAGTCTTCCATGAGTGTGAGAGTGATGAAAAAAAAAATTATTCAATCACACCTAATGGTTGGTAGCTGTGGAGTTCAGTACTGCTTTAGAGTGTGGAAGCTAACATTGCAGCTAAAAAACATTGTTGCAGGGATATAGTGGCCTGTTTGCCCCCAGCTAGCTATATGTCGCAGTAAATATGGTATGCACCAGTTAGCCATAACATTAAAACCACCTGCATAATACAGCTTTGACTCATTTAGGTGCTGGACATAGCTGCTAAAAGAAACGATTAGCAGCAGATCCATTAGATACTGAAAATTGGGGGGTGGGATCTTCCCATCAGAATTGTATGTCCAGCACATCCCACAGCTGCCCAACAAGACTGATATCTTGGAAGTTTGGAGAGCAAATCAACAACTTAAACTCTATCATGTTTTACAGTGTTATAGGGTGCATTATCCTGCAGAAAAGAGGACACTGTCAGGGAATATTATTGCTATGAAGGGGTGTACTTGGTCTGCAACCGTGTCTGGGTAGGTGGTATGTGCAACATGAATGTTTTCAATGCTAGAGCATTGCATTTCACTCTCAGGTTTGCTTTCTTCCCATGATGTGTCCTGGTATTTTACACAGGAATGCAATGCACATGCACCCAGCCATCCACATGATGCAACAACAACAACAAAAAAAAAGGTTCTTGTAAACAAGCCATCTTTTTGCATGGGTGCACAGTCCAGTTTTGATGCTTACATGCCTGCCTTTAATAGTGGACAGGGTTCATCATGGGCCTATTGCAGTTTGCAGCTGTGCAGCCTCATATGCAGCAAAGTGCGATGGACTGAGAGTAACTGAGATTTTTCTTTCATAGCCAGAATTAAACCTTTCAGCAATTTGTGCTAGTATCAGACCAGTTAGGATAGCCTTCAATCACTATACAAAATGACCCTGTTTACAGTTCACCACTTGTCTTTCTTTAAGACAATTTTGGTAGGTTATGACCACTGCATGCCAGGAACATTCCACAGAACCAGCAGTTTTGAACTTGCTCTGCTCTGAACAGTCACAGTTAGGTTATTTGCTTAGATAATTTCACTTGCACACTTTTACTTCTTACAACACATTCCTTTTGAAAACTGACTGTTCACTTGCTGCCTAAAATATCACAGCATTTGTCAGGTGCCAATGTTAATCAGTATTATTCACCTGTCCGTTACATTATTGTTATATCTAATCACTGTATAATGAGCAGTTTATTTTTCTTATTTATTTTAAACAAGTTAATCAAAAATGCGTGTAGTTCAGTTCACCAATAATAAAAAAAACATCATGTGTAAGCATATTGGTAATGTGTGTTTTAACATTGATCAAATTTACATAATGTCAGTATTTGTATGTTTCAAGAATATTGCCTGTTTTATTGAATAGAATACGAGAAACACACCCGGATATGCCATAAGCTTATTAAAACAACAGTCAAGTTATCACCTGCACACACATGTATCACAGCTAATAACCTCAGTGAAATTTCTGAACATTCAGGTTAACTTATGCTGTTAACACATGCCATCAAGACTGTCTGTTCATCGGTCTCATAAGGTTTATTTAAGAATTACAATTACTGTAATGCATTATCAGTTCAGAGGGTTAAACCCAATATACTGTCAATGTTTAGAGGAAAAAAAACAAGTTTAAAAAGAGAAAAATTAATAAAAAATTAAAAATGTAAAAATAAATAAAAAATTCAATGATTTTTAACAAAGAAAGAATTATAAAATAACTCACTAAATTTTCTTTAATGGCAAGACGCAGCAATTCTCTGCAATGATGCTCTCAGTGTGTGTTTGCACACTCCTCTGGAAACAGTCTGACTACACGGCTGGCAGAGATCTCTTTTTGTTGGAAGCTGCAGTTCCCCCTACAGGTTTCTAGGAAGTTGTACAGTCACGTGAAGAAGTAAATACACCCTCTTTCATTTTTAAGGTTTTTATGTATCAAGAAATACAAAAATCATCTGGTGCTTCCCAGGTCATAAAATTATGTAACTCTAACCTTAGGTCTAAAAAATACATAAAAAGACTTCACAGTGTCATTATTTATTTCACAAAAATTAGGCCAAAATGCAGAAGCCATATGTGAAAAACTAAATATACCCCATGATTCAGTAGCATGTATAACCACTTTTAGAAGCAATAACTTGATGTAATCATTTTCTGTCTGATCTTCTCACTCACATCATTGTGGATTAATTTAAGCCCACTCTTCTCTACAGTGTTGCTTTAGTTCAATGATGTTTTGAGGAAATTTGTTTATGCACAACTCTCTTAAAGTTCCACCACAGCATGTCAATCTGCTTGAGGTCTGGACTTCAACTTAGCCATTGGAATACCTTGATTTTTTTTTTTCTGCTATTCTGTTCCTGGTGTGATTTGGATTAACCTCCAGTTGCATGACCCAATTCCAGCCAAGTTTTAGCTGCCGTTTTATACTTTGGTTCAATGACTGCAAGGTGCCCAGATCCTGTGGCTGCAAAACAAGTCCAAGTCATCACACCTTGGAGTGTGGTATGAAGTGCTTGTGTTGATACACGGTGTTTTGGTTATTGCCGTTGATAACGTGGTGCCGCAGGTTATGGCCAAACATCTCCACTTTGGTCTCGTCTGCAAGCCT
>JAQMYF010000005.1:28025605-28038548 GCA_030014195.1 Neosilurus mollespiculum | reverse complement strand
CTGAGATGGGCGCCAGCCTCCCCGCGACCCTAATTAGGATTAAGCGGTTCAGAAAATGACATGACATGACATGATGTTCCAGAGTGATCTGACGGCAACCAGATAGCTGGGCTTCACTGCAGGCTGTGCTATGCAGGACGTCTTTCTTTGTCCGTATTCATGCATTGCGCCAAAGCCGTAACTGTTTTAACCCTAAAAGATGTAAAAAAAAGTATGTAATTTTTTTGTGAATAGTGTAATAGCTTGGAGAAAATATAAAAAAAATTAAGCAACAATAAAAATAAAAGTGTCTAAGTATCTCCTTTAATAAATAATGACTTGTTTTGCACCTGGGGATATATTCACAGTATTTTTAAATCCCGCCACATAGTGGGGCGGGAGCTATGGGAATGGGTGGCGTCCATCCGTCCATCTGTCACACTTTGGTTTCCGGACGATAACTTAGGAATGCTTGGTCGGATTTTGATTAAATTTGGTATGGGGTTTGTCTTACAGGTTCCTCGCCTGGGATTGGTGCATGCCAAAATCCGGTGATCTGTGAGGCAGCTGGACTTACTTTTTTTAACACAACAGTTTTGATTTTGGTTTAAGGGAGGTATAGATCAACTTTAAAGTACACACTCCTGGGTGGTGGGAGGTCTAGTTTAAGACCTGGTAATGACCAGAGTTTTTTGTCTTGAGATGTAAATCCATAGTATTGAAAGAGTCACACGACTGTAGATGACATGTTTCACTTTTTTCTGTCATATTCTATTTCTATAATATTATGTGGAATAATTTATTTTATTTGATTCATTTACATACCTTTTTGGCATAAAGACAACTGCCAGAATTGTTGCCTTTAAAAGTAAAGTAAAGCTAGAGATAATCTCCTGTGAATATCTGTAGAAAAAATGGATAAGGTACTGCTTTTACTGTGGCTTTGTATCAACATTATCATCCACCATCACTACGAAAAAAGTAACAGCTTTAAAATCTTTTGCGTCTGTTCCGACACACCACAGTTAATCAGAATGGCTTATCAAGAAGTTTGAAATCCACAAACAATATAGTGTGCAGGTATAAGTTTCCTACAACTCTTGTCCTTGCCAATCCTGAGTTAGGGGTATATCTGTGTAGAGATGTGTATGTCCTTCCTGTGTCTGTGTGCATTTCCTCTGGGATTTGCAGCCCATGTCCCATAGGCATTCTGGTAGCTGAGTTGACCAAGATAAATTTCCCTTGGGATTTGAATGAGCGTGTACCCTTGTCATGGATAAAGTGGCCAGGGGTGGAATTTAGCAAAACTAAGCTGCTGGCCAACAGGACTAGTGAAATTATGAAACTACTAGTCCTCCTTCATTTTTACAGGTCAGGAATACTATATCTTCTTTGCCTAGTGGACTTGCCAGGTCGCCAGCAGGATGACTTGCTAGCTAATTTTACTCGAGTGGCTACTTAAGATAAATCAATTACTTCACAGATGCTTTTTATTTATTATTAAATATGCCTCCCCAAATTTAAAATAGAGATGTGTTTAGAATAGTATATATTCTCATTATTAAAATTACATGAGTCAATTAATTAAATCCAGAGCCATCCTGTGTATGTCATAAAAGAGTGCTTAACTAGCACTCTTTTATGACATTTGGGTGTTAACGCAGTCTCTGTGCACATTATTGACATGTGGGGTGGTAGGAAGCAATGTGTGGACAACATTTTTAAATATTCGAAATATTGTTTTGTACCATTAAATCCCCCCCTCCAATCCTCCCTATCATATACGCCCACCACCAACCAGGGAGGGGTCCGTGACATGTGATGCTGCCACCCGCCTTTTTATGAGCTGCTGCACTTTTTATGACTCAGCTGCACTGAGGCAGCCTAACCCACTCGGAGGAAAAGCGTTATCGCCACTTTTGCACTTCTTTAAAAGTGTTATATTTCAGTTTTTTCTGTTTGAGTTTAACAATGTCTTATTTGTGGGAATATAATTTTTTTTTTTTTGAATTTGCTAAAAACAGTGAAATGTATTACCATTCCTTCAGAAATATTACATTTCGCCAAAATGCTAACATATTCTGTTCAGTTTTTCTCTAGATTCAGTTTCTAACCCACACTTTGTTATTGAACAGATGTGATTATATTGTAATAGGGAGAAGTCCTTCATGAATTCATCAGTTTTGTTCTTTGCCTGAATATGTGGTATTTTCAGAGGGAATTTCTCCAAATGACTACCAGCCATACTAAAGGTTTCTGAGACCAGATACATGATATGAACAAAAGAAGAAATTTCAAAAGTTAATCAAGCAACTAATATTATGTCAAAGTGCCAATTTTCAAGAACTGAGGGGAGAGAACTCAGAAAAAAGTTTGGTGTTCATATAATAATAGACAAATTATTTTCAATCCTTGTGTTTTTAGTAAAGCTTTGTGTAGCGAAAACTTAACCTAACAGTTTTGGATTGGTGGACAGGTAGCCATTTAAAAAAAATACTAAATATTTGACGGCCAATGCTATTTTATGACCGAGTTAAGTCGTTTGAACTTCTGCACCAAATTCAATGCTTGTATCATCATTTGAAATATTTTTGCACCAAGCCGCTGCTCAAAGCCTGAAAATTCATTTTTGCAGAGAGAAAACTGAAAGGGAGACAGACACAACACCAGCCATAAATCAAAACTATGAGAGATGTACTTTCCTAAGTCAAGGATTTACTAGTGATTCATGTAGTAATAAGACCAAACCAAACAGTCATGAAGCCACCAGTAAAAGATTTCATGTAAACTTTTAAATGGATTTTATTCCAAAGAATAAACTAAACTCTCAGCACTGCCGATTTAACCCAGACCATGTCACAAATGCAAACAAAACAAAAACATGGGATGTTACAGATTGCAAAAGTATGTTCAAGAGATTTTGTTATTTTGCAATTTCCTGCATTTTTCACTCGTGTGTAATTCAGTTTTCTGTGAATCAGGTTGAGTGTGCGTGCCAGACAAGAGCTTTGTGGCACTCTAAAAACATGTCAGATTTGCCTTATCAAACAAATGAGGTAAAGGAAACTGTACAGAGTAAGCAAGCTGAGTCACCCCAACCCTCTAACTCATCTGTTTTCTTTCACAGAATACACCCCCCCTCCCCCACCCCACCCTCTAAAATAAAAAGTCTATTTTGTATCATGCACATAACCTTTGCATGGCACCCATGTTAAATGTGTTTGGATTCAATAATGACAAAGGAAATAATTTCTTATAAGTTGGATCTTGTTGAGCATGTTGAAACATTAACATGCATCTTGATAATCTTCTGGCCTGGTGACCTCTGGACTTCCTTCCTTCCAGAATGTGTTTCCCTTATTCCAGGGAACTGTTACATACAGTTTCCCTAGAACTGAAGAGGCAAGTGCAGTACTTCAGCTGTTAATAAGTGAGCAAGATGAAAGAGTAATCTGTCCTAGTCATCAGAATCTTGATCATCAGAATATTGATCCTTCAGTCGTCCATGTAAGATTGGTCTACGTAAAGACTTTCACGTGCATTGGTTTATGAAATCAAATTAACGTGATAAATTGGTAGGTACAGCCACAAATGTGATGTACATTCAGTTCCACTAGAATTCTCAGTATGGCCTTCGTTCTCTGGAGCTGCAGTGATCCTCTTAAATTGAAAATCAGTTAATCTAATTCGAAACCATACAAAACAACAACAAATCTGCTGGTCTTCATTGTCTAAACAATAGGATAATGCTTCTGTATAACACAAGTGGCTCCACTCACAGGATTTTACTGTATGAAACGCATCGTAAGCCGAAGAATGCCAGATGCCGTATATCAGAATTGAATATCTATCACACGTTTGAAAAGGACAATAAATATGGCATGCAGACACAATTGGAAAAGGTCATTTTATTTGAACATTTTTTTTCTCTTGTCAACTTGGAAGCTGTTTTTAAGAAAGGTTCTAATGCTTTTATACAGAGTTTATACAGGAATGGCAAGTCGATCACAGAGGATCCAGGCATGCAAAGGAAGTCAAGTTTCATACAAAACACCTATCTACACGCACATATATGCAAGAGTCATATTTTCTGTCCCACACACACACACACACACACACACTCACTTTTTTTAACAGATTAATACAAATTTACTAGGAAATTTAAAGCCCAAATGCACTGCACATGCTTGATGTACAGACCATTTCTCTGTTTACCTGATATGAGGACTCACATCTTAAAACAATCAGATTGGCAAATGTGCAGTACATTATTTCCTAAGAATTTTTTTTATTTTTATTTATTTATTTTTTTTAAATACAGAAATACACTTAAATAAAATTTTGGGTAAAAAGATAAATGTTGCATTAAGGACTGGTATGGAATTATAGTAAGTAATTAAGGAATTGTGAAGTTGTATGAGGAATGTTAGTGAAGAAGGGAAACAATGGCAGTATATAGCTTAGCATTTTGGGGCAAAAGATTATTACTGGCAAAACAAAAAATGCATTATTTCAATTGCACAATCACAATCCAATGTTGCATTCCACAGGTTATGTACAAATGATGTTCTTTACAGTGTAACAAAGCAGTGCTCTTAGACATAGAAATATGTATTATCCAAGAATTTTCTGTAACAGAAAGGTGTAAGCTGGGATAAAATTGGCCAATCACTGTAAAATTACTTCACAATAAGCTTTTTATAGGCTCAATGGCACTATTGTACTAATATTTCAGCATGTCCTAAGTGCACTCAATCAGCATGGACATATTTTATACACTAGAAGGTTTTCACATGTCCTATTATAAAGATTTTAAGTTTGATTTATGAGTTAGTTTTTGAACAGTTTTTACAACTTAAAAGAAAAATGTTAATAAGGTGTTCTGCACGCTGCGACTTGCATGACAGACATTCAAAATACACAGAATTGGTATACAAGACTAATATGGAAAAGCCCCTGATGCATTAAAGTGTTAGTATAGAACATGGGTCGATAAGGTGTTGTGCATGCTATGACCTGCACAAAGGAAGTAAACAATGTATGGTATCTTGGTAAATCTCTTGCTTCTGAATGCACGAGTGATTTAATCAATTTAAGTGTTATGACAACATGGACCACACCATAAGCACACAGGTGCTGAGTGACATAGAGAACTGATTTCTAAAACTCGGCAACAAACAGTACTATCAGTGCAATCATTTGTGTTGGATATGGGCCTGGGAAGGCATCACCTAGAAAAGAATTGAATTAGATACTTTATTTTATCGCAATATGTTCCTCAAAATATTTTGACTTAACTAAGTATTTACTAAGGCTTACTATTTCTCAACACTGTAATGGAGGGCCAAGAAGAAGCAGTGTGAAAAGATTGTCTAAAGATGTGGGAGTATATCTACATACATCTACCAAATCTGGACTCATTAGGAACGTTGATTATAAATGACCGAATAATTCACCTTTAGCAATTTACACCTGACAGAGATAATCCGTTAGCAATAGCAGTGTTTTGTGGTATTGAATTAAAGGTTGACATTAAGGTGTATTCATATATTCCCAGTCCAGTGTCTATACCGCTTGTGTGTCATGGACACAGGGGAAGATAGAGCCACTCCCAGCTCCCAGGGTTATTGCGGAGTTGATCTGGACGACACAAACAACTATTCTACACCTACAGACACTCAAGAGTAGCCTATGAGGAAATGATGGTATTTGAACGAAAAGCATGCAACCCACGAAACCCGTGCCCCACTGTAGTCATGTTGACATGATAATGTAAAGAAAACCATGCTATATATAGTTGTGTAATCACGTTACTTTTTTCCTCAATACTGTTCCACTCCAAAGATAACAGGCTTTTCAGTCATAAAATGATGAACAAATCACTCAAGCTTCGTTCAGGCACAACAAGCCATGATTTCACTTGTATTGAAATGTTGCGTTGTTTATGTGGAAATATTTCTGGTACACCTGAAAAATTGTTGCATCATGTCAACATTCAGTAAATGCTTAAGGGGTGGGTGGGTGGGTGTAGGCACAGTAAAAAAAAAAAAAAATAATAATAATAAAAGACTAATTTATGAGCAGTTGACTGTAATCTCATCTTGTTGATATGAAACTGAATTAGGACTGATCCCGCCTCATCTCCCACTTAAATATAACAATTCAATAAAACCCCAAACAACACAATATTTCTGATGCTGGGTTTTAAAAAAATAAAACATGTCCAGGAATGTAAAAGCAATATACACGGGGGAAGGGGGGGGGGGGGGGAATCATGAATAAATACATAAATAATTTCTTGGACAGTACTCATTACAATGAGTAGTCAAGGATTGATGCTAGTCATATAATTGGTCTAAAACTACTTCATGATTACAGTACAGGACAGAGGCATAAAGCTCCAAAAACAAAACAAACAAACAAAACAAAAAAAAACACAAAAAAGAAACGTGAGCATGATGATTGGTGAAATAAAATGATAAAGTAATTAAAAACTGATAATATTAACTTAAAAATGTGAGATTATAGTCAGAGCCATACTGCGACATGCTTCAGATGTCTTTCTATAAACTAGCATAGCTTACAATCAATACATTTTACTGAGTTTGATGTACTTGATTGCATTTCCTCTTCTAAGAATTATGAAGGTGAAGGGGTGTGTGTGCATATTTCTACTGTGCTTAACACCTATAAATCATCAAAAATTAAAACTGAACCAAAACAGAAATTCACATAAAACCTTTAACTCAGTGAAATCATAAGTCCCGTGATACTAATAAGCATTTCACATAATTTATTAAATTAAAAGAAAAAGTTCCAGTGTATCCTTTTTTGAAAGTATGCTGCTCCAACAGTAATATCTTCTGTACATTCCAAAGTAACAGTGTGCATTCAAGAGAAAGATGCAAAACATCGTCTCTTCTCCTGTCTACAACTTCAAATCTGTATTCTTCTTACATGTGTACAAGGAATTCTTCCAAGCCTTTCTCCAGTTTAGTGGATTTAGTGGCTTCATACAGGATAAGGGCATTTTGATTTTTGTGATAAAGTTTGCCCATTGCTCCATATCAGCCAATCAGCTGTCCAAATTCTTCCAAGCCTTATCCATGTGGGCTCCCTGGTCTGGCATAGAACAGAAGCGAGATAAAAGTGAGAGCTAGGGAAAGTGAAGCAAAGCTTCCATACACCAAAATATTTTTTTTGAAAAAGTTTTTCATTTGTTGGAGAACCAGAAGGTGCCCAATGCTTAAAGAAAACAAGAGCATAATAATAATAAATAAAAAATAAATGAATAATGATGTGATATTTCCATAGTTAAAACTAAACCATGCTCCCACTTTACTGTTAAAATGCTGTCTGTGATACACAGTGATTGTAAGTGGTGTTGCCTGGCTAAATAAGTGTTAGCAGCCACAAGCATGGATAAGGCCAAATTCTTTATACTGATTTGTGAAACATTTCTGTCAAATCAGAGACAGACAGGAAAAAATGCGGCATCCTAGATGAGGTAGTCCTCAATTTTAAAGGATAATATAAAAATAGCTGTGTATTTGTATTTTCTCTCCATTCCTCTCACTCTTTCTCTTGCCAGTCTCAGTAGCTTGTGTGGTATTGGAGTAAGGCTAGAAGGTTCTAGACTGTTCTGTTGTGGAGTCTAGCAGGAAAAACTTAGGTCTGCTCAGAGAAAGCATTCCTGTGGTCAGAGATCAGTGGCTAAAGGTGATGGTATAACAGAGATCTTAGAGGGACATAAGGCAGGACGGGGACAATGCTAGGGAATGCCCGGTTATCCTGGTTTGTTTGGGTGTTTGTCCCAGTTTAAGTGCTACATGGTAGATGTCTGAGTTGGCTTGGATGATGACAAATCCAGCAAGGCTTGGACAGTAACTCCGACTTTCACCAGACCTCGTTCCTCCAGAATGTGATGAGGCAAACACAACTTGTCCTGCAGGATAAAACACAGAAACAGATTTGAAGCCCTTCAAGATTAAAAAACTAATTTTACAGTCCACCAGTATTTAATATTTTATAATACTACTGATGAGGGCAGCACGGTGGCATAGTGGTTAGCATGTCCGCCTCACAGCAAGACAATCCTGGGTTCAAGTCCTGGGCCTGGGCAGTTCTGTGTGGTGTTTGCATGTTCGCCCTGTGCTTGTGTTGGTTTCCTCCAGGTACTCCTGTTTCGTCCCACAGTCCAAACACATGCTCATTAGGCTAATTGTCATGAATGGGTGTACCTGGGTCACAGTAATGTTTGGAAGGTGGCACATGTCAAATTGAAATCCACATTAATGCACAGATCCAGGATTTCCCAGCAGAACATTGCCCAGAACATCATATTCCTCATTCTGATGGTACATATGGTTTCCATTACTTAGCCCCATAGGGCTAAATGCCGCCGACTCACTCATTTTGCCGTACAACTTAATCCTGCTCGAGTCATGGCGAAGATGCAGCTTATCTCTGCCAATACTGGGCAGGGTCTACTCTGGCCAGACCATTGCACACAAACATTCACACTCACACCTCGGGGCAATCTGGACAGATAATTAGAATAATGTGCTTTTGACTGTGGGAGGAAACCACACTAGCAGTGGGAGAACATGCAAACTCTATTGTATTGTATTGTATATTTGTATAGTTTTGACAACAAAACTAGCAGGAGCAATGCAGTTCCTGAACTGATATACCATACAAATAAAAACATCCTCAGGCCACAGGTGAATGTTTGGTCTGGTATACTAGACTGAATGAATCATTAAAAAAAAAAAAAAAAAAAAAAAAAAAAAAAAAAAAAACACTGATCTCACCTTCTTGCATGCCACATTTTTCCCCCCCAGTTGTGGCAATAATAGGCTTAACTTGCCCCAAAAAATTAACCCCAAACTGTAGTGATGCCATGATTTCTGTTAATGTACTATTAAAAGTGTAGAAATTAATCCTTTCATTATGTAAACAGTAACAGACTTTTCTATCTTGCTTGCATCTGAGTAGCACAAAATGCACTTCAAGCGTGTAAGTACTTAAATAAACAGGCTTACTTAATCGCAACTCTGAGCTGTGTGCTCCGACAAGAAATGACTGATCACTTGTCACTTTGCTGGTGAGGGTGATTAAGTTTCAGTAAATTAATTTTTAGTTTAGGCAGTTACAAGTTATTGCAAATTGATTTGACCTGTGCTGATGCCAAATAAATTGACAACAGGTGCAATGAAAAAACAAAAGCAAGACAACACCCATAAAAGAAAATGCTTGTGCATGTGGTGGCCACTGTCAGTAGCTCTCTTCTTACCTTCCTGGCTGATACTTTTGGGTTCTGCTAGTGTTCTTGTCACTATTGGTAGTATGAACAGTACATCGAGCCCTAACAGCATACACAGGTAGTCCAGCTCCTTCAGGATGGCACATCCATACATGAAGCTGCGAGAAGGTTTGCTTTCTGACCAGACTATAAGAAAATGACTCTCTGTGGGTGGCAGGAGGACCTGACATCCTCTACTGGAACCTGTGCTCAACTGGCATTCACCAGAGCAGACCAGAAATGCATGTCTGCCACTGTTGCCCCATTTTCTTCACAGATGAAAGCAGATTCACACTGAGCACATGTGACAGGCATGAATGAGTCTGGAGATGATGTGGAGAATGTTATGTTGCCTGTAACTTCACCCATCATGACAGATCCAGGTCTGGGAGGCAACCCCCTAGGACCGCCTCCATAGACTCGTCAAAAGCAGTCAGTATTACTGAGTAACATTTACAAATTGCTGTGATAAAATTTATGCAAGTGCGGTAGCCTGTGATCTCAAATTTATTTATTTAAGGTTTCACTGTGAATTTGAATCCAGCCCCCAGTGGGTTGATGATTGTTCTTATGACATTTTGTTCCAAATAATGTGCATAATGTGCAACAAAAATAATTTATTTATCAAAATCTGTTGTGCGATTTAGGATTCCTCTAATTTTTGTGCAGTTTATATTATATTGCTCCTCAAAGAGGAGCACTCACAAAGTTTATATATATTTGATACAACTTTAATAATGCATGGCAACAAGACACGGGCGTGTTTGAGCCACAATATAGACAAGATATGCCAGTGTTTCTAAACACCTTCTTAGATGATTGTGAAATGGGTGAGAAACGTAATTGTACAAATGACTAAATGTGGTTTCTGAAATACCGTGTTTCCCCGATAATAAGACACTGTCTTATTTTTTTTTTCCAAAAAACACCATAGGGCTTATTTTCAGGGTTGGTTTTATTTTAATTAACATTAACAGCAATATCAATAAACAGGTAAGTGAGTCCTCCACAACTGCTTTCTTGTACTCAGCGGTGTATCTCTTCCTTTTTGTACTCATGTCTGGGGTCAAAACAGACAGGATAATACCAGTAAAATGATGACTGTTATACTCCTCCAGTCCTGCTTTTATCCCCATCATGCCCCTCAGTCCTGCTTTATAATACTTTACTTACCGTTTTGTTCCCTTAACTTCCTCTTTTTCTGTCTCTCCTCTGCGGCGCTGCTGTAAATAGCGCTGGCGCGCGTGCATTCATAGAAAATGAGGGAAAGGTGTGGACAAAATTTGGATTTAGCTAGGTCTTATTTTCGGGGCTTATTTTGGACCGTTCTGCTGAAGTAAGGGTAGGTCTTATTATCGGGGAAACACGGTATATATCTGCAGGAGCATTTTTCTCCATGTAGTTTTATCTTATTGCCTTCCCGAATGAATACGCAATGCAAGTCAGCTTGATAGTAATCACCTGTGGTATCCTGTTCATTGTTTGAAATGAGACACCGAATGAATGAATCAGATATGTTGAGGAAAGCCTAGGTCTCTTATTGCCATGCATTATTCATGCTATCTAAAACAAATCTGTGAGTGCTAACATGTTGATTTTTGTAGTGGATCTTGTGCCTACACCCAATATGTTTTAAGAGTAATGAGTTGAGCATGGGGATTTTGTCATTTCTTCAACGGGTCAGAACTTGTACTAAGTGTTCCCAGAATCGTCTCAAGAATCAGTTCTACCCTTTTTCACGCAAAGCACTTCCTGAAAGCGGGTGCAAGCTAGATAAGGTTAAATGTTAACACTTACCTGTGGGACTCCAAGCTTCTTACACGCATCCAGAAAATTCTCAACGTTCCGCCGGCACTTTGCCATGCTCAGCTTTGGCTATGTAGGGATAAGATAAAGATGATAAAACTTTATCAATCCCAAAATTACGTCACAGCAGCACATGTGTCAGGAGCAAGGGGAAAGTGTCCAACATCAATAGAAATTATGAAAACTATAAAAATAAATAATAGAGAAAAAAGGAAATAGAACATAATACAAAAAATTAACAAATAAACATGGCTATAAACGTTATATACATTGACTACATCTTCCAAATATAGGATGGGTAAATGGTCCTGTAATTGTAGTTTACACAGAGCAGATATGAATATGTACATTCGAAACAGATATACAGTATATAAGGAAACAGATAGATATACAATATATAAAGAATTGTATGAGGATTGCTATGTTGGGGTTATATGCATTTTGGTATATATACAATTGACCACATTGTGTTCAAGTTAAAGTGTCTGTTGGCAGTTGGGATGAATGACCTGCGGTAGCACTCCTTACCCTTATGCAGTTAAAAATGCAGTGTGATGTACGTATTATATTTTGATGTAATATTATGTTTCATGCCCTGGAATTCACTCTTTGCTTTTTTCTCCTTACAAATTTAGAAAATAACACACATGTAACTTTTAATACTGAACTGATTTACTAGCTTATCATTAGGCAAAAATAAGTGTCTTACTTTGCTCCATTCATTTATGAAACATTTTTTTTAAATTTGATATCATCAAATTTAAGTGTAGTAAATCATGTTGACAATATTTCAAACACACTGCTACGTGGCTGTGCTCTTTGCCAAGATTTCTGCTTGCCAAGCAATTTCTTTTTACTGTGTAATCTCTACTGAAGTGTGTGATATTACTTCAGCGTTTGCATGTTCATCATAATGCGTATGCACTACTGTGATAAAATAATTGCAGCATAGTAATAAATGTTTCCGGATAAACAGGATGTTTCAGACAGCTCCTTCATCAGTGAGAGTAGGAAACTGATCCTTTGGGACTTTTAGTGGCTCTGTTAATAAATGTGTGTGTAACACATTGAATGACTGCATGCTTCATACTTTTAGAAATAATTTTTTTCCAGTAAAAGCACATTTTGATGATTTTTTTTGTGCCATTTGTTGAAGATAATTGGTGGTTCATAAAAGCAGTTTAAAGTATCTTCTGGAGAGCTTTGATTTTATCTGCAGTGCTACTAGTACCATGATAAGTGACCATCACAGGAATTCTCTGTCTTAGCAGGGATTACTGGACAGTGCATCACAAAATTTATAATTAAAAAAATATATTACACAGAGATGATGATAATGTTTGTTCTTTGGAATAATTTCAAATTCGAATTTCAAATGTATTTGTCACATACAAAATCATACACAGTACAATAGTGAAATGTTTATGACTGTCCTATATTTGAAGAAGAATAAAAATAAAAAACTATCAATTTGAAGGAGAAAAAAGAAATCAATAACAGTAACTATTTGAAGGACACCAATAGCTAAAAGTCGAATTTAAAAAATAAAAATATAAAATATAAATGTAGTTGTGTGTAAAGTGTCGGTGCAGTGTGCACACAAAGATCTCCAGTGAGTGTGGGTGTTGTGTGCGCAGGGTAGTGCAAGATGTACAGAGAGTGTAATTTGTGTGTGCAACAATTAGCTGAGGTGGAGTGTAATGTTCATGTGTAGGGTAGGTCTACAAAGTCCAGGTACCAAGTGTCCTGGTTGAGGGCCCAAAACGCCTGTGGGAAAAAGCTCCTCCTCATTCGCTCAGTGTTTGCTTTCAAGGAACGGAAATGTTTCCCTGACCGCAACAGAGAGAAGAGTCC
>JAQMYF010000005.1:27974553-28014711 GCA_030014195.1 Neosilurus mollespiculum | reverse complement strand
TATTTAGCACCTTGAGAAACAAAGAAAAATAAATTCTCCAATTCTACATAAAACAAATATATCATTTTTTAGCTATATCACTGTCATAGTTTCCTTGTGTTGTCTTCTAATCTGCTTAATCTACGTTCTCCGCGCTTTGGGGTTGAAACAACAAAGAGAACTGCAGTGTGTCTACACTTCCCAGATGACTAGAACATTAAACGTCCACAATGAGCCACATGTGTAGGCACTTTAGCAGCACATTATGGGGCTATATAAACACACTTCATGCAAGACACAGAAATCAAGCTGATCACCACCCTGTTTAAAATGTATTTTCTTTTTATTTATTTCTATTTTACATTTTTATTCTTATCTGATAGCAGATCTGTTTGGTTGTTTAAGCTTTGCAACTGAAGAGTTTCACATGCCGTTTATACTTTTTTTAAACCCCACTTAACACTGTATCTAAGCCTGACACTGTACAGGGTTTTCTCAATAAAGGAAAAATAGCACAGTAAATGACCTTGCATTGTTTTCTCAAATAAATATTCATTAAAACATAAACTGGATAAGACTGTAACAATGCAAACACTACTGAGTACAAATTTGTGTGTGCATCTGAGTGTACATTTAAGTGTAAGGATTAAATAACTTTTGGAGCATGCAGTGTAGATACAGAAGTAAATAATATTTATAGCATCAGAAATGATAAAAAACAATTGTCTTTGAGGCGGGTATGTGTACAGAGAGTAAACGTGCATACACAGATATATAATGATAGACTATACCTGATCTTGGTTTCAGACCAAAGACAGTCAAAGTTGTGCTGAAGTCTGTGGAATGCATTCCCTCCTGCACCAAGAAAAACATTTCAGAATTTGACATGGAAATTTTCCAGTCTCTTCTATATGGGTAAACAGACACTGCATTTAAAAATACACTGCATACATTTCCATTACAGGCCTCAATCATTTCAATACACACATTTACTAATGTATATATGTCAGCCGACTCTGGGTGAGGGCGGGCTACACCCTGGACAGCCCCCCAGGCCACCACAGGGCAGGTTTTTGCTTAATTTCTGCATTTAATTTTATCATATGAGAAACATAAACTATTTTTAAGTTAAGCCCCATCAACACATGGCGTACTCTTTAATGTGGCTCTGAGACTAAACTGTTTTTATTGTTTTTAGTTTTAGCATGCTCTTCTGGTTTTCAACAGATGCATGTTGAGAAATGCAGGTATAGTATATATGATCTGAAAGGTGATACCCAAAAGGAACTATACATAAAACCCTCTGAAATTTCTTCTTTGTAAACAAACAAAATTTAATTTCCATCCAACTCTTAAATGTTCTTCATTCTTTCTTTTACTTTTGTTTTTTAATAATGTAAACACGTACATATCTCACCTCGCAGTCATTCTCTGCAGAGTTTCTTCGTGCACTTTGGCATTTGTACTAAAAAGAAAAAAAAGGGGGGGGGGGGATAAGGTTTTTTGTTTTTGTTTTTAAATGAACCAAATAACTCACTGTAAATAAACCAAATCTCTGAAAAAGTACATGAAAAAGTTTATTTAAAGACTTCCCTCAACCTGCAACATCACACTTTCAGATTTAACTGAACCTGGCACAAAAACTGACATGCCAATGATTTGCATTCACATAAAAATTTGGATTTGAGGCATAGGTTTGATATTTCTGCTTTAAAGACTATTAACATAACACAAAAACATCATGTTCATCATCCATGTACTGTTTACAATAACCAGTAGCTTACTGAAGCATCACTGTTCAAGAAAATAATATAAACTTCACATCCACAGGGTCCACTTGAGGAAAACTGGTCAAAAATACATTAGCTGACCAAAAAACTTACACACTAGTATTTTTTTGGCCCCCCTTTAGCTTTGGTTATGGTATGTATGTGCCATGACATTGTTTCATAAACTTATTCAACCTGGCATTTATTTCCATCTACAGCTACATTTTTTTCCCTGCCAAGATCTTGCACTGCCACCATGATATTCACACCATTCTGTAAAGTCTTCTCCAATACAACCTATAAAGTTTTAAGAGGTTAAGATCAGGATTCGGTGGTGGACAATTCATATGTGGAAATTCTTCTCTTAAACTTCTTTTTGAATTAAATCCTGGCATTTTTGTCTTGGAATGTATCCATGCCATCAGGAAAGAAAAAAATTCATTGAAGGGATAAACTGGTCAATCAGGTGACTTTAATTGGCATGTAACATAGGTAAGCCTAGACCTGCCCAATTCAAGCATCCTCAGATAATATAAATGCCTCCAGAGTCTTACACAGTGGGCAATATTTATGACGGGTGCATCGCTTCATGTGCTTTTCCTCTCCCCCTTATGTACCCAAAGCTCTGGGATAAGGTAAATGTACTCATGATCTTTTTTATTTGTTTCAGGAAAAAAAAACTGGATTCTGCACATTTTTTCTTACTGTTTGCCTGAGGAAGAAAAAAAAGATGATGTTGATAAACCGGCATATGCATCAGAACATATACATGGAGACAAGAGTTGGAAGAGATGTCTGCTATTGATAATGATACTGGCTCTGAATACCAACTTACAAATCAGCATGTCATCTACACTTGCTCCCAGAAGGTTGTCAAAGGACAAGGAGTTTGTTCTTATGTCTATAAAACAATAGACTATGAATAAGTATAGATCCTTTAACCTAATCAAAACTATAGAAAGATTATTTAAGATACTTTCAATGCAAACTGAATAAAAATTTGAACCTAATACCTTGTCACTAATTTGTTTGAACCAAGTCTCCTTAAAATATACAGTACTTTAAAGAGATGCTGTTGAAGAATTGAAAAGCTATTTTATATGAATCATCCCAACTTATTTTATCACTTAATCCTGTTTCTTATCATAGCATCCTTTCTGATATAAAATAAAATCTGATTAATTAAATTAATGCCTTCATAAATAAACCTTAAATCAGTTGAAATGTTATCATTATATAAGTATATCAATATTTTATTATTAATAATCTCTACTCTTAAAAAGATTGCCCCCTTTTCTCCTAGAAATGTCCTGCTCAGCTTTAAGAACCCAGGTTGTTATTGGTGTTGAGCAATCGCATATACACCATATGGTCAAAAGTGAGTAGTCCCAATGTCCTGAGTTCTCTTTGCATTGTGGGTGTGGACATGCTCTTGTTTTCACTATTAAACATAGCCATGATTTCTACTGTTGATATTTTATGATCAGATTTCACCAAAAGTTTAAGTGATCACCAGTCATGATCATTCAAGATTTTTTCCCCGCCACATTCGTTTCAATCTCCTTAGTTGTTTTCTTTGCTGAAACAGAATTACCTCTTTTCAAAGACCACAGAACATGTCTTCTGACGTTTGTATTTAGGAAATGACAAGCTACACACTGCATCAGTTATGGTTAAATAAATTAAATCATGGTTAAATTGTAAGTACTGCAGTAATAATCCCATAGAAAGCTCTTACATATTTGCTTAGTTAACTCCAGGTGGTGATTTTTTTTTTCCAGGCAGTGGTAGAAATACTCATTACTTCTCATTACTTAGGGTTACATGCATTGACAGTGGTTTATTGTGTTTAATGAATAGGGAGACTGAAAACAGAATAGTCCACAATGGTAACTCATATCTAGTTTAACTTGTTCTGACCTTTTTGTTATATCATTGGGTAAACTTGATGATGGTATCAGGTACTTTATTTAGTCTCACCTTCAGGGAAGTTCCAAGTGGGCTGAGGCGATACCAGTAGTATTGCCCACTACTGAACGATCAAAGAGATTTGTGACTGTGTGATAATTTTTTAAATGGGAGGTCTCACTGTAGCCTGTATTAACTGTATATTTATTTATTATTCTATATTGATTATCATGGAGGCATTTGCTGTTCCACACTCTGGTTCTTCCAGTTGCCATGTATGCCAGTGAAACATGTAAGATGACAGCAGGACTTGCCCACAAGCTAGATGTCTTCCACCAAAGAATCCTCTGGAATGAGGAAGTACATGAGAGAACTAAATGAAAAGCTCTGTCACAGTTAAGGGATGCTGTCTGGGGCTCCTTGCACATGCTTTGAGAATGGAACCGTTAAGAGACCTTAGGACCCCTGTTAAATGGAAACTAGAGCGGAAAAGTAAATGAGAATGTCCAGTCACAGCAAGAACAAGAAGCTTTCTGAGGGACCTAGAAACAGTGGGACTGAGCTAGGGTATGCCAAGTCACTTGCAGAACACCCGCAATGAGAACTGCCCAATGTTCCACATTGAACAGGTGGAACGAATATGTTTAAGTAATTACGGGTTTGTTTTGAAGTTCAGTAAATGAAAATGCTTGGTGCTCCAAATTATAGACAGAAGCATAAATTATCTCAGCCCTTAGTAAGTGGATCAGATTTTACACATACCTAAAGCATTTATGTTGTGTAGTGTCACATAGAGTTTGTGGGGGGAAAAAACCTGGATTCACAATTATAATCACAGCTACATCCCAGTTTTTTGGAAGGGTGCGAGCACATAAATGTGATAGTTGGAAAGGCTTACAGTATGGGACACCCACACAGATGGACAAACTAGTAGTAGGATATATGGAGTGTTAGGTTCTCTTGTTCCTTTGACTCTTTGTGTGCTGCACCAGATACTGTACTTGGAACAGTCTCAAATAAAATGTGAATGCATGTCTAACAACCTGTTCTTTCATTGAAAAGTGCCTCAGGAATGAAATATGACCATTTTTGAAATAGATTGTTGGCACAACATGTTAAACTTTTGTGAGGAGAAAAACACTGGGAATGATATAAAGTTGCTGTCAGCAGATTTTAGTCGAACGACGTGTTGGCGTAATGATTAGCAGTTTCGCACCTGCAGCAATTCCATGATCGTTGTAATGGATAGAATGCATTTTGGAGAAGCAAAATGAAATGATTTTAGCCATATTTCCAGGATCCCACTCCATATAACAGTAACATTAACTTCAACTACTTAGACAACTTCGTGAAGTGTAGTATGGGGAAAAAATGGCCCCCACAGCCACTAGATCTTTCACCCATGAAGATTTCATTAGATGACCTTAAAATGTGAAAAAGTGAAAAGTATACACTATCAGACAAATATAATTTGTGAGGGAATTACAAAGCTTTCAGCATACAACATACCTGAATGATGACTTCCATGGGCTGTAGTTATTTTCTTTTAACATCACTGGGGTGTGTGTATGTGTGCTACACACCTGAAGCCTACAGCCAAAATCTTAAATCCGATTTTTGGCATATCCACATAATCACTTTGATTTTAAAAGTCTGAACAGTCAAAGACCACATGAAATCCAATTTTTATGAATCTGATCCAAGCCACATTTGAAAGTGATTTCAATTCCGATTGAAGTCAGATCTTTACAGATGCGCCTGAGGATGAACAGTCACCAGTAGGCGCTCCAATGGGATTTTAAAGTGCTTCGCAGCACTCATAGTGGAAGTAATAAGGAAAGGGCAAAAGGCCTGTAAGCAGATTTTGCAATAGGTTATGCACTGTAATACTGGCAGTGACAATTGCGCAAAATAATACAGAACACCATAGTGGCTCCTCAGTCTCTGTTTTCTTGTACACCCAGTTCACTACTTTATAATTTGGTTTGTTTTTGACATTTCTTGGTGTATGTACAGTATTACCACAGCAACCAATGTGGATTTAAGAATGTCAGCATGAACAAAAATGTACTCCCCTTTAACACATAATGTGCTGTGTTCTAGTTTAATCAGATCTGAGCATAGGCTTACACACTTAACAAAAGGTTGTTGAAAAGCCTTAAATTATGTTAAAGGGACTGAAAAACAATCCTCAGCCATGCATTATTTGGTAAGCTGTGTGTGTGTGTGTGTTTAAGATAGATCTCTGATATGTTCTTTTGTTTATGATAGCAACAAATTCCTCCACCCCAACCACCTCCTTTCTCTTTTATTCTCAATCCTTTTTTTCTCCACCCACTCTCACAAGGCAAAAGTTACCATGGCTCTAACACCCAGACACGGGTTAAAACAGATCATGCATATCCAGTTCATAGTTTCTCCTCCACTTATTACAGAACCACACCAACATAGAGATTCCCTCAGAGATCAAACTGGTTTGTATGCCGGTACATCTGCACTGTTTGGCCGTTAAGATGTCTGGTATGTCCACAGTTTATGCTGCATATTATCATGTCAGTATTCACCAGCAACTGTACATGAATGATTGACCTACACCTATGAGGGTGGGCTGAAAAGTTCATAGGTCGACTATGATACAACGGTTACATTTGACCAAATGTGGTTTATTTTTTCAATGTAGTCTTCCCTGTGATCTACACGCTTCTTTCATCAGTGCTGAGGTGCTTGGAACCCCTTGGTATAGAAGATCTCATTATGAATTAGACTTCTGTGCCATAAAATAAACCTAGGCCTCAGTTGTGGTCATCCTCTTTGTGTGTGCGTGTATGTGATTTAAATGTGTACCTTGAGGTAGTCCTTCCTCAGGTATTTGTTCCGTCTCCGGTCTTCATGCTGGTTTAGGATGGGAGGAAGCTCTGGCCATTTGGGCTCACTGTCACCGTTCTCAGACTTTAGACTCCCATCAAATG
Organism: Neosilurus mollespiculum; assembly: GCA_030014195.1. Lineage (NCBI taxonomy): Eukaryota > Metazoa > Chordata > Actinopteri > Siluriformes > Plotosidae > Neosilurus > Neosilurus mollespiculum. The sequence continues at coordinate 28,008,086 of JAQMYF010000005.1, read as the reverse complement.
AGCAAGATAAAGAGGGCTGAGAGGGAAGAAGACACCACTGTGTTTCAGAGTTGTGCTCCAGACAGCACCTTCACACCCAAGCATGTGATGATGGTGTGGCATGGTAAGCAAATATGAAATTGGTGCATCACAAAATTTTTTTTAATTAAAATTCTTACTGGACAGTTTATCAGGGAGTTGAGTTAGCTTGCTTGGACATGTGCTTATGTGCAATCTGGTTCCTTTTTTAAATTAAAGATATTATGAATTGAGGTGGTGGTGGCAGTGATTGCATTTTTATGGTGGGATAATATGGAGCTTAAATACAACATACCAGCAAAAACAAAAGAAACAAAAATACTATTTCCACCCTTGAAAGTATAACATTTACAAAAAAGGATGGACTTGTGACATCACACCTTTTGATTGACAGCTCCTGTTTAAACTTTCAAGGGTACAGTTTTTTTTATTTTCTTTTTATTCCTTACTTACTTTTTATTCTCGAGTCTAGCCATTTATTTCTCTTTTTCTTTCTTTCTTTCTTTTTTTTTTTTTTTTTTACCAAAGAAAGTTTGTTTACAGTCAGTGATGGTATATATACAGGCATACCTACTGTCGTACAAGCCATGAAAAATCAGGTGGCTGCATTACCATATTCCCTAATGTTTGGAGCTTCATTCTGCACACTCTAAAGTAAAAATAATATTAATGACTATGATGATGTTGGTGATGGTGATGATGATGATGAGACCTCAGAAAAAGCAGCATCTTCATATGTGAGGTTGCCATCCTTTAGAAAAGACACAAAGAAATGGAGAAAAAAATCCAACTGTTGAATGCGAGAGGAGAGAACGGTCGATTTCCGGGGAAAAACACTGATACAGATTCTAGTAAGAAAAAGCAGAAAAGTTTATGGGGAAGTAAAGAGCAGCTGAACAATTAGCAGGAAATATGATGCGTGTGTAAGAGCTGAAAAAGAAAGGCATGTAGGCTGAGTGAAGCATGCAGCCAAACTTTACCAGAGTGTGAGAACTTTTTCACAGTGAGTGAAGCTACAGCAGCATACCCATTACACTACAAACCATTGCCCTCATGTGCCTTCTGAGCCAACTTAATGAAGATATGATGAAATACTGTAATGCATTTTCACAAAATGCCTTTATCAATCATGTAGTGCTTATTAGAAAAGTTTTGATTATCAGTGTAAGATGTTAATGTTAGAATATGATGTAAAATTGTGATATGAAAACATCTATTGATGTCAGGATTTGTAAACATTTCCATAACTTCATTATCAGACTTTTTGTATGTGGAAAAAATTCCCTGAAAAATCATCATGTCTAAGTGTAAGTACATCCTGTTGCAGGTTAGTAAGTGTCTGTGTGCAGCTGCAAATCAGGAACATCTAGTGCATCCAAAACAAAGATGCAAAGATGCATGCAGCGTCTTTTAAGTATCATCAGATTTCCATTGCAATTACTAAGAATTGTGCTGTCGTTGGGCTGGTCACCTACTGGGCTCTGCTTTTGAGGCATGCTCACTGCTTTAAAAACAACAACAGCAACATTGATTAGTCACATTTTTCGTTACAAATGTGATTCAATGTCAGACTTGGACCACCAATTTAAGACCTAATGTTTAAGACTGAAGAAGACTGTCGCTGTGATCTGTGATGTCAGGTTTGAACAAATCCTGGCCTCGTTTCCATACATGTAAGCCAACATACAAAAACTGTTATTACACATGCATTTCAAAGTGCATTCTAGATGGAGTGACCTTTAAGATAATAATGCAGTGAATCCTAGCATGCCATTTGAGACAGACAATATTATTTGTTATGATAATGTGCTAATATTGTTGAAAGGTAAAATATCCATCTTTTAAATGTAACAGTATATCTTACAGAAAGTGAACTTTTATATATTGCCAAAATATACATGCAGCAGAGGTAAGACCTTTTCACATACAATACCTTTGCTGGTTAGAGTCAAGCTAAAAAACTGAGATTACTGGGTGCAATTGCAAGAAGTGTTTTACGCCAAGTGCTTTAATCTTTTTTTTTTTTTTTTAATCTGGCTAAAATTTTGAGTGAAACTCTGAAATTTTAAATATAAACTATGAAATTTCTAATTTTCTTTTCTTTTTTTTTTAAATATATAAATCTCTGGGTTTTGAATGCACAATTTGTATTTCAAAATGTATTGTTGTATAAGATTATAATGTATGTAGAACAATCTAAAATTTTATGCAGAAAAAGAGAACATTTTCTATGTTCTAGCAGGACTAACCAGTGAGGCCCCTGGTTTGGGTCCATGTTTGTGTGTGTTATAATTGTGTATATAATATAATTGTGTTGTAAGTTTTTTTTCTTCTCCCATAGAGAGAGAGAGAAAGAGAGAGAGAGCAAGAGAGAGAGAGAGAGAGAGAGAGTGTGTTTGCTACCTGTCCACACATCGCTGAGGATGTACTGCTTCCTTCATCCAGTGATGCACTGTAGGAAAAATACCAGAGAGGTCATCAAGTCTGAGTAAATGAGCGTGTTTCTGTTTCAGAGCTAGCAAATGAATGATGCAACCTATGAATCCGGTAATATCACTGCTGTCCCAACAAAGATGCACCGAGTGTGCTTTTTCTGTGTAGTTTCTTATCCGAATGATCAGATTTCCTATGAATCTCTAAGAATTGTGCTGTTCTTGGCCAAATTACATTTTATTTGCCTGGAACCTCACTGAGCTTTTGAAAATAAGCAGCCATGCATGTCGAAATTTGGATTTTAAGCCTGTTTTAAGCCTGTTTACACATATGTATATATAACTTGATGTATAAATTTAATGTATACCCACATTGTCGCTTCCCTTATTGGACATTTCAGTACGTAAACCTACCATATAAAAGTAGATCTTAAACACAATCTGTCACCTTTATTAAACAATGATAATTATGAAATGAGTGTATGGAGGACTGCCATGGTAGCTTTTGCCATCCACACTCAGACCAAGACTTATTTTTATTTTCTTGTTCTTTGTCAGACTAATGTTTTGTCTAGAACTGTGTGATGACAGATGTGATGAAGTATAAGTAGATGGCATGGGATGACGTGTGGTGAAGTATAAGTAGATGGCATGCAATGCTAAGGTAAGATTAAGCTTATCAATGCAAAAGATGGAACATAAAGGGTAATGGGTCGTGACTCCTTACATAACAGTATGCTTCATGAGGGGTGCTAACCCACTGTTCTTCCCTTACACCTTTTAGTCACCTCTTACAATGCACAGGATTATATTGCATATATTGTATATGTAATCAACACTCCACAGGGAGAAATACTAAGGTGAAGTACATTTTTATATAGTATTTTGATGTTTTTTCATGTTTTAAGGAGGTTGATTCATGCCTTTATAGCATATCAGCTTGACCTAGATGAACTTTCAAAGCAGGGGTAATTAGGCTTTTGCCCAAGCTGCCACAACTTATGGAACAACTTGCCACTTTAATAATAAATATTAAATAATAATAAATATTAAATATATTAAATGGGGCTAGTTTATGATGGGCTCATGATCAAGAGGTCATGGGTTCAAATTCCTGTTAGACCCACAAGTTCTCTTCTGTCCACCCAGCAGTGCAAAAAAAAAAAATACCAGTAAAAATGCAGAGACTGCAATGGACTTGTGTCACATCTAGGAGCAATTGAACTCCTAGTTGTTTCTTTAATGAGCCAGTAGGCTTGGGTGTAAAAAGCCCAACAGACTTTACCACTGCTTAATACATCGAATCTCGGCTCATTGTTAAAAACTGATCTTTTTTTTTTTTTTGCCTGCTTTTTGAGGATGTTATATTCCCAATGTGCTATTTTGTGTTATGTAACTTAATGGTAAATGTTATTTGGGTGGCATTGTGGTGTAGGGTTAGCATGTCTGCCTCACAGCATTAAGGTCCTGGGTTCAAGTCCTGGGCTCAGGTGTTTCTGTGTGGAGTTTGCACGTTTTCCCCGTGCTTGCGTGGGTTTCCTTCGGGTACCCTGGTTTCCTCCCACAGTCCAAAGACATGCATTTTAGGCTAACTAGCTGTTCCAAATTGCGCCTAGGTGTGAGTGCGAATGGTTGTGTATGATGGCACTGGAATGGTCTGGCAGGCTGTTCAGAGTGTACCTTGCCTTTGCCAACTGTTGGCTGAGATAGGCTCCAGCCTCCCCACAACCCTAGTTAGGATTGAGCGGTTTGGCACTGTAAGTGTGCTTTTACCTACATTTATTTTATGTATTGCAATTTTATTCTAATTCTGTTCTAATTTTATATTGTATGATTATTACTATTTTCAACTATACCCTTTTTTTTTTTGTAAAGTACTTTGGATTTACCAGGAGGAGTTGAGCTCCTAGACACTTCATGCTACATAAAGCGGGATAAGGTGATAAGGGGATAAGTGATGAGCCACTAGGCTCGGGTGTAAAAAGCCCCAACAACAAAGCACTTTGTAACCTCAGTTGTTTAAAACCTGCTATATAAATAAAGTTGACTTCACTTGATAACATTAGATACTAGTTCATCCATCTATACATTCACTGTCTGTATGTCTAATCTGTCAGGGTTTCAGTGGACGTTAGAGTCACTCCCACCTGAATTAGGGTGAGAGGCAGGGAACACCATGAACAGGTTTTCAAACAACCATTCACACTCACATTCACACACAACTGTGGGTCGTTTCGAAAAGTCTTTTGACCGTGAAAGAAAATTGGAGCACCCGTAGGAAACGGGTACAGAACATGCAAACTTCACACGGGAAGGCTACAGACTTTGAACCCATGTGAGGTTTGAACCCATAACCTTCTTGCTGTTAGGCAACAGTGCTAATCCGTGAGCCACTATTGTCCACACTAAATGATATTTAGTGAACATAAAGAAATGAAATATTTTAGGCGTTATATTTTTTGGAATGCTACCAGAGTTTGAAAGTCCAGACTGATTGGCAAACCAGGGCAAAAAATTCTAAATATATTGAACAAAAACACTGAGCTGCTATATTTACACCTGCGATGAACTTTGCACACTTTTTCTACCGTCAGTTAGGAATTTATTTCTGTCAGCGTAGATACTTTGGGTCTCAATGTGTATCACTTTTTATACAGTGGGAACAGGAGATGCATTCCAAGATTTGTCAGCTTAATTTGTGAAACCTTGGTATGTAACGCTGCCATGTTATGATAGATGTGATGAATGAATGTACTATTTACACACGACAGAGCTAAAAACAACAAAAAACCCACAAAAGTAAAGGTGAGGAACGTGAGTATTGACATGGAAGAAAAACGCAAACAGAAACCAGGGTTTAAATCAAGCGAATAATTGGTGAGCAAAGTGAAAGCAGGCGTGTTCGGAGTCCGTGAGTAGTGTGTTTATCAGTTGTGTGGTACACTTGCTAAACACTGCACTAGCAGGACAGAGAGGATACCAGTACTTTACACATTCATGTATTTGTGCAAACCTTGACCGTAATGCTACCTGGAAATGCTAAATGGGAAATTGTGTGTGTGTGTGTGTGTGTGTGTGTGTGTGTGTGTGTGTGCATGTGTGTGTACCTTCTAATAGTTTGTGAGGGAGATCTCTGTTTGCTGCTTCCTCCTGAATGACTGAGGAATCTGTTGGACAAAAACACACACACACACACACACACACACACACACACACACACACAGCACCTCAACAAAGGCACACGACTGTGCAAAAAACCTGAACAAACTAAATCATCCATTCATTTGCCGGATCACTTCATCCTACTTGGGTTGCGGTGAGGCTGGAGCCTATCTCAGCCGACTCTTAGCAAAGACATGTTCCCCCTCAATAACTTGCCAGTCCATCACATGGTCAACACACACAACCAATCACACTCTCACCTAGGACCAATTTAAAACAGCCAATTAACCTAACATGCATGTCTTTCGACTTTAAGACGAAACCAAAGTACCCAGAGGAATCGGAGTCAGAACACTTTATTGATCCAGGAGGACCCACCAGGCCGCGCAAGCTAAATCAATAAATCAAATGAACATTTGGAGTTGTACGGGTATGGCTTTATTGGCTTTGTACAGATAGCATGTATGTGTTCGTGTTTGTTTTTAAGTGCAGTAACCCAAACACTGACCCACCCAACTTATGTATCCGATGTGGGTGTGTGAACATGCTTTTACAAGTGAGGAAATCTGTGAATCCAATGTGTCTGACACATTATCAACCCTTTCAGGTCCTCCTTGGCATTTTATCTTTGTTTTTACTTTTCTTTTTTCCCATCACCCTGTGTAAACTCCCACTGTATTCAACGGTTATCTTGTAAATCAATCATTAAGCTTACAGTTTGCTGTACGTATAACATTACCTTTTTGTTATTGACACACCCTCTTCTTTAAAAGTCAAGACCCGTGGAAAACACACAAGTTCCTGAGTACTCATGATACTGTTGTGCCTTTCAAGTGCAATCACCTTGCAATATGATATTTCTAACAGCACTTTAGGGCAGTGCTAATTGCATTGAACCACTGAAATGAATGGCAAGGCGCCCTTCCTGAGTAAACAATAGATGGAATCTAATCACTGGACACCAGAGACATGGGAGAGACATGCCACGTGCACACAGCTGTGTGTTTCAACTGTCCACTCCTGATCATTTAGGTCCACTTCACTTGGAAGCTGTTCACAAGAAGCTCTTGTTGTACACTTGCTTACATCTGGTATTCATTCATACTGATTTGTTATTTTCATAACCTGGGCTGCATGCCAAACTTGTATTTCTGTTCACTTTAAGTGTTATATCTGTTGGGCACACTTTTTCTGCATTTTTTGTTTGTGTGTGTGCAGGAACGCACTCTTTACCTTTACCTGAATGTGTGCATGCTGTGGCATTTTAATTATTTAAGCTAGGAGACATCAATCCTTAATCCCTTCCAAATTCTATGGTAATCTGTCATGAAAATTTATGAGCTAGTGACTAAGTTCAGGTAAATGCACTCAAGATCAAAGCGATCTACAAATCAGTGGCTAGGCATCCAGGTGCACCTCTTGTGTTTGTCTGTACACATCCATGTCTCTCCAGAATTTTGGGAAGAAGAATGTAGGGAGATTGAAGGACCCAAAAGCACCACCTTAAATACAGTTTTCTCAAAGCAAGTACACTAATATAGCTGTCTGCCAAATCTAATGAAACAACACTCTAGCCATGTGCAGCCCTTAGACTAATGTATGCAGAAAAGACGGAGCAGAGGAAAACCAAGGTTACAAAACATTCTTTCACAGGAAGGCCATAAGCACATTTCACACACTGGAGGTTTAATAACCATAACTTTTGCAAGACTTTGGGTCAAGTTTTAAAGAAGACTGATCCCCTGAACCCTGAGTGGGTTGATGTTACTATGTTGAAATACTCACTGCCTGAAGGAAAAAACGTTGCACACTAATATTTCATTCGACCTTCTTAAATTTGGTTATGATGTGCACCCTTTTGCAAAGTCACAGTATTTATTTTCATCAAGAGTTGTTTGCCGAAACTTTGTCTTGATAACAGGGGTGACAAACCACTCGATAGAATTTCTCAGGAAAGTCTTCCCCAACATATCCCAAAGACTCTCAACGGGGTTAAGGTCAGGACTCTGTGGTGGCCAATTCATGTGTGAAAATGTTTCTTCATTCTTCCTGAACCACGTTTTAAATGATGGATGATTCCTGACATTGTCCTGGAATGCCACCGTATCCATTGATGGGATATCCTGCTCATTTAGAGCATACAGGAAGACGTGTAACTTAATTTCATTACTACAGAACAATTTCAAGCCTCCACCTGCAACTACAAATCATAAGGACACCCCCCAGTCACGAATTCTACTGTCAATTTTTTTATGGTTCTACTTCACCTGGTGGTTTTAGTGATCTCTGATCACACTTAGTCAAGATATTTTTCTCGACCATGTGTCTTCCACAAAGTTAATGGTTCTCTACTATCCTTTTAGGTTTTAATAACGTGCACAACAGTTCTTCACCCAATTCCGATGATTTCAGCAGTTCTCCTTACTTTGTTGCTGGAAGCCAAGCTACATCTTCTGACATGGTTCTTCAGGAAAAGAAAAGCTATGCACTGCATCAGTCAGGGTTAAAAGATGAGTATGTGGAAAAATGGAAATGGTTAAAAGAAATGTTAAAAAAGCTTTTAAGAATTTGTTTATTTGAATCCAAGTGGTGATTATGTTTGGCCATGCAGTGTCCTATTTGAATGTTGGTCCTTTCCCAGAAGTGACACTAAAGTTATTTTGTGTGATCATATCAGCATTAGTTGTGTTCATCATCTTTGTTTAAATTGTGTGTGTGTTTTACACCTGTTGCCGTTCTCATGCAACCATCCATGCACATACCATACTAACTCTACCTGTGGGTATGCGAACATGTTTTGTTGAGTACGGTTGTTAGGTGTGTGCATGTGTACTTTTGCTGTTTGGGTAAGTGTCTAGACTGACGCACACAAAGACGCAATACACAATAATAATGAGCCACCCTGAAATGGACAAGCGTAAGCATGCACACACATACCCAGATTCATATAGGTGTGTAGATGTATAGTTCTGCACATGGGACGTCACAAACACATTCACAGACACACAGGTCGCCACCTCCAAATGCAAAGAGTTATATAACCATATGCACTCTCTCTACCTGTGCGTTCTCCCTGTAGCCCTCCTTCGGTGGATGAGGCTTTCTGCTCTACAAATTAAGGACCGCCTCCTGAGGTTATATGAGGTGTGATCACAGATCGTGTCCCAGCATTGCAGGGCAGGAGTGGGGGAAAAGGAAGATGGGGCAGGAAAGATAAAAGGAGAGAAAAGTGGAAAGCATGTAATATTTGTTAGTAAGTAAATGTAAGAGAGAAAAGGGAAGTTCAAATTCAAATTCAAAATCAAAATCAAGTTGTCATTGATTGAGATTTTTGTGGGGGCAACAAAAAGCTGTTGCTATGCATAGAGATCTTTTGATACCATTTTGTCCTTCCGGATACTGATCCAATACGCATGCATTAAAAATATCTGTATTAATTTTTTTAATAGCTGTGTACCACTTACCCTGTGTAGATTTGTAAACATGAACAAATGCAGAGTACATATTATCTCTGAATCAACTGTCATACATGTTGCCTTCTTCATTGGCTGTTCCAGCCCTGGTGGTTACATGAACTCAGTTAGTCCTATTGGCTGGGCAGTGATGGACTGGTCACTGACCCAGTGCAGCAGACACCAGTCTAAGGTAACACATTATTGGCCAGTGATGAGCGGTGTCCCCAGGAAAATGGAGGAGCGCAAAGCATTTGACTGCACAAACAAGAAGTGCAGAAATCGCGGAAAACATCTCTTTTGTGTTCCAAAACCAACTGAAGACAGGAAAACCGAGTTCGCAAAACGTTGGCTGCATAACTTCAGCACAGGCCATACTCTGAAAACATTTCCTTTAAGTAGTCTGCAAAGACCACTTCAAGCCAAACTGCACGGGATAAAATTGCCAGGTACAGTGATTTTTATAGTCATTTATGTTAATATAAGCACTGTATCGCTTAAAGGTATTACACTGCGCACAAATTATGCTGCAAGGATAACCAATGCCGTTACTCAAAGTTAAAATGTGCAAATGGGTTTGCTTTTTCGATGTCTGATCCAGTTATGTGTCTGTTAAACTGGTGAAAACATTACAACAGGCTAAAACATAACACATAGCGGCCACTTAATCCAGCAGTGGCCTAGTGTTAGTGCAAAAAGGTATTAGAGGAAAAGCCTGACTAAGAAAGAAAATGGAAGAGTGATGGGAAAATTCCACATAGATTGAGAGCAATTTAATGTTCATGTACATGTGTGTTTAACCTGTTTTGTTGCTCCTGCTGCAGCAGTTGCACTGCAATCTTCCTAAGGTCCAAAACTTCCTTCAGCTCATCATCATCTTCCTCAGCAAGCTGCTCTTTCTCCAAGCTAAGAGAGAGAGAGAGTATCAGAAAATATAGTGAGGGACACACACAGACACAAAAATGTCATGGAATGTCATCAGTACATTCACTTTATTCTCATCCTGTCCATGAGTACACCGTGCACAGATGCAATCTTGAGCATCAACACAAGAGAACACACAGCACACGCAAGGCAGTCACACACAAACAACTTGTATTGTTAACTTATTTTTTTTTTTTTCAGTTCTTTATGTTCTGAGTAATGGTTTTCCACATCATTTCTTTGGAAGACCATTGAACAAATTAGTTTGTTGTTTGGAAAAATGGAAAACCCCAAACAAAAGAAATGACAACAAATTGGTGGGTCGTTATCAGTAATCTCCGGTGCTCCACCTTTTTTCCAAGAAGTTTCGCCATTTTATGGGCACCGTTCATGACATGCGCATGACGCACTGGACCATATCATATTCTTGTGTTGGCAAGAGAACGAAAGTGGCACTGTGATTTATCTGTGGTAAATATTCTTTGTTAATGGAATATTTTCGGTTACGGAACTTTGATAAATCATGGGTGGCACCATCACTTCCTGGACGCCCTCATTTCTTTGGAATATCTTTCAGCGGCTTGTTTGTACCTGGAATGAAGTTGGAACAACAGTGGACTCCAGAATCACTAAAAAATGTTGGTAATCAACAAAGGGAGCCTCCGGGATCCCATATTTTTATTTTATATAGTTAAACGTCTTTGCAAGTCAGTTTATTCTTATTCAAGAAATAATTATTTAAAACTATGATGCATTCAGATCTTTATTTATTCTTATATCTCAAAGTCTTTTATTTATTCAGACGTCTTTTTTGTGTGTGCATGTGTACTGTGATTTAAAAAAGGAGGGGTAAAAAAAAAAAATGGATCCAGGCAATTACGTGAGTTCCCTGGTATCCCAACAGCATAAATAAAGAAATATATCGAGATATAATATGCAAACTGGAACCCTAAAGACACACCCACTTTGTATTACTTCTTTATATGAACAAACTTTCTTATAATTTGAGTGCCACATCATCTAGAAGAGAGTTGATAGTTACTAACGATATAAAGTTTTAAATATAAGTCATTAAATTCAATAAGACAAGAGATGGATGAGGTAAGAGGATTACAGTGGCTTGCAAACATATTTCCAAGGGGGTGAATACATTTGCAAGCCATTGTAGGTGTCAGTTTAGCACAGTGCAAAAAAGATTTTGGACATAAATCATTATCTAAACTGGAAATGGAAATTATTTAATAAATATAAATCCAACTAAAACTTTTCAAGATGCCATATTTGGTGTTTAATTTAAAAATGTGAATTAATTATCATAATGTTACTCAGGTAGCCATGAGCTTTCTTTTTCTTTCCTTTTTTTTTCTTAACTATTTTATTCCAGCACAAACCTAAAGAAGTACTGCAGATAACAGACATGTCTTGGCTACTGTTGAGGAATATATTTTCTCCTTGGTAGCTTGAATAAAATGGAGAGATATCCACTGTACATGATTTCTCCATCAACGACTGTCAAGTGCTTCTGTTCAATTTCCCACAGACAGTGTTTGTATGAGTCAGTGAGAGAAAGAGAGAGAGAGAGAGTGTGTGTGTCTGTGTGTGTGTGTGTGTGTGTGTGTGTGTGTATGTGTGTGTGTGTGTGTGTGTGTGTGTGTAAATTTTCCAGGTAAATAGAAGAGAAACATTTCTTAGGAAGGCTGTGTCATCCTGTCTAATTTTATCTGCCTGTGCATCTCTCTCTCTCTCTCTCTCTCTCTCTCTCTCTCTCTCTCTCTCTCTCTCACCCACACATGAGAGAAATGTATACATTCCCATTCACAGTCCTGTGAGTTCTCACTATCATACACACTTTCTCTTTATATTTTCCCCACTTTAGTAAAGGTCTAAAAGTTTTAGTGTCTGAAAGTGTTTCTCAATTGGAAAATAACAAAAATAATAAAAATGATAAATACGGATATTTCAGACTTTCCTTTACACTGACTGCACATAGACTGAGGAATGAACTTAAAGCTTCTCAGAGCTGTCTCTTGAATTAGGAGAAATCCCATGTAGGCAGGGTTGACTGATCTTATCTGAAAAGGCCAGTGTGGCTGGTTTTTATTCCGGCTAGGCAGGAGCCACACCTAAATAGTTTAATTTACTAACTGGGGTTAATTTAATTTATTAACTGGGGCAATCAGACATAGCTCTGCGCTGCCCCACTGTGCATTAGTAGTGACACTTCTGTGTGAATATCTGTGTGGATGTATGTCAGTTTTATTTACCACATAAATTTTAAGAAAACACATTGATTCAATTCCAATGGAACTGATAATTTAACTGAAATATATTGGTGTGGAACTGACATACACATTTGAATCAAATAAAGTCTAGCTTTTGTGCACTCCCTTAACCTTCAGAGAAACTGGACTGCTTTAAATGTGTAGATTGAGTATTATCCATGTAAATGAATCGATGATGAAGGCCCAGGTAAGCAGTTTTAAAAAATTGTAAAAATTGTTTTCTTTTTTTACCAAAGTAGCACCCAAATAATAATTAGTAATTTTGGCAATTCTTTTTCTGTGATCTTTCCACAGAACATGGCCTAACCTATTAAAACACCGACAGAATGGATTAATTGTGAATGGAAATGAAACACAACCCACAAAAATCTCATGGGGCGTGCCAATTTATATATTGCCTGTGGGGTTTTTTTTCCTCATTAATTCATGTATGTGCAAAGCCCTGGAAGGAAATCAAATTACGGTGATCAATAGGATCAAACACAGGTCAGAGCAGGAGGCACCAATTAGCAATATTACTCCACCCAGATTCTTAATAGGGGTGTAAACCTCAGGTTTCAACATGATGCAATACACTTTCAATTATATAAGCAACAAATCAGTTCAATTTTGTTGCCAATTGATCTATATGTAAGCAAAATTTAGTGGAATCTCATGTGGGCCGTCTATATAAGATGATTATGATATACAGAGAGACTATTTGACTATTTCCACTTTAATTTATTCATTCGATGAACCGATTATTCGATGATCTTACTAGGGTCACGGGGAGTCTGGAGTCTGTTTCATCCGATTCTGGGCGAAGCAGGCCTGAAGAGCTTAAGTCAGTTCATCGCAAGGTCACACATAACCATTCGCACTCATACCTGGGCCAATAGCCAAATAGCCTCATGAGAACCACTGAGATGAAGAACTGTCACTACCTGTCTCCCTCATGCCAACAGGCAAATAAGACCTTGATTCTTTAGCATCAGTTGCCCCTGTCTGATGCCCTAACACGCTCTGAATTCCATGTTATCCACCCTGTTCTATTTTGCTTTTTTTTTTTTTTTTTTTAACTGTGCAGCGAGACCTTGGCTGCGTTTCCTCCTTTTTTCAGATGTCTATGTTAATGTAGTACTGCTGTAACTTCTCTGTTCTTTCCTCATAACCTGTCCTATAAATCTCCATCCTCTTACATTATAATTTAGAGGTTCGATGTAAGCTCATCATGTTGTCTTTCCTTACTCCATCATGTCACTATACTTAAAGAATCTGTCTTCAACTTTTTACTCTGGAGCTCATCAGTCTTTTTTTTTTTTTTTAAACCACTCAGGTTTTCCATCCATGCATCAATACCGGTTTGGCAAGAGTCTTATTAAAAAAAACCCTTTTGGTTATTGACTAATGTTCTTAGTTCTCCATGTCAGCAACGCTCTTGCTTTCACCTTCAATGCTTCCTTGTTACAGGTGTTTATTTGAAACAGCGTGTCTATCTCTACATAGCTCAATTCTTCAGAGTTTCTTGGTCAATCTGTCACTCTTCAACTTTCTTCAACACCATCTGCAAAATCAAGATCTTCTTCTGTTGTGGTAAACTTCCATTTAATTACTTTGTTGTTCTCCTATAATGCCCGTCTCATAACGAAGTCAACAATTAGCAGGAAAAGGAAGCTTGACATGTTGCATCATTGTTTACCTCCGGTCTTGACCTTAAACCATAACATAAAAAAAGTTATTCCCTGTCTGACAAACATGCTATATCTTTGCTTCTCCAGGGCCCCCAGAAGTTTAAGGGGCATAGCCAAGTTGTTCATAATTTTTACTTTAATTAGACTCAGCAGCAGAAATCACAAGGCATTTACCCTCCTGGTTGACCAGTCTATTGTACAGACTGACTTTAATCTCTTCGACCTGTTGTTACCTTCGGCCGGGATGAGAATCAGCACCTCCAAGTCTGAGGCCATGGTTCTAAGCTGGAGGGACTATGTCTCTCTGCTGGTCTGGGAACACCTCAGTGTCCCCCCTGGGAGAGCTGGAGGAAGTGCTGGGGAAAGGGACCTCTGGATCTCACTGCTTAGGCTGCTGCCCCTGCGACCTGACCCCGGATCAAGCAGAAGATGATGACTGACTGACTAACAAGTGACTGACTTTAATCTCAAAAGTTCTAAAGGTCTAAGCTTAGGAAAATTTAGGAATAGAAACCTCTGTGGGCTTCACATAGTAGCCAATATTTTTGTACACATTTATATTTAATGTTTGTGGCAAAAATATTTGCTGGAATTTGTTCTATTGTTAAAGACTTTCCTGACTTACATCAACAGGAAAAAATCAGTAATCAAACGTAAGTGGAAATGTGGAAGCAGTATTAAAAAATAGACTTTGCTTTTTTTGTTGATGAAAAAGAAGTACTGTGCACTCTTACCTAATCGTATTCGTTTCCTTTGTCACATAAATTAAAAAGACAAGAAAAAATGAGGTCACCAAGTCTTTAGAATCCTGTTCATGCAGATAACTTAATCAGAAATTGAGTCATAACAAGTTATGACATAATGATGAATTGTGGAGATATACCATGTGAACTGTTATGTTTAGCAGTGCATGATGAGACAGTTTACTGTAACATTACTCATCTTTAGTTTTTTTTTCTGAGTATAAACACATCAGTAATGTGCACATTAAAACTGGCACAACTCAATGGTATTAAAGTATGAAATAGGAGAGAGGGGAAAGAAAATGGCAAAGAAAGTGGAAAAGTAAATAATTACAGGAAAAATGCAAGAAAAAAAAAGAGAAAGAGATCAGATGAAAATCAAGAGAAAATATTGCTGCAAGCAGCAATAATGGTGCCAAGCACCCAGCAGGTCATTGCGGATTCATTCATTTGTTCATTCATTCATTGACTCATCAAACAGCTTAATCATACTAGGGTCATGGGGAGACTGGACCCTATCTTAGCTGGCTCTGGGCAAAGGCAGGGTACATCCCTAACGACAGCCAATTAGCCTATAGTGCATGTTTTTGAAATGTGGGAGGAAACTGGAGCACCCAGAAGGAACCCATCCAAGCACGGAGAGAACATGCAAACTTCACATAGAAACACCCTTTGCCGAGCCAGGGACTCAAACCCAGGACATTTCTTGCTGTGAGGCGGACGTGCTAGACGCTACACCACTGTACCCTCTCATTGCTGATTGGCTGGCCATAAAACACATCACAATATCAATACCAGGAGTTGAAATTTACATTACAAATTTTGTGTGTGTGTGTGTGTGTTTCTTACCCAGACTCCTCCTTCCAGTTCTCCTTGTCTTTGCTTTGGTGTGTTTTAAGAACCCTCTCCAGCTCCTTCAGTGAAAAAGAAATAGAGAAAGGGAGCCAAAGAGAGATAATTTACTTGAATCAAAAAGCTTTAATCGGCTTTAAGAAGAAAGGTTTGGTTTTTCTGTCATGCTGACAAAGCAAACTTGGATTTCAGTCTGGATTAGAAAACAAAAGAAAGAGGGGAAGTCTTTAGTCTTTAGTGTGAATAAGTGTATGTGTGTGTAAGACCTTTATACAGGTGATGTAGGGTGTGCTGTGCTGCATGTCGGCCTCACAGAGAGCAATGTCTTCATCTGGGTTTGGGTCTATATAGTCATATGGATCCTGATCTGTATACACACACACACACACACACAATAAGCATGTGTAATTTTTCCACCTAATGATACCGCTCTCATTATGCAAGTTAGTTCATGTTTATGAACAACAGGAAGTCTTGCTGTGTCCTTAACCATAAGAGCACATCTATGTGACATCACTTCACAACTGGATGTGGTCTGAAGTCGAGATTTAAACAAAATATTTCAGGTTTTATTACTTGTTAGATGCAGTTGACTTTTTAGATTTAAATTTTTTTTTTGCATGTTTATACCTCTATTTGTGTCCAGTTTGCAGAGGAGAGAGTGGGCTTCAGCCCGTGCTGTCTCCGACACCTGAGAGTGCAGACTGACTGTATCATCATCTGAGGGCTGAGAGAGAAAGAGAGAGAAAAATTTATTGAGTTGTTCAAAGTTTCTTTATGTTAAGATAAAAATGAAGATTGTTTATTTGTAGACTGCCACAGCATATAAATAGTGAAATATAGATGGAAAAAAAATACAGCCACTTATAACAAATCTAGAGTCTCGCAACATTTTTAAACTAAAGTAAGATATGTACTGTGATAATGTGCAAGAGGCAATGTACATTTGAGTACAGGAATGCAAATGGCATGCTAGTGCAATGTAAGCCTTATGACCTGAGGGTAAAAACTAAAAAAAAATCTCTTTATAAAGGCTTCAGAATTGTTTGCCTGAATTCAGCAGGTGGAAGAGAGAGTTACAGGACTGGGAAGAGTCACTAATAGTTTCAGTTGCTCTAGCCCTGCAATATCTGGTGCAAAATTCCTGCAGGGGTGGCAGAGTTGATTTAATAATGCCCTGTAGGGCTAATTACAATCTTGGACAGAGCAGTTCCCTAAGTGAATATAATGTGATGCTCATGGTTAGCTGTGAAAAAGGTCTGTAGGATCACTGGAGAGACCCTAAACCTCCTCAGCTGCTTCCTCAGCTGAGTGACCTGAGCTTGCATGCATATGAACCCGGTGAGGATCCTGTGAAATCCTGACTGAGGTACTAGGCTGCACTTCCTCTCCAACTGGGCCCTGGTGATATAGAGGTGAAAATAGGAAGTCCACCAATTGTTTTCCTGGCACCATTTTTCCAAGTTCTCCCTTTTATTTAGAAAGGCTGAATTATTGTTGGAGGTAATCCCACCTACAGTAGCGATGTCAACAAACTTTATATCACAGTAGCAGTCAGGCTTTTCTCCAACAGTAATGAGCTGGCTTGCATATACAACCCTCTCGGGAAATACTGAAACTGTGTTTCCTCTGCACTGAAGACATTTAGGTGTGTGTGTGTGTGTGTGTGTGTGTGTGTGTGTGTACCTCTGTAGTAGATAGTCTCTTATCACCGTTGTCACTGCCAATACCTGAATCAGGTCCATGGTTCTTACTAGGGTAAAAATCCTCTATGCTACACACACATACATACAAACACACGTCTTAAATCACCCTGAAGGGGTATATATTTTAAAATAATGATCCATGTACTGTACATTATCCCACTTATTACACCACTACTACTACAGAAATCAATAATATGTCACAACATATATATTTAAAATGTCATGCATAGCAATAATCTGTTGACAGCAATGGTCTGACAGAAATAACTGACCAAATAAATCTAGAGGGAAAACCTCTGTTGTAGGTCTTTACAAGAAACCATTTTAAAGTATAAGTTCTAAGACTGCATGCTATCATAAAAAAAACAAAATAAATAGGTCACATTGATTTCAAATTCATTAGAGGATTTTCTTAAGCTGTCCTGGTGTATATTATTGTTATCATATACAGTGACAAGTGATTAAAAGATGAGCATTAACTAAGAAATAATGCATTTAATAATTAAATATGATGCAATTTATGATAATGGATATTGTACATAACACTGTCATTTTAAAAATAATCTGGAGTTGTGTAAATACTAGGACAGTACTACTAAAGCAATGGTAGCCTAAAACATGGGTTTTTATGGAGCTCTCAGTGGTCACGTGTACCTACCTGTCTGTAAGCTGCTGTGCTAGATACCTTTTTCCCGGTAAAGGCAGATCCAGAGAGTCAGGCTTCTTCTCCAGCCGACACGCCTGCATGTTCAAATACTTAAAGATATGAATCTTTCCCTTTAGACAGATCTGAAAGCAAACCAAAGCCAAGTGTTAGTGAGGCATGCAATTAAGCAGTCAGGACCATCCCAAATCTGCCCCTTACCTGGCAAATCTTTTCTCTCATCGTATGCACTTTTAATCTCACTCACATCCCTGTTGCTTTTCCTTTGAGTTGGATTGATGTGTTGTCTGTGTGAATGACCCCGTTGTGCCCCAGTCTGGTTAAGACGCCGATCTGTATTTGGTCTGTTGGGTTTATTTTGTGTGTGTGTGTGTGTGATCTTGGGTTACTGTCTGTATAGAACTACCAACGTATATCTGGGTTTCATCTTGGTTCTCAGATTTCCTTCTTCTGTCCAAAAAAAAAGCAGATATGTGGACTGGCTAAACAAAATGCCCCAGCTGGGATAGATTTTTTCACCTTGTGCCCAGCAACACTGAGCAAAGTGGTTAGTGAAGATGAACGTATAGTTTTTATTGCCCTGTTGCTTTATAACAGCACACTGAGGACATCTGCTGGTTATATATAGTTATTTACACATGGTGTCCTTTAAGGGACTACTATAGTAGTATGCTATATATATATATGATATATATATACATACATACATACATACATACATACACACACACACACACACACACAGTGTATATATATATTCATCCATTCATTCATTTTCTGAACCGTTTAATCCTAATTAGGGTCGTGGGCAGGCTAGTGCCCATCTCAGCCGACTCTGGGCGAGGGCAGAGTACACCCTGGACAGATCGCCAGCCCATCGCAGGGCAGAAACAGACCCAGAAATAGGCAATGCAGCCTACTCTTTACGAAAATCAACAATTTTTCTTTTACATGCCTCTCACCACAGACAGTGAGAGACATGGCTGTCCTTATTAACCCAGTTAACTGCACTGGGGGGACAGCAGTGACAACCCATTGATACCTGTTAAACCCCCAACCTTGGGATCAGCTACCACCGTGTGTGTGTGTGTAGTAATGGAGTAGTGGTTAGCACTTCCATCTCACAGCAAGAAGGTCCTGGGTTTGAGCCTTGTTTCTATTTAGAGTTTCCATGATCTCCCTGTTTCCTCTTGGTGCTCCAGTTTCCTTTCACAGTCCAAAGACATGTACATTGGGCTAAATGGATATTCTTGATTGCCCCTAGGTGTAAGTGTGACTGGTTGTGTGGGTGTTGGCCCTGCAATGGTCTGGCAAGCTGTTCCGGGTGTACCCTGTATTCGCTCATAGTCAGCTGAGAATAAGCAGTTCATAAAATGACTTTAGATGAAATATATGGTAAAAATTGAGAGACCTCTTTTAATGGGGATTCCCATTAAACAATGATATCAAAAGTGGTCTCATAATTTCTTTAAATAATTTAGAAAAACTAAATCAGTCTCAAAATCTAGCCCAATCTCCAGTCAGTGCAGGTGGAATGAATTTCACTGAGAAATGACAGGAGGCTACTACTATACTGTCTGACGAGACAGTATATCAAACTTTGATTTTATTTATATGGCCCATATTATGAGAGATTCCTTATTAACAGTCTTAACGATTACCTAATGAGGAAGCTCACATGATTTTGTGAAGCACAACAGTAAGACCACTAGATGACGCCAACACACTAATAGTACGTGTGACTGAAAAGCACTTGTGGTGAAGGATGTAGTGAATACATGCTTTCTCTAGGTGTTAGAAAGCTCTTATGAGACCTCACTACAGCCTGATGTTTCATCAACTATCAGAAAAATCCTCAGTCTCTCTCTCTCACACACACACACACACACACACACACACACACACACACACACACACACCTGTGCAGGAGGGGACTGCATGGGGTTGTTGTCGAGAATGATGTGCTGGATCTGACAGAGTTTACGGTAAGATGGTGGAATTTCTGTGATCTTATTACATGAGAAATCCAACCTGATCAATGGCAGATCTGACAGTTCTGTGAAAGAGTGAAAGAAGAAATAATAATTCAGTCAGCACAATAATATATAATTCATGAATAATTTTCTATACGCAAAGATCCTGGAGTGTCAAAGTATGTGTAGTTATGTAATGATCGATCTTGCTCTCTCTGTCTGGGATTACACAGTATAACATAGTGCTGGGTGATACCCCAAAAAATGTTAACATGATAAATGTTTCCGAACACTGGAACATTTCACAGATCTGAGGTAGACCATTTAAAACAACCACAATGGTAAAATCTTTTAATACACCCAAAGTTCTACAGGCTGGCACCCATGAGAGCACAGTCATACGCCTTCACGTGCTAGTCTCACACAGAATTTGATTATCAAATTTATTTCTGAGCAGCACAGTGGTGTAGTGGTAAGCACGTTTGCCTCATAGCAAGAAGGTCCTGGGTTCAAGTCCCAGGCTAGGCTCGGGCATTTCTGTGGAGTTTGCATGTTCTCCCCATGTTTGCGTGGGTTTCCTCTGGGTACTCAGGTTTTCTCCCACAGTCCAAAGACATGCACATTAGGCTACTTGTCTGTTCCATATTGCCCATTGGTGTTAATGTGTTGGTCCTGCAATGGACTAGTGAGCTGTTCAGTGTGTACCTTGCCTTTACCCAGAGTCAGCAGATATAGGCTCCAGCCTCCCCACTACCCTAGTAGGATTAAGCAATTTGGAAAATAATGAATTTATTTTTTAAGTTCCCACTCCAAAATATGAATTAACTATGTGTACATAGGGAAGATGAAAAAAGAATTCTGCTGTGCAGTTTTCTCTCTAAATGATGATGTGAATTACTATGACAGCTCTTGAGGCAGCATTACTGACCAATAATGTTGACACTGTGACAATATTATCACATGTGCTAGTAGAAAGCCTTCCTGTGCTAATACAATAATCGCTTCAGTTACAGCCATGCAAAGCACTGTGTGTGTGTGTGTCTACCGTCAGGAAGGACTTGGATGCAGTTTCTTCTGATATTCAGTTCTCGTAAGGCATGGAGTTTCCCCATCTGAGTAGGAAGCACCTGAATTTCATTACAGCTTATGTCCTACACACACACACACACACACACACACACACATACACATCAAGTGATTATATCCTCCTGCTGAGGAAACACGCTCAACACTGCAAGTACATAAAATGAAACCATCTCCAATAAACACACACAAGTTTTGAAACCAGTTATAAAAAAAAATAGGTGCTCTGATGTTGTGCCATTAAGACCATAAATAGAATGGAGGGTATGTCTTTAAGTCCACACATATATGCCTTTAAGGAGGCTGTGGTGAATAACACACATACATATGTGATGTTATAGCTAATAGAGTAATTTCTGATTTCTGAATGTTTATAATTATCACTGCTAAAGCAAACCAACTCGCTACATGATATAATGATAGAAAAGTTTTAAACTTGTGCTAACCTATCAATTAATATATATCTAAAGGGCATATTTACTATGTTAAAATTAGGGTTTGCTGATCAGACACACCAAGGCTCCCTTCCACAGATGCACACATGCACAGCAACACTTACCAGTTCCATGAGGTCTTTGGCTTTGCCAATATCATCCGGAATGGACAGCAGTTTGTTATTGCTGACCACCAGGACTCTGAGTGGCAGACTGAAGAGAAACTTGGGCAGCACGGACAGTTGATTCCGACTGGAAAACCACAACACAAACACACACAAAACTATTTAGTTAATTACATACACGATTTTTAGCATAAATTAACATCCAGTCATATATCTCCAGCATAGATTTTTAACAATACCTAGTTTGATACAGGTAATTGAGGATTTAAGAATAAATGTGGGTTTTTTTTTCAGAAACACTTATAATAAGTAGTTATTTCAGTGTGTATATTAATGCAATGTATTATAAATGTGTATATTAAAGTATATATATATATATACACACAGTATTCATATATATGTATATTTAAATGGTATGTTTAGTGTCTCAATCACTTCCCACCTGATATTGAGGTATGTAAGCATCTGTAAGTTAACAATGGCTTCTGGAATCATTTTTATGCAGTTGTGGTAGAGGTTGAGAGACTCCAGCGGTGCAAACATACACACTTCAGGAGGGATCTCTCCAAAACGGTTCTTGGATAAATCTGAAAAGAAAAAAAAAAAAAAAAAAAAAAAACCAAATCCAAATAAATCATGTTAGTTTTGCCTGGTGTAAATCAATACTCTAATATCAAATAGATAAGTAATAACAGGTCTCACTTTTTTAATGATCATAAATTGGTACATCACATCACTGGCAGTCATCTTGCAATCGTACTAATACATCTTATTTGTTTGTTTGTTTATTACTTCTAATTTATATTCAGTGTTCATTCTCAAGCCTACATTTTTTTATACCCATTCGCTTATTTGAAGAACTGCTTAAACCTATTAGGGTCGCAGGGAGACTGGAGCCTAGACTATTGCAGGGCCAACACACAACCAACCATTCACACTCACATCCACGCTTAGGCAAATCTGAAACAGCCCATTACTGTAATATGCGTCTTTGGATTGTAGAAGGAAATCGGAGTACCCAGAGACAACCCACACAAGCAGTGGGTGAATGTGCAAACTCCACACAGAAATGACTCAAACCCAGGACCTTCTTGCTTTGAGTCAGACGTGTTAACCATTATTCCACCATGCCACACATTTATATCCCCTGTGAATGTTTGAGTTATATTCTTGGATTATATCCTTGGAAACGTATACTTGTCTGATATGTATTATCAAGGTATTGTGTAGATAATTTGTTTATAAATATAATACCAAAAATAATTTTTATTAAAGATCAAAAGGGAGAATTACAAACCTAATACATGATTTGTAGATAAATGGCATTTCTCTATGTGTACATTTGAATGCATTCTGTTGGACACATCAGTGCTACTCGATATGACTCCGCTTGGATCTGCTGATTGTTGTGATTTTTGCCATTTTAAACATGTGTGTTGCCAATGAAACTGCTAAAACAACACTAAATAATAATATAGCTAATACAAATAAATAAATAATAACATAGCTAGCATAACTGTAATTTGTCTCTACATTTACTTCTAATTCACTTACTGGCTTTTATAAATGCTGAAATAGGTTTATCAGAAATTAACTCATTTCAGCTGACAATATCGGCACCCTAATTCATCAGTGTACAGTATATCTCTGTATATCCCTGTATGTGTGCAGTCTTCATTTGCTCATCTCACTGTGCCTGATAAGACAAAAGGTTTTTGATTGATCCAATTCTCAGACTAATCAATCATTGTGGTGTAAGTTGTGGCTCTATGTCCTTCCTCGGTTCAGGGAGGACAAACCTCTCGAGACTACTGATGAATGCTTGCTTGTGTGTTATGTTACAAATGCACATGCTCTCACACACCAGTTAATGCTTTTCAGCCGTTGACTGTGGTTTCCCACGAGTCAGAGAATTTGTAGATGGTGGTATATGGCTAAGTGCAAATGTGTGGCTTTCAACAGTGACATCATTGGCTAGTAAAGTGGCAGTGACAGCTGATCAATCCTCTCTGTTGTGACACAAGAAGCTAAAAGACAATTTTGGAAGGATGTATGGAAGATTATCTGATTCGCAAATTCCATTTTCAAACACTCCTCCCAAGCCTGGAGAACAGATCCAAAGATACTTATATCAGGCTAAACGTGAATCCTAATGCGTGGTTATGTTTAAAAACAAGGAAATCTGTGCTACTTGAGTTAGAAAGCGTATTTTCGTCTTTTTTTTTAAGCTGTTCATTTTTAGAACTGAGCAGTACATGTGCTGACAACATCATTTCCATATTTCAAATCATTACCAAACATAGATTTCAAGAACTATTAACATATAAACAAAAGAAAGAGGCTGCAAATTGAGAGCATGAAACTACACATGAATTTAAAAGAGATTGTATTATCCCAAGAGTATTATCATGCTGGACAAGTAGCTTATGAGTCTGTTCGGGTCTGTCTCCCCACAGTGGACCTGGAGCAAATGAGGCGATGAGATAAAAGTGTGGAGCATCAAAGTGACCCAGATTTTGAGCACAACAACACTTGTTAACCAGTGCAATGCCATAATGCCTGGAATGTATGTAATCCTTCCTTCCTACTGCTGCAGGCAGAATTTAGTTATACACTTACATTTATTGAAAAAATCAATAAAACTACAAACAGCAGGGCTCTCACAAAATGTATAAATCCCCAGTAGTCGTTCAGGCAGGCACTCCAGATTTTGGTAGCCTGAAAAACTATTTTTTAGCCTGTTTTTAAAAAAAAAGACAGTTTGCTAATATTGAGTGCCTTTACCTAAGTTAGGTTTTGTCAAAAAACCAAGCAAAGTATTTTATTGTGGATTTACTACCCACCCAATTTCTTTTCAATCATTTAGCAACAGTAAATACATACATTAATAACCACACTCCATTACAGGGGTAGCAATCAGATCTGATTGCCAAACCTAAAAGAAGAAGAGAGGAGAAGTAATCACATTATACACAACCCAGAGCAGTAGACACAATCCATTGTCCAGCATTTTTTATTCAAATTGTGATTATGGCAGCACACAGCATAAATAAAGGACGAAGTTTGGTTTTACCTAAAGTATAATTTCAGGTAGCCTGCTGGGCAGGGCAGTGTTACATTTTGGTAGCCTGATGGGAAAAGCTAATAACCCCAGATTGTTGGGCTTGAGACACAAAAAAATACATTAATTGAAGGTAAAAAACCCCTTGTTTGTTGGCTGCATGAGAACCAATGAATCACAACGGGGGGTATTTATTTCCATGCATTGCACCTCTGAAATTCTGCAGATCGGGAGGAAATGAAACGCATGGTGTTACGTAATAAATGTCCTGTGTTTACAGTGAATTACATTCAGCAAAGCTGAGCCAAGTACAATGCTTTCCTACAAGATAATTTTTTTTTCAGTCTGTTACTTTGTACTGTCTGTATGCTGTATATGACTTAAAGTCTATCTCTCTGTGTCTGTTCTACAGATGACTATTTGCGGAGGTGGAGAGAAACAGTGGTATATTTGGAAAGCAGTATTCAAAGAGAAACTTAGATTGCACTCAACACACAAATGCATACACACACAGAACCAGAGTGATTTGAGAGAAACAGAAACCATCCCTGCTTCTTTAAAAGGCATAAAAATAATAATAATAATAAATCTACACACAGTCATATAACGTATCACATATTCATTTGGAACACTGATAAGCATCTTTCTGTTGGCCGTTCAGTGAAAAGTCAGCAAAATATTCTAAGGAAAATCTTCCTCAGATGACATGAGGACATCAGTCTATATTATCATTACTGTTACAGCAGATATAGACACATGTTCCTTCACCTTTATCTCAAGTTAGTCAATTTTATTTAATTTTTCGAAATACTGTATCCTTTTATCCTCTTTTATCATCCCTGCGGACTCCAGGTGAAGGCGGGGTACACCCTGAATGGCACTCCAGACCACTGCTGGGCCATTCCTAGAGCTAATACAATGCACCTTGTCACACTGTGAAGGGAAGGCCGCCATAAGCTCAAAATGCCACCAGAGGGAGACAGAGAGTTGCAATCTTAGTAATTAGTAGATAGAAACTTGGTCCACCTGTGATTCCCTTATATAAGGGCTGCTTACAGGTCGCTCAAACACTTATTCTTGTGTTCGTGGGCTGACTGTTGTTGCAATAATTGGTAATGGTGTTGGTGTTTTAAAAACTGGAGCTTTACTTTAATTCTTTTCTGTGTTTAGTTGGCCTTGTTGTGTCAGCCTTGCCACTCTCTAGTGTGTTAAGTTCCATGTACTGGGGGGATTACTGGTTATCTCTCTGTGTGAACAATTAGATGTTTTTCTTACATTTATGCCTTTAGTTTCGTTTCAGTTTCTTTTGTTTTGGTTTGCTATAGGAGGAGGGCCAAACCTCACACCACTTAAGCCTAGTTTCCCTTTGCTTTCAGTTCTTCTCCTGCTATGTTGGTACTGTGATGACTTTCTCACTCTAATGTAGAGTTCAAATCTAACTCTGGGAAAACTTTTTAATTTGTTATATGAGCGTGTTTGGTGAGTTTTCTGCTTCACTCTATAAAAATAGGAGAGCATGTTTGTCTCAGGTCTCCAACTATTTGAGGCCTAGTGGTCTTTAATGTGGTGTTGAGGGGGAAATCCCCACCTCATGTATGTATTCGTTTGCTGAACTGCTTTATCTTCCTAGGGTCATGGGGAGGCTGGAGCTCAGCCAATTCTGGATGAAGGCACAGTGCATACTGAAAAGCTTGTCTATCCATCACTGGGCCAAACACACACAACCCCTCACACTCTCACCTTCGGGCAGCCAATTAGCCTCATGTGCATGTCTCTGGACTGTCATAGGAAATCAGAGTACCTGGGGGAAACCCACACAAGCATGGGGCGAAACATGAAAACTCCACAAAGAAAATCCTTTGCCAGGTGTTTTTTTATTGTTATAAGTTGGTAAAAGTAACACAACAGATTTAATTAGTAACCGTGCAGTTCTGATGCTTTTGTGCATCAGGGTGAAGCTACTGAATCCAAAGATAGATTCAGCGACCAAGTGGTCAGACTTGAGGACAATTTACTGTGACAGTCCTGATGAAAAGAATGAGCAAGAAGAGTGTGAGTGTGCATGCACAAGTGTGTGTGTGTATAGCCAAGCCAAATATAACTGATAAGTATTTAATGTGACACTGGTGTTTCAACTCTCCAACGTCAGTGTGTGATTGTGAGAGAGACTCTCAGATGACACAAATTATCAGTTCCAACTCAAATCATCTCTAATCAAATGTCAACTCTTAACACACACTAGAAGGAAAGAGCAGTGGCTGGAGAACATCTTAAGATTTCTACTAATATCCACAGTTGAATGAAGATGAGAAGTGATTGAGAATCCTGCATAACAGAAAGAGAAAAAATGGGATGTATCCCAAGTAAGATTGTTGATAAGAATGAACAGATACAAAAACTATTTAAATCCTGGGCGATGCAACAAAAATAAAACGTTTAATTTGGGCACGAATGAGCAGATAGTATAAGCCTGGGCCAAGTCTATAGGAGAGCTCTGTCTTCATTCAAGAAATAATAAAAGATCTTTAAGTCTGTCCCATCCAACTCTGGGCAACTCTGGTTCACCCTCAACAGATCATCAGTCCGTTGTAAGGCCAACACACACCCAACAATTCACATCTAAGGGTAATCTGGAACAGCAAATAAGCTTAATGTGCATGTCTTTGGACTGTGGGAGAAAACCAGCGTACCCAGAGAAAATGCAAAGATACCTCCTTGCCGATTCCGGGACTCAAACCCACAGCCGTCTTACTGTGAAGTGGATGTGATAACCAATATGCCACTGTATTACCCAACGATCATAACAGAATTTAAGAAGTATATATACACCATAATGCAGACAGATTTTGGGTTCACTGTACTGTCAGATTTCAAATGTAAACTGTCTGTTTAATAGATTGATTTAGTTGAGTTTGAGGAACTCTCGGAGCCAGAATTTCCATTCTTATGCTGATTTACTGGTTATTTCCAGTAATTCCCAGATTTTAATCCAGATATATTAGTAATCATAATGTCTAGTTCAGATTTAAATTCAAGTATAGACAAATATCTGTAGCATTAATCATACAGATAAAGATACAGATTGTGCCAGTCATTCAGAATGAGAAACACCAAGACGAGAGCTGTGAGAGCCCCCCTCCCCCCATTACTCATAATATAATGGGATACATATTGTCTAATGGACTGAAATTACAAGTTACTCATAGGATTTAAAGCTTTATCTTAAGTGTGTATGTTGTGGGGGTGCTCAAGGTCACAGAGGAGCAAAAGAGATGTCAGCAGGCTCCTTTAATGTCTTTATCAGAGGAGAATGACTCACATTTTTCTCTATCTTCCTCTCACACACATGCTGTCACACATGTGGCCTCTGAATAATCACAGTAGGCTTTTTAATTGCACACCTGCTGTATGTATTTCTACTACCATTCTTATTCAAATGAGCCTTTACAAACCCGCTTGAGTATGAGCAAGTAGGCTCAGTGGGCGCCAATATTAATGATATCCATGGCTTTAGAATTCTAGGGTACTATTCACTAGTCAAGCTTAATTGAGATAGATTTTTATCCTAGAATTCTTATTCTAAAATCATATATTGTAATACATATGCAGTATACGTGTTTATCCTATATAATGTATAAGGCATGGGGGATAGATATAAACACATTGTGTTATATTGTCAATATCATGAACACACACACACACACACACACACACAAATATATATATATATAAACCAAACAGTACTAATAAGGACAAGGAATATGATTTTCATGACACATGGAGGTCTTTTAATTCTATTCCAAGGATAGACATAAATAAACTGTTCCAAATTTCAGTTTTAATACAGAACTTTGGGTTTACTTGCTGGCAAATTACACAGGTTGGCATGGTGGCGCAGTGCTTAGCACTTTCACCAGAAGCTCTTCTGCAAGGGTGTTTCTGTGTGGAGTTTGCATGTTCTCCCTGTGCTTGCATGGGTTTCCTTTGGGTATTCCAGTTTCATCCCACAGTCCAAAGACATACATATTACATTATCTGGCTGTTTCAATTTGCCCCTAGAAGTGAGTGGTTGTGTGTGTGTATGTGTGTGTGTGTGTGTGTGTGTGTGTGTGTGTGCTCGATCTGCAATGGACTGGCACAGCTTTCCCGTGACACTAATAGGATTCTGCAGTTTCGGCGAATGTAGCCCTGCTACAAAGGAACAATTTCCACCATATTGCCACTAATAAAATATCAAAAATTGAAAAACAACAGTGGAGCTGTGAAGGCAATCCTAAATGAATAAACTAAATCAGGCACCAGGAGTGAAACAACAGTGAAACAAAAAGCTGGAACATTGTAACATGCACTTCAGCACTGAATTTCTGAAAATAATCTGGAGCTGTTCCGTATGCCTGCAGGGCATCATAGAAAAAACATGAATGCAGCGTCTTTGTTGAATTGGGATCTATTTGAAAGACATTAGTGTTCCTGGCTGCATTATGTAAATACTTTTGGGAAAACGTTTGGTTTGCGGACAGTATTTTCAAGTCAAACTTGCTAGTCAGAGTAAGTTAGCTAGTTTGTAACATGGTACAGTGACCTCACTTGTCTGCTAGAAATACTGTACGTCACCTTCATCAAGCAGAAACACAGATGCTAAGCAGACTCAAAAGGTATCTTTTATCTAATGCTAACTACTCTCCATCGATCACCCTAATGGTCTCTTTTATTCGTCCCTCGAGGGGAAACCTATGTAGATAAGGGCTTCGGATAGAAAAGGCTTTAAGGAAAACCTGTGGGTTTTAATGTGGAACACACACACACACACACACACAAACACACACACACACATACACACAGAGCAGCCGGTGGGCGGAGTAACCCTTATGTTGCCTGAATTTATTCAGCGCATGGGGGTCCTCATGTTGCCATGGCTACGGCTGATTGATCATCAGAGAGTGAAACGGTAATTAAAGAGAGGAGAGGAGGTGCTACAGGCCTGATAATACACACCCCACACAAGACATTTGAAAAGTAAATTACTCTTTTTTTACTACTTGGATGACCTGTTCGGGGTATATCCCGCCTCTTTCTCATCTGAAGTCAGATGCGATTGGCTCCAGTTTCCTTGGCGACCCAGAAAGATAACTGGTACAGATAATGGAGGGATGGGTGGACAGAGGCATCAGAATTGCAAGCTGTATCTGACATATTTGTCTTTTTGACTTTTTATGTATAATTGTGAGCAGAAGTAGGAATTAAGTACTTATTGTTTATCTTTCATTATTTTCATTAATGACCAGTTTTCATCTCAGTGACAGAAGCGAAGTCACTGCTATAAAATTGCAGACTGGATGAAAGTTAAACTCGGTTCTCACAGACTGAATCCAGTTGAATTAAAGATCTGCTTTCATGGTTAGATCAAACCAATTTGTCCTATATGGTGCATCTGTGAACAAACACAGCAGTTGAACAGTACGACCAGTTTAGAAATAAGGGAAGGAAAAAAAAATTACTAGGGAAGTGAGTCACTGAGATCAAAGGAGGTGGATTGCCGCGGTTAAAGGGGTGTCTGAGGAACACAAACCCAAGACTGTACTGTACAAAGCCTTATTCAATGAATAAATATATTTTATCAAAAAAGTTTTTGCACAACGTACATGTATACACTTTAATAAAAACGAAAAGTCATAATAAATAACACTACTGTATTTCCATAGTTTACCTTAGTGAAGTGTATACAAAACAACTACCAAACAACTGGTACTAGCTATTTAAGTATAACATTATCACATCAGCCTAATTATCACAGAAACTGCTGCACATAATGTCACACTTGTTAAAACAAAAATTGTTTACATTTTACTTTAAAAACATCTTTACTCTGAGAACTTTTAATACTGAAAGGTAATGAATTCCACAGTTTTATATTGTTGATTTGACTTTAGGTAAAAAAAATCAAAGCTGATTGTACCTTGTGGAATAACCGTGACTGATTGGTTGAAAATCACAGAGATAGCTGGGTGCAGTTTGTTTTGTAACAGGGTACATGCAATTTAAACTAAGCTAATCTACTCTACACTTGACTTTTAGTCAAGCTAGTTTGGTAAAATTAGAGGATGCCATGTGATACGTATTAGCCTTTCCTAAAATTGAACCTAATGACTTTATTTTGACAGGTTTGCAGCTTACAATTTAACTTTTACTAAAACCTCTATACCGAGAATTACAGACATAATCAGTACAAAGTAAAATAAATGATGAACATATGACTTTTCTATCCTTGACGTTAAAAAGTGTCTTCTTTCTATATAACCTATTACTCAAATAGCTATCGGAAACATGACATTATGTAAAATCTCTCCCAAACTCTTAATTCAGAAATACTTTTTAGGACCGAATGAAATTACTTATTTTAGTGTAAGTCATTATAACAGCTTTCCGGAGTTGTCATGGCAATGAGATCCACAATCACAATGGCAACAGTCCTCCTATAATTTCATAAGGACATGGTGAATATCAGCATATGCATGGAGTACATCCAGAATCTTAGATCCATCCTCTGAGTGGGAAAGAAGCCATTCTGGCTAAAGTAAAGCTAACGACTGATGTGTTTACGCTGCAGATGCCAGTCTATCTTCACATAATTCCCTCATCCAATAACCATCTGGGGCCAGAACCGCTAAAAGAAAACCAGACTGACAGGAAAAGTGACATGAGGGAACCAGGCATTTAATAAGGAGAGATTTCTTAAGGTTATGAATATGCTGAATGGTTTGGTTCCTGTCTAGATTCTCACCTCCTCGCTGATTATTTCATGTTAAAAGCTTTAGAAAATTAACACACAAATTTAGATACATGCAGGATATACATGTTTGATTTGTTTTAGATCTTTTTAAAGATTTCCCATTACCGTTCAATTCTCTCTATTGAAGACTATCGACTGTTTTTTCTCGGTTTCATGCAGTATAAATGAATGTACAACAAGGATAACTCGGCCTATGGAGGAGTTTTACACCCACAGACTCCCCAGTTTGAATCCTCAATCAATGTTCTCCAGTGATGATCATTTTCAGACTGCCAGAGTTCATTTTTCCAAAAACACTCAGATAGCATATGTATGCACAGGCACCTAGCGTGCAGAATCACACACAGGGTTAAGCTAACAATCCAAAACGTGTAGATGTAAAAACTAAGTAACTATATAGTCCAAAAAATTAAAAAAATTAAAAAATTAAAAAACCTTGTGTACGGAAAGATGGGTCAGACTCTGGGCTAGTCAACACGACCCATATAATGGATAAAGCTAATAAAGGGCAGTGGTGGCTTAGTGGTTAACGGCGATGGGTTAATGATCCAAAAGTCAGCGGTTCAATCCCCACTGTCGGCCCTTGAGCAAGGCCCTTAACCCTCAATTGCTCAGTTGTATAAAAATTACAATTGTAAGTCGCTCTGGATAAGAGCGTCTGATGAATGATGTAAATGTGGTGAGTTCAGACTTGCGGCTAGATAAAAGAATCAATACAGTGCAAATCACAATGAAATATGTAATATAAGAGCTTGTATAAAGCCAGTATACTGATTTGATTTCAGGTCAGATTTAATAGAATTCAGCGGGGAAAAGGTGTCAAAATGTTTTCTAAATCAAGAGATAAGCGGTTGCTATAATCTTCGCCAGACTACTGTGTTCAAATTCTTTTGAAAGTTGCATTCCAACTGTATTCACTTTCAATTCGATTTTTTTTTAAATTATTATTTAATTACTTCCACAAATCTTAGACAGTGCCAACTGTGTCAGTACCTTGTGTCAATAAAAAGTCCACTATGGCAAATATTTCTCTGCTCTTTTTAGATTTTTATTTATTTATTTATTTATTTTTTGACAACTCTCCATAGTCTGTAGCTCAATGCTGGAACAAAAGGTTACGACGACATGGGAAAAAGGAATTGTTTTGTTTTTAACCAAAAACATTGCATTAAAACAGTTTTATGCTGGAACAGATTTTAATTATGCTTTATAGCGAAAGCACACAAACACTGAGAATTGTTCATTTGGTTTGTTAATTTGTTGATATTATATTAGAATAATAGCAATTCTTTTTTTGGACATAATTTTGTAATCTAAAAGCATGTTTTATTGACATTGCCAGAGATAAAACTAAAGCTCACACTGGTCACCGTCAATATTGTCACTATGCTCACTGTACAAGTCTGGTGCACTTAACTCAAGACACTTCTGGACATTTAACAGACGCATTCTTATTAACACATTCCTACCAATGACAAGATTTTCCATTAAATGCTTCATGATGCCACCCTGACATTTACGAGATTTTCCTGCAATCGTAGTTCTGGCTGTCACCATGTAGATGGAGCTCCCGGCCATGCCTTCTTTATCATATCTCTAAGAATACATTTTTCTTAATAATTTTAAAATTTGGTGAAAATGGCCAAAAATGTGTGGTAAAGAAATATCTTCTGGAGAGAGGTACACCAGAGAAAGGGGACTGTCAAGTGCACGGACACCCCGTACATCTACTGCACAGAGATAAATCCCAGACTAAATCCCTAGTATGCAGAGGATGGTTGCAAATTTAGGATCAAAATGACCTTATTTTGATATACAGTGGGGCAAAAAAGTATTTAGTCAGCCACCAATTGTGCAAGTTCTCCGACTTAAAAGATGAGAGAGGTCTCCAATTTTCATCATAGGTACACTTCAACTATGAGAGACAGGATAAGAAAAAAATCCAGAAAAATAAGTACATTGTCCGATTTTTAAAGAATTTATTTGCAAATTATGGTGGAAAATAAGGATTTGTTCAATAACAAAAGTCTCAATACTTTGTTATATTCCCTTTGTTGGCAATGATGGTGGTCAAATGTTTTCTGCAAGTCTTCACAAGGTTTTCACACACTGTTGCTGGTATTTTGGCCCATTCCTCCATGCAGATCTCCTCTAGAGCAGTG
>JAQMYF010000005.1:27957475-27972982 GCA_030014195.1 Neosilurus mollespiculum | reverse complement strand
TTTACCAATTAATTCATTAAAAATCCTACAATGTGATTTCCTGGATTCTTTCCCCCCATTCTGTCTCTCATAGTTGAGGTGAACCTGTGATGAAAATTGGAGACCTCTCTCATCTTTTAAGTGGGAGAACTTGCACAGTTGGTGGCTGACTAAATACCTTTTTGCCGCACTGTAATAGGACAGCCTTTCTTAACCAGTAGGCATTGGAGCGCCTTCTAGTGATCTATGGAGGCAGTGGTAAGCTACCGCCAAATGGTTTGGATTTTTAAAAAATTATTATTATTATTATTATTATTATTTACAAGCTTGCTATTTTTGTACTGAAATGTTCTTAGAAAGTAATTATATATAAAAATACCCAGTCAAGATCCACAATCTCAATGACCACTTATATCATAATATCATGACCTGCTCAGTATGTATCAGATGAGAAATATGTGTTTCCCCCCACTGTTTGCTAGCTAGCTATATTCATTCTACATATATATATTTTAATGCAATAACGTTACATAAAATCGATAGTTAAAAATCGACAGCCCTGTGTCAGCAAAGGCAAGCCCAAGTGTCTCACTGAGTATAAAAAGAATATTTATTGTGTTCAATGCAGCTTAGAATGCCATAAAACATATGAACCTCCCAGTATATCAGTGTACTTTTCCAGGTTTTTTGGTCATTGTGTTTATTCTTTCATGTGTTTGGAAAGGTGGCCCTTAGAATTGTTTTGACAATCATTGGCGGGACTGAGTTACAAAAGGTTGAGAACCTCTGTAAGAGGATGTAACCGAGATCTTTTTCTGTTCACAGTAGCGTTATTTAAACCGTCACTATATGAACTTATATTTTAAACAGTTAATTAAACAAAACTGAATGTCTACTTATTTACTGCATGTGTGTGTGCGTATGTAAAATGCATATGCTGACTACATAGTTTAACAATGGTGTTTTATTGTAGGACGGCATTCAACTGCTAAAAAACAATAA
Source organism: Neosilurus mollespiculum (assembly GCA_030014195.1). NCBI lineage: Eukaryota > Metazoa > Chordata > Actinopteri > Siluriformes > Plotosidae > Neosilurus > Neosilurus mollespiculum. The sequence continues at coordinate 27,972,001 of JAQMYF010000005.1, read as the reverse complement.
CTCCAGTTAGCACTTATGGATTTTTTATTATTATTTTTGGGCATGTCTTGTTCCTTTGTTATACTTAAATTAGAAATGTATGTTAAATATGATTTTTTAAATATGTGCAATAAATAAAATTTTAAAAAGACCTATTTTGCAACCTCAAGCAGCCATAGCCAATAGCCATTTGGTCGAAAAAGCATAGGAATTGTTTAATTAAAATATGTGGATATATATTTTTTATTTAAAAAATCACAAGGAAGCTCCTATAAAGGATGGATTCCCTCCAGCTCTCGTGTAAAGCTAATGTTGCTCAAATAGGCTAAGAGATTTTAATAGTGAAATTACCACTCAGAACAGTGCAGGCTCCATTTTATCATTTGTACGAGCGTGTTCCATGCACAGTAACACTGAAGAGATGGCGAGAGAAAGGCATAAAGGGGGGCTGATGGAAGAGACATGGGCGGAGGAGTGTGTGGGTGTGATGGTGCATCTCTAAGTGTTTACAAGGCTTATTGTGGGTTGTTAGGGTGCTCCTGGCATTTAACAAGTCAGAACCAATTCCAGTACCTGATGATTTTACACACACACACACACACACACACACACACACACACACACACACACACGTCATGTTGAATTAGGGACTGCTTGTCTCTCTCTTTTGGTGTGTGTGTGTGTGTGTGTGTGTGTGTGTGTGTGTGAGAGGAAGCAGTTTAAATATGAACACATGGTCCACACTGCTGCCAGCTCCTTCAGACTCCTCACACCCATTGCTGGAGATAACGTGAAGACGTTACTTATCGCATGCCAAATCAGCTCGCACATGCGCCCAACCACCCACCCACACACACACACACACACACACACACACACACACACACGCACAAGGAAACACCACCAGTAGTACTGTCCATATATATATATATATATATATCCCGCCAAACCGCTGAATCCTCAGCCTGCACTGGGTAAGGGCAGGGTGCACCTTAAACAGCTCACACAATTATTTACACTCACACCCTGGGGCAATCTGAAACAGCCAATTACCCTTTTATCTAGTGTCTCTGGGCTGTGAAAGGAAACTTGACTACTCGGAGGAAATCCATGCAAGCATGAGGGGAACATGCAAACTCCCCACAGAAGAACCCTTGCTGAGCCTGGGACTCGAGTCCAGGACCTTCTTGCTGTGATGCAGACATGCTAACCACTGCACCAACATGCCATCTTGCATAAATATAGTTTTTATTAATTTACTTGTTAGGGGATATCCCATGTAATGGGCAGACCTCTTATGGTCAAACTCTGTGTCCTTCATCACAATGTTCAGCCACCCTCTGTAACATCATCGCCTTCTCAGTGACCTTCATGCTTTCTGATGATGCTACAGAGAGGGGAACTACCACCCTGGGACATCCCACCTGCCGAGCTTTACATATCACTTCTAGTTAAACCATGAAGTAAATTTCACCAAATTCCAAATTCAGTCCCACACTCACCCACATCAATTTGAAAATGTAGATTTTATGCAAAAATTCTCTCTGTATTGTTTTTGTACCATTTTCCAAAATACTGCTCTTCTGGAGAAACTAAAACTGGAGCGAAGACAACCAGATGTCAGCATCAGACAACTGAGATGGATTCATTTGAGTTTCCAGAATGTTTGGTTCTACAGATGGAAACACACAATAGAAATATTCCACATTTCATTAAGTCTTAAAAGCTCAGAATTCAGGCAGGAATCAGCATCAAAAGCTTCTTTGGAATTCGATGCTCTACACAAGTCTAGTCTGTGAATACAACCAGTGTGTGTGTGTGTGTGTGTGTGTGTGTGTGTGTGTGTGTGTGAGTGATCGTGTGATCATTCTTTGCAGATCTCATGCTCCAACAGTCCATATCAAAGCACTTATTCTCAAATGAACACAGTCACATTCCTCTGTTACACACGCACACACACACACATTCACTCATTTAAAATAATCTCAGCTTAGCTGAAACGATTCCACATTCCCACAGCAGCTCCTTTCAAGCCTGAAGCTAAAGTACTACTAGTGTTTTTCAATCCTGTGTTTTGCAGCCTGGGTGTGTTAATCCAGGAAACACACTAAATGTGTCTCCTCGAGCAAAAGGCCTGAGAAACATTGTCTAATATAATTATTTTACCACAAATATCAGACCAAGTACCTAATGCATCAGTCTAGAAACACTGACTGGGATGTGGTTTTTATATTTGATTACAGAGTCTATCGTATACAGCATTACTACTGTAATGCCTTTACAGTGTCCTATTGTTAGATCATAAAGAGAATTCCACCCAATTCCATGGTTCTATTCGGACAAGAACCCTTCCACTGACATGTCCCGAAACTGTACATTACTAGTGTGTCACAATCAAGAATTCTAAATTCCTTCCTTTATGTCATGGATGATTCCGCAGAATTCCAGCATTAATTAATGTTAGAAATTCCTAATGCCATAAAAGACTGTCATGTCCTTTTCTGAACCACTTTATTCTTTATTAGGGTCACAGGAAGGCTGGAGACTATCTTAACCAATTCTGCGCAAAGGCAGAGTACACCCCGAACAGCTCACCAGTCCATTACAGGGTCAATACACACAATCCTTCACAGTCACACCTAGAAGCAATAATTAAATCCTGATTAGATTGATGTCCATGGTTTTTATACTGTGGGAACAAACCGGAGTACCCACGAGGAAACCCATGCATACATTGGGGGAACATATGCAAATTCCACACAGAACTTCCTCGCTAGGAATGTGACTCGAACCCTGAAATTTCTTGCTGTAAAGCGGACGTGCTAAACACTACGCCACTTTGCCGCCATCATAAAAGGTAATTCCACAGAATTCTATTGCTGGTGAAATATAAATGGAATTTATTTACTCTCAGCAATGCCCAATAGGATTTCACAGAAATCCAGTTGAACCGCTTCCATAACACAACTTTATTTCCAATTTAATAATGATTACTGGTATCCAATTCTTATCAACTCAAACATCGGACTGGATTTGAAGTATTTCCCGCTCACATCCAACTAAAATATGTTTCATATATTACATACCATGCACATGTATGGTGTTTTCTTAACAGAGTTGATTAGCCCTGTAAGGTTATAATCATGGGATATCCCATGTAATGGGCCAGACCACTTAGTGGTGCTCCACTTGGGGACCAGGCTCCATATCCCTCCATCTCTTTGTAACGATGTTCCACCTGTGTGTCACAAGACCTACACACCCTGGGACATCCCAACTACAGAGATTTATGTACCATTTCTAGTTTTTCTTTTAAACACAATAAGCTCAGAAACAATAATGCCAAGCAGGGCATCCTTAAAGCAACATCATAAAAGCAATGTTTGCAATAGTTATTTAAAAAACAAAGTTAGTACTGAAACAGACATACAGCTTTCAAACCCAAAACAATAGAAAATGCAGCGAGAGAGAAAGAGAGAGAAAGAGAGGGAGAGAGAGGAAACCCATTTCTAATTTTTCTGTGATTTATGACATTTCATGTTGACATCAGCAGGAAGTCCCGGTGGCACTGCTGCTGCAGAATGTACATTTTCTCTCAGCGAGCTCATTTCAGAAAATTTATAGTCCTTTCCACAATAAAATAAAATTAAAAAAGGGTTTATTTTCTACACACCAGTAGAAAGTGGAGTTTTTAAAATGGAGAACTGTAAAGGGGATGGGGGAAAATTCCCAGTCCAAAAACATCTCTAAACCATGCATTTCTTACCTTCTGTTTTAAATGGATTTTTTTTTCATGTATTAAAGCAGGACTGTATTCTTAACGATTAAATACCTAAAACAGAAAAAAAAAAAAAACCTGCCCCGTGTGAGGCTCGAACTCACGACCTTCAGATTATGAGACTGACGCGCTGCCTACTGCGCCAACGAGGCTTGAGAGCATGTGCTAAAAATAGTCTGTGGTGAACTCATCTCACAACACACTCAAGCGGTGAAGAGAGTCACAGGGGTGTTGACTTTGAGAGTGATAAAAGCAGTGCCGATGTGGCACATTGACACCAAAAACTTTCCTAGAAGAAAACCAAAGCCTTTTGAATACATTAACTATATAGACTAGAAATACCATAATGCCTAGTGCTTGGGTTCAAAGGTGGTATGGTACAGATTGACTAAGCATATCCGACCGAGCGTAATTATCTCGGTCCCTAGAGACTCTACACAGAGTGTGTCTGAGAGAGAGAATCTGTATGTGTCTGGGAGTGTGTGGGTGTATTGGCCCATGAAGGTCAAACAGGCCACAGCTGAGGCAAGTCTGCCATGAAATTGTGTGCTAAATCCTCATAAAGATAACGGAGATGAAAACCAGCCCTACAGTGTAGACAGACATGTTTGTGTATAATGAATTCAGTAAGTTAAATAATCCTTTCCAACAGCAAAACAATGGTTTTGGGCATATTACTGCGTGGGAAGTTACAATTAAGCTACCAGTAAGCTCATATTAAATGTTTTATAAATTAAACCAAGAGAACAACCTCGAGAAATATTTATACATGGCGATGAACTCTCAGATAATCAGCCAGTTTATGTGTATAAATAAATAAATAAAAACCTTAGTGACAGTTCTGTCAGGGCACATTTTTCTTATTTTTTGTGTAAACAGTGCTAAGAGGAAAAGGCTGTGAACAATTTTTATCTCAAGAATGTAAATAACGCCTAAAAACACCACCTTCTTAGACATCCTCGTTCTGAATATTACAGAGCTACTCATCTCTCAGCCATCTAAAATACCAAAAACAAATATACTTTCAAAACACCAATAATTAACAAATTTAGACAAAAGGTTACCAAAACTATTGTTGCTATATCAGAATATTCATTCAATCATTCATTTTCTGAACCGCTTAACCCTTTAGGGTCACACGGAGACTGGTGCCCATCTCAGCTAACTCTGGATGAGGGTGGGGTACACCCTGAACAACTCTCCAGGCAATTGCAGGGCCAACACTCACACAACCATTCACACTCTCACCTAGGGACTGGAACATCCAAATTAGCCTACTGTGCATGTATTTGCACTGAGGGAGGAAACCGGGGTACCCGGAGGAAACCCACGCAAGCATGGGGAGAACATGAAAACTCCACACGGAAATGCCCCGAGCCTGGGATTCGAACCCAGGACCTTCTTGCTGTAAGGTGGACGTGCTAACCACTGTGCTGCCCTATCAGAATATTTACATACTGAGATTTTTTTTTTTTTTTTTGGTGACGAGGGGGGCTTACTTTACTGGAATAATGCTACAGCTGTGGGTTTTCCATAAGAGTAACAATATACAGTATAGGTACAATCTCTTAACAAGTGAAAATGTCTTGAGTACAAGCAAATATTTCTAATTCCTTATTAGGTTATAACAGAACAAATGTAATATAATCAAGTTAAGCTGGCAGGCCAGACATATAACCTGCTTGTTCCAGATAATGCTAATGATAATTCTTCAATAAATAGGCATCATGTTACTGAGAGACGGTTGAAAAAATAGTGCACTAACAAATGGCAAAAAAAGGAGAAATTATTTAAATTTGCCTCTTGACTATTGGCTTGTTTATTTGTTTACTACCAGCCGTTCTTATGGTTCAATTCAGCTAGTTAGCATAACACAGCCTCAAAATTAGCATGTGTTTACCAGAAGCTAGTATCTCTTTAAAACGTGAACTGTTGTCTTAGTCAATGCATGTAATTTACAATAAGTTCCCTTTGCTAAAAACTGAATTCTGATCCTGATTACCCAAAAAAAAGAGAGTGAGCTTTTGTTTACAGAAAAAAAGATGTACATGTCAAAGTAGCAAAACCTTAGAATCATCCCATCAGAATAAATAGACATGGACAGTTCCTGTTAAGGCTGTAACCACTTCCCCCAAACTTCTTTGGTAGCACTGAATCACTGAAAGGACTTCTGCTCAAAAAAGGTTTCAGGATAATATTTTGAATACATAATTTACATGACAATGACACCGATTATGAGTTCGAGGTGTGGTTATACTGTACATTTTACCTAGAACATAGATAATGAAACGGTAACCAGCCAATTTATATTTTCACAGCAAGAGTTCTAAACAAAGATATTTGAGATTCAGCAAGTTGAATTTTTATAAGAATCCAAACAGCTGGTCTGAAACAAATCAGAAATATTGTAGAAATAAAATCAACATTTATGTTGCTTTGCTTTATTCCAATAACCGACAATATTAAATAAACTTTTATGTGTCTGAGATGCTTCGGCTCCCAATAGCCAACAAAATGAGGTCCACAGATCCCAGTAGAGCCACTCATGTGTTGCTTATATGCCAAGCTGCTTAATCCTACTAGGGTAGCGGTGGAGGTTGGAGCCTGTCTCAGCCAACATTGGGAAATGGTAGGGTACACCCTGAACAGCTTGCCAGACTGTTGCAAAGCCAAACAAGCACAACCATTCACACTCACATTCACACCCAGGACGTTTTTGCTGTGAGGCGGACATGCTAACCAGTGTGCCACTGTGCCACCCCCAGTACAGCTAGCATTAATGAAATAGACAGTAATTTTGGGATGTTCCATGTAATGAGCAGACCACTTAGTGATGCTCCCTCTGTCCCTTTGTCACAACGTCCTGCTATTGTGTCACACTGCCTGCACACTGTGATAAACTATCACCTATGCACTGCTTCTAGTTCCAAAGTAAATAATATGCACAAACCAATTATGGCCAGATTCATCTTCTAAAGCCCGAAATAGATGAAGAGAGAACATAATACAGCTACAAGTTTTTAGTTATAGATTTGTTAGTCTCCTACTAAACTGTGGTTAAAATGCTTTTAAAGCCCTCAGAAGAAATGAAGATGTTCTCAGTACCTAGCTATTTCTAGCTACAGTCTTTATGTTGCATTTCGAGGCTCTCAGAAGGACTGTGAATCCAAGTGTCTCTGGTTCGGGACACATGATTATTCTTCATGATAATGATAAACATCGTACCGAATACGCAAGTTTCTGATTTGAAACTGACCTTTACCTCTTGATCATTTTATTTTCTAAGAAAGGATTAGTAATCCGAAGTAGGAATTCTTAAGGCAAAATATTGTGAATATTGTATGTGATATTTACTCCCCTGAAGAGAACTTGCAGAACATTTCACCATTGTAAAACTTTTACACAGCGCCACGGTGGCGTAGGGGTTAGCACGTCCGCCTCACAGCAAGACGGTCCTGGCTTTGATTCCCAGCTCGGGTGTTTCTGTGTGGACTTTGCATGTTCTCCCCATGCTTGTGTGGGTTTCCTTTGGGTTCTCCAGTTTCCTCCCACAGTCCAAAAAAACATGCGGACTGGCTGTTCCAAATCGCCCCTAGGTGTGAGTGTGAATGGTTGTGTGAGTGTTGGCCCTGTGATGGCCTGGCAAGTTGTCCAGGGTGTACCCCGTCCTCAGACAGAGTTGGCTGAGAAAGGCACCAGCGACCGTAACTAGGCTTAAGCGGCTTAGAAAATATATGAAAACTTTTACACAAATATAATCTGTTATGTGCACACAAAGCCGTGTTATTTGTTACTCCAGCATATAAGTAAGTGCATTAATATAAACCCGGAGTATAAAATATAGTCAGAGCTGCTGTATTTTTTAAATAAAACATTTTTCCCAACGTTCGACCAGATTAAAGAATTCTATCATATAATATAATTCTATAATAGAATTAGTCACAGTGACATAAGACTTCATTTCACAAGTATGCACTTTACAAAGCAATGCGGAACAACTTTAATAAAAATAGGCACACAAAATTACTCCTAAGACTCGCTGTGATTTACCACAAGCCTTCTGAGACGTTCAGACAATTTTAATTAATAACCTCAAGCTAGAAAGTGGCTGTTTAGTCACACACTGAGGTCAGCTCTATGGCGTTTATTCACTAATCAGCGCTAACTGTTGGCCAAACACTGTCTCCCTCCCACCAGCCAAGTCCACTAAGTAGGTCACTGGGGCACACACATATACACACACAGTAGAACCACACAGAGTCTACAGTCATCTGGTGCACAAAAAAAACTCACATTAACAGATACACGAAAGAAATCCCAATGTAAAAGAGTACACTTAATATGCTTTAAACCCAAAACAGTGCCCTTTGTATTTGAGTTCTGTTGAGTCAGCATCAGTTTGCCTCTCTGTCATGAAATCATTTCCTCTTCTGGCAGTCTGGTCTACTGAGACATTTATCATCATTTCCCCTAAACACGCACACACACACACCATATACTATCCACTCACTGCTTCCAGACATCCTTATTATGTTTTCGCAACTTACTGGCTGGTCTATCAGTGCAGCTTGGACTTACTGAGGCCTAACCCTGAACAATATGCAATCTTGCACATACACATATAGAACAAGTTTTTTTCACATGTCTGCCTAGCACTTTGTTTTATAAGAAATTTGATTTCAACACTAAAAAAACAGCACTGTTCTTAATGGTCACCTGCAGAGGGGTGGATGATATGTATGAATAAAACAATTGAGACCTGCTGACCTCACAAAGTAATCAATTACGGCGCTTTATACGAGGTGATGTTTCTGTTAGCACTGCTACGATGGTTATTTTTCTATACCGGCAGATCCCAAAGTGCTTTATTCCTCTTAAAGTCTGTGGTTTTTATCTTCCATTATCAGGTCATTTTGAATGGATATTAAGGATTCTACCCCATCTCGTGGGCTTCGTATCTCTTATTCACCTGTTTTGCACCTTGTTTTGGTTCTGTATCTGTTCACAACAATCATAATAACAAGACCATGTGATCGGAGGAATGATCTTGCACATACATGAAAACTTGGCAGTGCAACACTGATTCATATAAAGTAAAAAAAAAAGTCTGAGATTATATGTTAGGAAACAGAAGAAGGGATATGAGTTTGAGAGAAATAAAAACAAGGGCGATGTTTACTAATATCATGGCGCCCGGTGTAGGGGTCATTGATACTCTCATCCAGCAATTAACAAACGAAAGTGTCTTCAGAAAGACACTGAGGCCAATTTCATTTTAATTCTAAGAGATTACACTGTATTTCATGTTTATTAATATACATGGGCCCATTTTCAACCACAACAGGTTGTTAGTTTTAATGAAACAAATGAAAAGCTGACAACCTGTTGTGGTTGAAAATGGCCCATGTATATTAAGATACATGGTCAAAGTTTTATTTATTTATTTATTGCTTTTTTAGATAAGGTTTTTTTTTTAGATAAGGTTTTTAAAAATGCAGCTTTTTATGTTAGTAAGAAACCATAACAATGAGAACAGAAGATATTTTTTTTTTGGCAGATTGACCGATTAATTGATTGAATATACATTTCTTGTAGTGTGGTCATTAATAGGCTAATCTTACTGTAGAAGCAATAACCTATTAAAACGCTTGTATTAATATACTGTACATGTAAACCTATGAGATGCACCCGGCACTACTGTCAGAACCGCTGTGATCGAAAACTAATCACTTCGTGTTTAATCAGATTTGAGAATTCAACATCACTGTGATATATGGTGGTGGTGGTGGGGGGGGGGAGATCGCTAAATTTGATGCTGCCAAAAGTAAACATGGAAAACGTAGGAGCGGTAACACGAACCTATCAGCGCTACAAACTATAACATTACTGCAACAAATGTTTATTCAACAATAGACATTACAATAGAACAATAGTCGTCTGCACAGCTAAATAAGCTCTGTCCGGTTAGCTATTTAAAATATTGACAACATACATGACACTTAAAAAACATACCGTGACCATTTGTTGTATGAACAATATAAAACACTTACACCACATAACCCTAGTGTAGCAAAAACACAAACATTACATGCTTAACCCTACACGCTTATACAGCCTATCCCTTTGTTACATTCAATCATTTTCCAAACTGTTTTTTCCTACACTGGCCGAAGGAAGGGTTTCACCCTGAACAGTTCACAGGGCAAAACACAACTATTCACTCACACTCACACCTGGGGCAATCTGGCACAGCCATTTAGCCTAATGGGCATGTCTTTGGACTGTGAGAGGAAACAAGTGCACACAGAGGAAACCCACACAAACACTGGGAGAGCATGCAAACTCCACACAGAAGTGCCCTCGCTGACCCCGGACTCAAAACCAGGACCTTATTACTGCAAGACACAAGTGTTATTCACTACACCGCTGTGCCACCTACATTAGCATGTAACAGCAGTGTAATAAACTATTTGCATTTAAACACACTATGTTTAAAACACAGATAAACCGGTGTTTAAAATAGCCCTATATATTTTATATTTTCATTCTGCTTTATTACGCAGATGTGCATATAAAATATGTCCATATCTTTCAAATGTAGTGTTTTTATTTCCACTGATATAGAAACCTTAATTATGGTGATGTAAATAGTGAGAAAGACCCCGCCCAAAAATACAGCTATTAATAGCTGTTAATGTCTATTAACTCGGATTAGGGTCACGCGACAGTTTAAATCTCGTTACAATTCAACGCAAGGCGTTCGGTCGCTGGTAGTGTGCGGCTCGTGTGTGTGATGCGTCCTTAAAGATGGGGGAGGGGGAGGGAGGGGGGTATGATGCTGGTGCTGGAGGAAAAGGCGCTGATGGCCCCCGCTGGATTCCGCTGTAGAAGCAGCAGCATCTTTTGTCTTCCTTCAGGAAAGACGCGGCGTTCAGTCTCACATTACAACCCACTGAACCTCATTGAAATGATCGATTATGAATGTGGACGGAAATGTGATTGCCCCCCCCCCCCCACACACACACACACCGAGACACGCGCTTCAACGCTTCATTCATGCCCCGCGCGGTGTTTTGTAACCATTTCGGAAGCAACAAAAACATCACGCGCGAGCACAATTCCGTTTACTATAAACCCCCAGCGGAAGAAACCCCGACAATGTTGCGCTACACTTCTGATTCTGAAGCTTCTCCTGGCCAGAAGATTGCACCCAGTGAGACCCTCTAAAATAAAGACACAAACGCTTTTGTGCAGTGCATGCTAACATGCTAACAAGGGGGAACCGGGGGGGAGAAAAAAAAACACATGCACGGCTTTACTCGGTTCTGAGAAGGAACGTCGACCGGACCCACCTGCATGCGTGGTGTCCGTGAGATCATAACTGAGACCCGGATAGTCGCGCAGTTTCCTCCCGCTGATGTTCAGCACTCCGGAGCTGGCGGCGTCCTCGAGCGCGCGGTCCAGGCTACGCGCGGTGTGCGGAGGTTGAGGTTGGGGTTGGGGTGGCGCGCCGTTCGCGCTCCAGTGCGGTCCGGCTGGATAGTGATGGCCCTGCAGGGCCGCCGCGGCTGCCGCTCCTCCCTGACTCGCCGCCATCTTCATAAAGGAAATATATGCTGAAGATAATAACGAGGGGGTATTTTTTTTAACCGCTCCGCCCCGCGCGGAGAGGACGGGGAGGGGGCTGGAGGGAGGACGATGGGGGCGGAGGAGGGAGGGATGGGGATGGAGAAGGGGAACAGGTGCTGTGGATGGTTAGTGATGTGGATGTTCCATAGTCTTAGGTTGTCTGTGCATGATTTTTCCATCCCATGCTACCAGCTGGACCTTTTTTAGGTTAACCATCTGATGAAACGGGTTTTCCTTGATGGCGTTAAAGTGCATTCGGTTCTCACACAAAATACCAGTGCAGTTCTCACGGTGTAGCCCAATTGCTATTTTAATGACACCTACTGCAATGAAGCGCAAAGGCTTTTTTCATTTCTTTTTATGTGGTTGGTGGTTGAAGTCGAATAAACCCGCAATGACTCCATGGCGACATCTGGTGGCTGTAAATCTTACAGCATTTACAAGATCCATTGTAACTTTGTAATCTGATCAGGGATCATCGTCTTCAATCAAGGGCCAGTGTAACTGCAGACTTTCACTTGTTAAATCAGGGTAGTTTGCGTTCTTGCAGTTAGGTTGTACTGAAAACTGGCAGGTACGCCAGTCCTTTCCTGATAAGAGGAACCCTCAAATGTGTTCCTAGTTCAGAGAAATTTATAAGTCTAAAAAAAAAGGGTTTCTTTTTTTAGACTTATAAACGGGGAAAAAAATACATTGCTTCATGTTTCAATTTTATTTTAAGGGCATTTCTGGCATGCTTATTACAAACAAAAAATACAAAAAAAATTATGGTGAGAAATCAAAGCCATTGGCAACGAGTTCTACTTGGGTTTTTTTGTTTGTTTGTTTGTTTGTTTACCCTGGTGGAACTCAAAAGAAGTCAATGAAACCTATTACATGTATCATTGAGTTCTATAGTTCACATGTCACTCAAATTGCTTCCCGCTTGATTCCTGTGTGGAGGCCACTTAAGGGTCATCCAAAGAGTAAACTATCCAGAGTTGCAAAAAAAAGTGGCCAAAAAAATGCATATAATTTAATTATCCATTAATTCCTTCATTTTCTAAGCCGCTTAATCCTAATTAGGGTCACAGGGAGGCTGGAGCCCATCTGAGCTGACTCTGGGGGAGGGCAGGGTACACACTGGACAGCTCACCAGGCCATCGCTGAGCCAACACACACACACACAAAACCAACCATTCATTCACTCACACCTTGGGGCGATTGGAAGAACCAGTTAGCGTACTGTGCATGTTTTTGTACTGTGGGAGGTAACCGGAGTACCCGGAGGAAACTCACGCAAGCATGGGAGGAACATGCAAACTCCACACAGAAATGCCCGAGCCTTTTTTCTATGAGGTGGATGTGCTAACCACTGCACAACGAGCCGCCCTATCATTTAACTAGTTAGTAGTTAATTCAATAAAGTACAGAAAAGTTTTGACAGTGAAAGATACATAATTGACTTTCAAAGAGTAAGCAACCCCCTCCACCCATACTGGTACACCAACAGTCTGGACTGTTGACAGTTTAACCTTCAGCAATTATCAGATTGTGTTACACATTACAGTAGTATTAATAACTAAATCAATGTGTTGTGGAGGTTCAACTTCCTGTTTGTTTCAGAAACTGGGAGAGGGGGGAGTCCGTGTACATACAGTATATATAGACACAGTTCCCTGTGTTGGATATTTCAGCTGTTAGAACATGTGCTATTTTTGGCTCCAGGCAGGCAGGCTGACTCTTTAAATCACACCACGTGAGAGTGAAGCTCTTCTGCAGCGGTGTTCACATTTTTGTTCACTTTCTATGACGTGACGCGAGGAGCAGTGAGCTGCACCCTGGGAAAACTCCTCTGGAGAGGAAGGGAGGAAAGGAAACCGAACGACATCTTGCTTTTTAATCGCATAAAAACTTGGTTTAGAGCCGAGAACCGGAGAAGAAATGGGAGACGACGAGTTTTCCGAGCCGATGGACGACTCTCAACCCGACAACAGCGCGGACAAAATCGACATGTCACTCGGTTAGTGGGGTTTTTCCTGTATACATGAAACCGAGATAGTTTTCCTAATCATCATTGCTGTACTGTAGCCTGTATGTATAACTATTTATTATGCTTCCGTATTGCGCGCGCGAGAGAACACAGCGTCGTTAATCAGCTTTTAAAGCACGCGCTATATGTTTATTATTATTATTAATTAAAATGACCTGCTGGTTTCAGTGTGATATATTTAATTTACCGCACTGGAATAATAAAGTTTTCGAGTGGCTGACAGGGAAGAAAGATATCCGAGAAGCCAAAACAAAAGGTTTCTTATTCTATTTATTATTTCATCTCAAAATATAACACGGGACAGGTTTAAGTGGCACGAATCTCGAAGAAAAAACTTTTCTCAGCTGTAATATTAAACACAGACTTTTCCTGGAACACACCGCTGCGTATTTCCGGTTTGTGATGCATGTACTGCAGCCAACACCTGTTCATTCATTCAGTCAACTGAAAGGTTTTGGTGGAGCAGCTGTTCAACCCAGAGCACATTTGGTTTAAAGAGTCATGGTATTTTTACTGCCTAGACTGCTTTCTTTACAAAGTGCAGTAAATTTAATGCTGTTTGCTTTCTTTTAGCTGCTCTATAAGTTTAAACTCCCCTGACCTGGGGCATCTGATCAGGCTCAGCTAGACCTTGCAGACAGCTTCTGACTTTTTAAAAAATGTGTTCAAACTTCAGTACTATGCTAAAATCTTCGGCACTAACTTTTCAGAAATGCTGTGTTTTGCACGCAAATACAAACTGACTGTATCTCAGCTGTTCATAGGTCACAACCACTGAAACAACATTCTGGATTTCCAGAGATGTCAAAAAAGAAAGGCTTGTCTTCCAAGTCCAGTCTTTTTAAAATCTATTTAGATTATGTGGGTTTCAAACATCAGCGAGGGAAGTTTAAAAGTGTCTAAAGATTTTTTTTTTTTGAACAGGGCCGACACATTTTATAGGAAAAGTCAAACAACTAGTGTTCAAAAAGCCTCAAAACAGCTTATTATTGTGGGATGTCTCAATGTAATGGGCAGATCACTTAGCAATGCTTCCCCAGTGCAGCTAACTGGGTTATCAAATGCTGGCCATGTCTCTCACTGTCTATGGTGAGAGGCATGTAAAAGA
>JAQMYF010000005.1:27925688-27939685 GCA_030014195.1 Neosilurus mollespiculum | reverse complement strand
CAGAAGAGTGAGAGAGTGGGGGGAGAGACAGAGAGAGAGAGAGAGAGAGAGAGAGAGAGAGAGAGAGAGAAAGAGTGAGAGAGAGAGCCCATTATACAGATATGCACATTTAGAAATGTATTTGTTATTTTTATGTAACACAGGATTTGATAAGTTACTAAACTGAGATGTTTAATTTAACATGAATTGTTCTCCTTCCTTCCTTCCTACCTTTGCCGCTTTTCATAAAAAGATCAGCTGCTTTAGATGAAGTGACACTTCAAATGTAACTTTTACTTTCATATTCGGGTGTTTGAGCTGAGAGAGCTCCGCCCCTTTCTTTCAGACAGCCCCGCCCCTTCCTCCTAAAACTCAGCTTTCTCACGTGTCATTAAAAAAAAGCCTTATTACATAATGTAGGTTATTGTAAATAGATCTTCATTTCACTCAACAGTTTTAAAGCAAATTTTATTTATTTTCAACTTCCTTTAACATAAACTGATAAACACTTCTAGGCTGAATGCTTATTAAACAAGCAACCAGTCACAGTGTGTACACAACACTGAAGAAAACACTGTTTTAAAGAACCATTCACACACTCACACCTAGGAACAACATGGAACAGCCAATCAGTCTAATGTGCCTGCCTTTGAACTGTGGGAGGAAACCGGTGTACCCAGAGGAAAACCATGCAAGCACTGGGAGAAATCACTCCCCACTAAAAATGGCCTCGTTGAGCCCGAGACTCGAACCCAGGACCTACTTGCTTTGAGGAAGTCTAAACACTGTGCCACCATGCCGGCGGCAAAGCTAACCACAACAGAAAGTGAAACAGTGCAAGCAATAACAAAGAAAAATCTATAGCTTAGACATGATCTATGCTATTTTATTTATCTCCTGTCGTCTAATCTCTTTTACATGGTTGTATTTATACCTGATTTGCAAGACACCCACTCACAGACAACACATATAGGCTCTCAGATCTTACAAGGACATTTATAGGCTGTATTAGTGATCACTGCAAATTAGGGAATTGTTGATTTAAGCTACATTTATTAGTTCACATTTATCTTTATTTTCCAGTTAGGGCTTGCAAACTCATTCACCATTCAACATTCTAATCCTTCATTATGATCATTTGGTAGAGCAGATTACTTTAATGATGTGTTTAGCCACCCAAAAGCAAAAGCATTCATAAAGAACAGATAATAAACACAGTAATGCAACCGGCAAAGTAAAAACACAAACAGTACATACGGAAGTATACTTTACATCAGATCGTGTCTTTCACTGAATAAATAAAAGTTTACCCAAGAAATCTAAATTTGACTCATAAAACTGTTGTTAGAGCAGAGATTAAAACCAAGGCACTCATGTGGATTGTTTATAATTAAAAATGTTTTATTCTGAAGGATGAAGATATGTTTAAAGTCAACACAGACAAAAACATGTATCAGCTTCTGCAGGCTTTCCACAGGCTGTCAAAGGATGGTAAAAGCAGAAAGGGGCAGGAAATGGTCTTGTCCAAATGGCCACTAGGGGGCTCTCATGAAAGGGGTGAAACCCAACATGAACCAGAATGTACAAGAAACTCTTGCACTCATTTGCTGAACCACTTAATTCTGCTGATGTCATGGAGAAACTGGAGCCCATTTCAGTCGACTCTGGACGAAGGCAGGGTACACCCTGAACAGCTCGCCAGACCAACGTAGGGCCAACCCATACAATTATTCACACTCACACTGGCACCTACGGGCAATTTGGCCTAATGTGCATGTCTTTGGACTCTAGGAGGAAACCAGAGTACCTGAAGGAAACCCACGCAAGCACAGGAAGAACATGTATACTCCACACAGAAATGCCCTCACTGAGCCTGAGACTGGAACCTTTCGAGGACTTTCTTGCTATGAGGCCGTGATAACCACTACGCCACCATGCCACCCATACAAGAATTTAATAATAAAAATATTACAGTCAGTTGATTATTTACAATAAAGGAGACCACAGGGGAAGCAAACAATACCTTTATTGGACGCTGGTTTAATGATGCTTTATGAGTATACTGTATGTATGAATTACTGTACTTTAAGACCTCTGCAAAAGATTACTTGTTCTAAATTTAGTCTTAATTTCAAATACAGTACATATCACTGGAGACAAAGGTCAACATGGAAATCTTTGAAAGCCCTTTAGACAATGAACAATATATAGATAGAAAGAGCTTAAATATTTTTATTAATAGTAGTGTTAGCTGTAGTAGTAGTTGTATTGTTTTTATATGAATACACTATGAATAACATAAAAAATTATTTATTAATTTATTGTTGTGGCATAACCATTACTGGCAATTTTAAACATAATATGTCAACATGTATGATTTTTTCTTTTACAAGCTTCCCAGTGCGAAAGTTAGTTTGAACACTTCACAGTTGGAACTATGGTGGCTCAAACCCAACTTGGTTCCAGCTACTGTGGTACGAACAAAAATATGACAGCTTTGCGAAATTGTCAAATTTTGGTTGTTTAACAGTGTAAAAAATTATATATCAATATTTGCCCTTGGTTCGTACGTCCTCAATTAAATTATATCCCTGTATATTTCTGGAAGCCAGGAGCTGTTTGATCCTGTTATCATAATGCACACTGATGTTAAAAAATAAGAAAGAAAAGAAGAGAATAAAAAGTAATACGTTGAAGAATCAGTTGATTGACGGGTCTTGGACTGATGAGTTGATTGGTGGACTTTCATAAGGCAGTGCTAGATATGCTGCGAAGGCAGTGAAACTTCTCAGGAAGCTAAAAAACCTTCTTTTTGCTCTTTTCCTTCACCCGTCGTAGTTTTTCAGCTGACCTGAAATTTTAAAATAAAAAGTATGAAAGACTTACAGAGCAGAAATGTTTCATGTTGTCGATGTTCTGTATTTAATACATGGATTTATGCACTTCCTAAAAGCAGAGCTCCTGATAGACGTGTCTAATGATAGGTGTCTCTAATGGGTTTGCTATTCAGCACCTTTTCTTTCAGTAAATAATTTCTGTTTTTATTTGTATATATACAAACATGTGGTGTTCCTGTTGTAGACATCGGATTTACATGCAACAACTATCAAAATCGTATTCCATGACTATGATGCTCTGCTCAGGAACCATAAAACCATACATCCATACATAAAGTTTGATCATGAAAAGTTTTCAAGAACAAAGGATAACGCTACTGTGCTCTGTTACTGTACTAATGTTTCTCCTTAGATTACATTTTGTAGTTTAAAGTGGTAATAGCAGTTAGAGTTAGTACAGGAGAATTATTCAGTATTTTTGGAATGAAGTGCAATTCACGTTAATATGACACGATGACTTTCACTGTCTGGGTTCCTCTTGGGTGTTTATGTTTCTGTGGATCACAATATATGTTAATATAATACATCAAAACTTGACATTCATCGTTTATTTTCTGAACCGCTTAATCCTAATTAGGGTCGCGGAGAGGCTGGCGCCCATCTCAGCCAACTCTGGGTGCGGGCAGAGTACACCCTGAACAGCTCGCCAGGCCATCGCAGAGACTTGATATTATTCATATAAAAAAAAATACATTTTACATTAAAGCTCCATCCGGTAAACATGTTTTAACAAATAATAAAAAGGCTGGAATACTGTAGAAATGCAAGAAAAACAAAAGCACTTATTAACTTTTACATTAACTTTAACATTAACTTTTATCTTAAATACATAAAATATTTCACACAACAAATCAAAAAATGTAATTAAAGTAAACTTAGGGGAAAAGCATGTAATTGTGAAATGTGATTTCACAAAAGGTTATTTTTTAGATGTGATGTGTTTTACATGTGAGTAAATCTTTGTATAATAAATAATAATTAAACTGATACCATGGTATGGAGCCACCTTGCAACTTTCTCTACAGCTTCGTCATTCTTAGGGCACTGCAGAAGCCCTTGGTCAAACAACCTTATTCATGGAATTTAAAAAATAAAGTAATAAACCTCTTCACAGAGGGCACCATTGTACAGTAAAAAATGACATCAATGCAACAGTTCTTGTTGTATTGTGCACTATATGTACCGTTATGTATCAAGAGCTCAAACCAGAACTGCCTATGTCCATATTGTTAAAGTTTGGCAGTTCTGGTTTTAAGCCTCGATATATACCATGCATTCATTTATATGAGCAGACACATGCCTGATGATGGTAATTGTGATGTAGTATTTCGTGCAGATGTGCCTAGCTTTATTTTATTCAGAAGTTCACTAATATATATTTGATTTGTTAGATTAGTACCTGTATACTCTTATTATTCATGGTATCTTGCCTTCTTAGAAATGATGCTTCTACATCATATTCTAGCAATTTTGCACTCTCTCAAGAGAGAAGTGAATTATAAATGCTGGCATTTTCAAACAAGCTAATGCAAACTATCAAACGGATTTTAGCAAATTGCAACTTTAAAAATGTAAGTAAAAACCACCTGATTATGAAAATATACATATGAAAATTCATGGCACAGGCAGATTAATGTTATTTTTATGTATAAGACTTACGTTTTCGGCCATACTGTGGTGAAGAGGTAGACACTTTCACCTTAAAGCAAGAAGGTCCTGGATTGGAGTCCTGGGCTAGATGAGAGCCTCTCTGATTGGAGTTTGCATGTTCTGCCTGTGATTGCATGGGTTTCCCCTGTCTGCTACTGTTTTCTTCTGTAGTCCAAAGAAATGAACATTGGGCTAATTGGTTATCCTTGATTGCCCCTAGGTGTGAGCGTAAATGGTGTGTGTGTGTGTGTGTGTGTGTGTGTGTGTGTGTGTGTATGCATGTTGGCCCTAAGATAAACTGACAAGCTGTTCAGGGTGTACCATGTCATACATAACCAGCCTCCCATAGACTTTAATAAAGGACAAAGCGGGTCGGAAATTGAAATAAATTGACAACTTACATTTCTTCTTTATTTTGTCAGGTTCATTTTAGTGTTATGAAATGTGATGCATAGTAATATTACACTACATTTAGTTTGTTTCTGTTTATATACATTGTCAGTGGTGGATGCATTACTTTGGCTTACTTTGGCTTACTTGCTCTTGATTGCTGTTGGGTCCTTTTTGTGTTTTTTTCTGTGAATCAAAATATAATGTATGTTAATATGATAAAACCAATTCCTGGTACTGCCGAAAGTAACATATTGAAAACTAACATAAAAAGTAGCATAATAAACTAGAAATCTTTTACTAATCAACATCATGAAATTGATCAAATGGATAGATGACAAGAGTACTTTTAGAGCACAAACCTACACCAAGACTAGCAATCCCATATATGAATCAAAATGTCAAAAATTATGCATTGTAATCCCCCCTTCCCCCCCAACACCCCTGATTTTTTTTTTTCTACTATGCTTCCATATTACATTCACCCAACACCAGGCATGAAGGTCAAAGGCAAGTATTTGCTTCCTCTTAGGCACATGATGCCAGCTGTTGCTCATGGATATTCAGGGTCAGTGTAATACAATTTGGAAGAAAGCACTCCCAGCCCCCTTGTAGGCATGAGTTTACACCCTGATCAACTAGAGATTGGTTAATTGATCACTATCCATTTCCTTCTGAGACCAATATGCTAGTAGGTGTGTGCACGACACAGGCTCGGCCCTATCTCACAATGTTAAAGAATCCTTTAAAAATAAAATTCCTGGATCTATAATTTGATTCAGGTCATCTCCAAAATCTAATGGACTCTTCCTTGTCCAAAGCTCTACCTCTTTCAAGAAAATCCACACATAACGTTTTACATAATATTGCTAACAAAAAAGCCACAAATCAAGGGTACAACTTCATCACCTTGGCAGAGGTATGTAATGAATCCTACTTCAATCTGTAAATGTAATATATATAAGTGTGCAATGAGCAGTGGGTGAATATACCAGAGTGTGGAGCCACTCTGCAACCTTATCTACAGCTGCATTATTCTTACTGCTCTTCAGCAGCCCCTGATCCTCGTGGAACAGACAATCAACCACAAGAAGACTCTCAGGATTTTTAGGATTCTTCTCATGCTCTCGATTCACAATTATGTTGCTGTCTGGTACACTGCACTCCGGATCAAACGTGTGATGGAACACCACTAGAGCAACATATTTGTCTGCACACAGTATTTACAGCATTTATGAAGAAATAGATTCCCCAGTAAAAACAAACAAACAAACAAACAGAAAGATTTTATATACAATATTCACTGATCCATGGAATGGAACATACCTTTATAATCAGTGTTGATTTTTTGCAGTGCAGCTTGAATATCAGTCCCAGCTCGTGAAACAATGGGCCAGTACAACAGAACAGCTTTGCACTTGTCAATGTTCATAGTCAACTTCATAGATTTCCTTTTTTCCCGAAGTTTCTCTGTAAACTCTTTGCAAGACGAGCCTTTCCTTGTTACATTTCTGAGACTTCCATGCTCATCTTCAAAGCATTTAACTTTTGGGGTTTGGAGGGTGGGAATTAAACAGTGTATTATAAAAATATGAATTATTCACTACTACTAAAGAAACACATTAAAGCAGCAGTGAGGTCCTGAACAGCATTAATGCTAGGGGTACATAGAGTATATCCAATAATTGCAGATACTTTATTTAAACAGATATTTAGCAGTTTAGCAGTATATCTTTAAAACATGAATGACATATTTGACTCACTTGTTCTCCTTAGCATTATCTATGAGAGATCAGCAGAAGAACACCAGATGAGAAGACTATTTATCATTAACAACATATCATACGTAAATAATCAGCAACCATGACTTACTGAAAAAGTGATCAAATACTACACCAAATTCCTCAGCTCGCTGAATCTTGGACAAAAAACCTTCGCTTTGTCCTTGATAGAGAATCAAATGATCTAAAGAGAACAAAAAGCAGCCAGAAAACACTGCTGTGCTTTCATTTCATTCTAGCATGTCTAGTCATGCTATTGCTATACAGCCAGCAGGACAGACTGGAAATACATGCCAAAGATCACAGTTTATACATTACAGAGAGGTAGAAAGTGAACCAAGCCTCTTTTGTCTGGAAAAGAAAACAGTATTAATCTCATACCCCACTGGCTCCAAAGCAAGTTTTGCTTTCAGTTATTATTTCTTAGATGTTTCTGTTTCTGGTGCAGTGCTTTATCCTTTACTCGAGTCACAGGAATGTTGGAACCCATCCCATACGACTCTGGCGAAGAGGGGTGGGAGGTAGGGTTTACATTCTAAACAGCTCACAGTCACACACACACAAAACCATTCACACTGACACTCGCACCTAGGGGCAATTTGGAAGAGCCAATTAGCCTAACATGCAAGTCTTAGAACTGTGGAAGAAAACTAGAGTGTCCTGAATAAGCCCACACAAGCAGGAAGAGAACATGAACATTACGCAGAGAAACACCCTCTCTGAGATCAGGACTCGAACCCAGGACTGTGAGGCAGATATGCTAACCACTACGCCACCATTCCACCCTTATTAAATTCCATGAAATGCTATTTTGCTGAATTGCCACTGTAGAATTTCTTGCTACAGTGTTGCTTTTTTTGGACCCACCTGGCATCATCCTGATGGTCAGAAAAGTTGCTCCTTCTAAGTCAGCCTATAAACTTTCCAGCCTACCCTTGTATACTCTACCTCATCAAACTACAACTTAATGCTACCATCTTGTGGTCAAACACAAGTGCATGTTGATTTTTTTTTTTATTTAGATTTTTGCTATACTGTATTAATCCCACACGGGAAATTATTACCTCTGCATTTAACCCATCCAAAGTGAGCACACACATGTAAACAGTGAGCGCACACACACTCGTAGCAGTGGGCTGCCATACGCATTGGGGGGCCCAGAGAGCAGTTGGGGGTTAAGTGCCTTGCTCAAGGGCACTTCAGCCATGAAGGTGAAGGAAGGGAAGGTGCAGCTCACTCCCTCACCACCACACATTTTTCCCGTCGGTTCGGGAATCAAACCAGAGACCTTTCGGTCCCAATGCCACTTCTCTAACAATTAGGCTACGGCTGCCCCAATATGTGAATGTACTGTTATCATTGTTCCAAGATGGCAACTCTGCCAGCCAGCCGTGTCACTGCTCCTTACCTGCTTTGAAAACTTAGTCCGTCTAATATTGATTTTACCTTAAATTATTTCGTTAATCAGAGAAAAAAGTTTATTCTATGAGCCTTCAATGCATGTTTATTAATATGTACTGTTTATTGGATATACAGTTTTAAATTTCAACATCCACCTACTCATTAACACTGACATTATTTCTATATGTTTCCATACATTGAAATTTTATCATATTTACTGATTACTGATTGAGTATGCAAGAAAAAAAAAACATTTTATTGCATTTAATAGGGAGGACCATCTGTTATTCTATTATTACTTAAAGTACATCATCTATAAACTAGATTAATAATCTCTCTCTCTCTCTCTCTCTCTCTCTCTCTCTCACCGCCCCTCTTGAAATTATTAAAGACCAGAATAAGTACAGGTTATTATAAAAAAATTAAAACAATAAAACAGTCATTTAACTGATATGAGAAATGATATACAGCAAACATATTCTTTGAAATGACTTAAGATATTTGATTATTATTGAAATAAAGAAAATAATAAGGGTTCCATCCATTAGAAAAATGCAAAGACTGCTGAAATACAAGTAGACCATTCAAAATGATTTCAGTCGAGTTATGAAATAATCCTGCAATATTAACATAAGATTTCATGAGAATCATCACAAACTAATGTATCCAGAGTAAAGAGAACATTACTGAATGTTTACAATATACACAGGAGTCAGAATCTTTCATTCATATATTCCGTTCAGTATAAAGCCACTCTGTTTTTGGCTTCACTGCACTTTTGAATAACTTTTTCTTCCATCCAGGTGTTCCCTCTTCATTTTTATTGCTGACTACTCTGCCTTTCCTTCTTCTTTGACTTCTGAAAAGAATGAATATAAATATCATTATAAAAATTCATATTGTTTAAAATCCATATTGTTTTATGTGGTTTTTATATGCACATAAATCAATATATTTAAATTTTTATGAATTACCTTTGTCTTTTTGTTCTTTTTTTCTGTGAAGAAAAATATGAAACATATTACTGTAATATGTTGCTATAAAAATATTCAAAATAGACAACAGAGGACCATTTCATAAATTCAATACACACACACACACACACACACACAAACCCACTGAAGACCCTCCTAAATGCATCCTGTGCCATGCCATGAGAAGCAAAATGTAGAAAAATTTGCTGACTTGAATGCTCAAGGTCAAGAGCACCCATATACAATCCCAACCAAGACCTTACTGAGGGGAACCCATGTACCAAATTTGATGATCCTATGCCATTTCCTTTTAAAGTTATCACACTAAAAAGACTTGACAACCCGAATATAGAAAAAGTGATAGATAGCTAGATAAACAGACAGACAGACAGACAGACAGGTAGGTCGATAGATAGATTACATTGATTTTAGGATGTATGACTTACTTTTCTCAGACTTCTCATGTTTCTGTGGAGTAAAATAGGATGCATGTGAATATGAGGTGTTTAGCACATAATGTATTTAACCAAAGGGCTCTTGAAGGATTGATGGGTTTAATGACAGGTCTGTTAACAGGTTTCAAGCACTGTCGTTAACAAAGTACAAACTAACAATATATTATTCTTTATTAAAGTCACTGATGACCTATTGAACTGAAGACGAGGGACTGCCTTGTTTGGTACAAGCTAACGTTGTTTGTTTACACTGTAACATTCATTCATTCATTTTCTGAACCGCTTAATCCTAATTAGGGTCGCGGGGAGGCGGGCGCCCATCTCAGCTGACTCTGGGCGAGGGCACAGTACACCCTGGACAGCTCGCCAGGCCGTCGCAGGGCAGAAACACGCTGACGGCTATGCAGCCTACTCTTGACGAAAATCACACTGTAACATATTTAGTAATTTTCTTTTCATGCAAATTGCGATTAATGCTTTTTTTGTAATTAGTTACATTTGATCATATTAAAGTAAGCTTTTTACTTTTTTTTTTTTTTTTAACTTAGGATTGATGTTTTTTCATAAATCTGTTGAAATGTATATATTGCTTGGCGCTTGGTTGTTCCTTTATGCTAACAGATGTGTAGCCAGTACCATGATGAAATATTACATACCGCTGACTAATCTCTCCTGTTGGTTTGTGAATTTTAATATCTTTACAGTGACACACAGGAAAAACAGACAGATAACTGACTCTACTTTAAGAGAAATGGATGGCACAAGGTACGCTGCATGGCCAAATAAAAAGGTAGCGCACTCTATTATTTTGTTGGACCACCTTGAGCCTTGATTACAGCGTGTAATCACCATGGCATTGTTTAATAACCTTGAGCAACTTCACAACATTTATTTCCATCTAAATTTGAATTGAATTTTTCTCTGACATCTTGAATTGAACCATTTCACAAAGTCTTCTCCCGCATATGCCAAAGACTTTCAGTAGGATGAGGGTCAGGAAAATAGGAAAATAATTCATGGTCATTGAGTACATTCAACTCATCGGCTGACTTTATTTTACTGCACGTTTAATGTTGCTGGGCCTTAACCTGAACAAATGAAGCAACATTGCTAAGGTGATTACACTCAGAAATCAAGGCTAAAGGTGCTCCAACAGAATATTTTTCAAAAACACACTTTTTAGCCAGACAGAATGTATATTAAAGCATTTAAAACTGTATGCAATAATAAAGTGTGAATTGTAAGCAAAAAGTTATGATATAAAGAATTACTGAATTGAGGGCGCAGTAATAGAGGAAAGTGCATCGTAGCTACTGGGAATCTGCTGTTTGTTATTTCATGCTATTCAGCTAATGCCGTGTCCGGTTCATTCTAAACGAATTTCATGAAAAGTAACAAATTATGGAATGAATATATTTCATGGTAAAAAAAAAAAAAAGAGGTTATTTTTTTATTATTT
Organism: Neosilurus mollespiculum; assembly: GCA_030014195.1. Lineage (NCBI taxonomy): Eukaryota > Metazoa > Chordata > Actinopteri > Siluriformes > Plotosidae > Neosilurus > Neosilurus mollespiculum. The sequence continues at coordinate 27,928,699 of JAQMYF010000005.1, read as the reverse complement.
TTTAAAAAATTTTTAAGAATTGGACTTTTTTTTTTTTCTCGCTAGCTTTTTCTGGGATGAGAGGTAGGAGATATTAGCGCATGACCATCAATTGTGCAGCTTATCCAATCATGTTGATGGAATAAGATGACTCGTAAAAGAATACCAAGAATGACGTGGTGGTTTTTTTACCACTCAGAAATGAGGAAATGTTTTGAATGGTTATTCACATGTTATGGTTGTGTGATCATGTTGTAAATGTATAAATAAATGTTTTCTCTAGAATAAAGAACATGATTATTATTACTATAAAGGTATTAACAGGAAAATATTGAGCAAATAAAGAAATTAAACTTGACTTCTATTTGGGTGTTGATGAATAATAAAGAATAATTGATCATCATACCACATCATGGAGCCAATCTGCAACTTTTATTTTCGCCTCATCATTCTTGCGGCACTGCAGGAGACCCACGTCCTCATGGAACAGACAGTCCACAGTCAGAGTCTTGCTTCTGTTCACATTTCTGCTGCTTTCTGGTACAATGTGCTCTGGGTCAAATGTGTGATGGAATACTACTAGTGCGACGTATTTGTCTGGAACTACTTTCAACAAATTACATATAAAGATTAGAAAAACCCCAAGCATTTAATTTAGAATTCAGGTGAATGATCAATGATTTTATAGCAAACCTTCCAACTCATTGAGTTTTTGCAGTGCAGCTTCAATATCGGTTCCAGCTCGTGAAACAATGAAACAATAAAACAGAATGACTTTACTCTTCTCCTTTGAAGATATCTTCATAGACTTTCTGATTTTTTTTAATTGGTCTTGAAACTGTTGTGCAGGTTTTTTTACATTTCCATGAACTACATAACATTTAACTGTTTAAGAGAAACACAAAACAATACATTAGTACTGATATTTGAGTTAGTGTTACATATAAGCAGCAAAAAAATAAATAAATAAATAAATAAAAAAATAAAAAATACTGTTCCAAAATATAATAATATTAAAATAATAATATATACAAATATTGGTGCTAATTTTATGATTGGTTTTGCATTTTCCCAGTTCAAATGACACTTAAAGCTGGGGTTGGTAATCTGGGAACCTAGCAAAACTTATTTAGCATTTCATCAGGGCTCTGGCTAAACCATCCCGTGTCCTTCTAAAGCCACACCCCCTCTCCACAATCAGAGGCTTCTGTCTGACTGCACGCTAGGGTCACACATGAACAGGGAGACATGGGAGCATCTAATTGAATAGTTCCCAGCGGACTGCAAGGCGGTGATTGGTCCACATTTTTACAGGATTACAGTGGCCACAGATGACAGATTTTTTTGGACCTTTTTCAGATCTCAAAAGTTATTGATTGCTTTCGGGGTTTAGACCATTTCTAAACTAGTTACTGATATAACAGTTTGTGTATACAGATAAAAAGTTACCAGACCCAGCTTTATTAAGAGAAACGTTTAAAGCTCTGACATGTAAATCATGAAACTTCAAACAAGATTTGAAGTGAGATTTGCAGTGATGTTTGCTGTCATATTATTGTCACAACTTTTAGGAAGGAAGAATGAAAATGCTAAATAAAATAATCAGTGTGTAAGCTGTTGCCAATGTGTAAGCAGTTGCCTTCTTTATATTGAACAGTACACTGAAGGCGAGGTGGATGTTGCTGAACTGTCCCCGCTACGGAACGTCGGTTAAAACTATTCAATTCAATGGCATCATTTTTTACTATACACTAAATGACAACATGAAAAGTCAGCTCAAAAACAAACATTTTATAGCTTATTTTTACATTTTTTCAGCTCCAATCACTACAAGCAGAACTTTGCAATGTGTAGCTAAAACCATGTTTTTAGACCCATTCAGAGATTAGCACTAAATACCTAAAAACAAAACTGTAAACATTTTAGTAGATAATACACGGAAATACAAGAAAAGCAAACTAAAACAAGATTTTAATGTTGTTGTTGTTTGTTTTTTTTTTTTACATTTCATTGCAAGACAGTGATGATACCACCTGTTCCAAATGACCATTAAAAACTGTGAGTGTGCATCATTTTGATTAAAGCACTATCCACTCAGGATAACGTTGTCTAATTCACTAATAGTGGACCAGTTAGGTTGCGCCGTTACCATGTATATATTTGTTTGCCAAAACTACTTTATCCTAATAGGGTCGGGGCAAAACACACACACACACACACACACACACACACACACACACTCACCGAGGGACATTTTGGTATAGCCAATTATCTTAATGTACAGGTCTTTTGACTGTGGGAGGAAACCGAAGTGTCCGGAGGAAACACACAGAGCACATGCACACTGCACACAAAGACAGGTGCCGAGTCTGGGACCCAAACCAAGTTCCTACTTGTTGTTAGGCAGATCACTACACTATACCGCCCCATCCCCATGTAATATAAACTAATCCCAGATCTACCTGGGGCTAAAATGTAAGATTTCAACTGAAAGCATGTTTACCCCCATACTGGTTCATAGCAAGTAAAGTGTGATTAAATAAACAACATATTCGTTTATTGTTAACATTTTATAAATATATTTATAGAAGAACTGCTATTTTAATATTTAATCAAGTTTCAGTGCAAAAGAATTGCTAATCTTACCTTTTTTCCCCATAATATTGTCTGAAAAGAGAGAGAGGAAGAAAATCCCATAAGGAAATGTTATCGTTATCAAAGCTCGTTCGAGCCAAGTCAATAAAATGCAGTAATCTTACCCAGATGTCAGTACAGGGTGTCCTGGTGCCTACTGGTCCTTCTAGTTATTAAAAAACCCGTTCACAAAGTGTTAAAATGTCTTCAGGTGAAAAAGGAATCAAACGGAAACGAAAAAATAAGATGCGAACAAAAACCATCCGTTACTTTCACTTTAATAAGCCACGCCTCCTTTAGGCTACTGACGCATTAACTTCCGTGTGTGTGTGTGTGTGTGTGTGTGTGTGTGTGTGTGTGTATATATATATATATATATATATATATATATATATACA
>JAQMYF010000005.1:27905066-27919845 GCA_030014195.1 Neosilurus mollespiculum | reverse complement strand
GCTTTGTTGTGTTTTCTATGTTTCCTTATTTCACTTAAAGAAAAATCACACACACACACACACACACACACACACACACACACACACACACACACACACACGTTTCAACATATGTTCTGAAACTGCAAACTGCCTACCTCATTTAAAACAGCTAACATGATCTGGAAAAAACATGTGATCACATGACCATACAAAGAATTGAACAGGTAATGGATAAAGTGAAATTGAATTTGAAATGACACTTCTTATATATGAACAATGACAATTAACAATAAAACACGAAAATAACATTATGTCTGAAAAAAAGCACAAAATTGTGAAAAAATTCATACAAAATTGATTGATCCGTTAGAATAAATGAAGCCTGAGTAAAAACATGAAAATGAATGAATCACGTGCAAAAAATCAAAGATAAATATAATAATAATAATAATAATAATTTACAAACCAAGCGTTATATATGGAAGAGGTTTGTATAGAAGCCTATTTTTGCCACTAGACTAATAAAAAATCAGTTTGCTAGTCATAATTATAAGATAGCTAAGTCTTATTTATGAGATGCTAGATAATAATTCTGAGATAGGCTACTAAGTCATAATTGAGTTTGTAAGTCATAACTATGAGATTTTAGGTCATAATTATGACTTAGCATCTCATAATTATGACTTGCTAACTTATAACTTTGCTATTTCATAATCATGACTTACCATCTCACAATTACAACTAAGCACCTCACAAGTATGACTTACAAGCTAACTTTTTATTTCTCTAGTGGTGGAAATGGGCTTCCATAGGTTTGAAACCTGACATGAAAATCAATATTTGGATTTTGTGATTAATGGCATGAATTCTGTGTGATTTTTCTGTAAGGTTAGCATCGCGGGATCTTCCAGTTACTTTACTGACCCTTGTGTAGCTCCGCTTCACACTTTAACACTTTCATAAACTTTATGATTGATGCAACTAGAATTGATTTATCGCGCACTGCCTAAAAGTCTATTTTAAAAAATGATCACAGCAGAAATGTTTGGCTCGTTTGTTGCAGAAAAATTTCAGAGAATCTTGGCACTGATTTCACAGCAAGCTTTTCACCAAACTGAGTTTGATTAGAAAAGTGGAACGGCAGTCGAAATTTTGCATTTTGAAACAAGCCGTCTGGTCTAAACATCTAAAATGTAATACTAATACTACTAATAATAATTCATTAAGAAAATTTATGACAATGATAGAAAACTTTTAAGTTAAAGTGGACTTAGTGGTGTTTTAGAGAGTCACCGCTATCTCTTTATCGTAAAAAGACCCTGTTCAGGTTTAAAGCGCTCTGGCGGAAACCCCATCCATTCTATTTGAGACGTAACATTAAAACGTCGTTAGTCTTGTGGAAGAAAGGTGGACATGTGCAGCAGATCAGAGTGTGTAAAAACAGTGCTTATAAAATTGTGTATGGGAGAATACTGTATGTGTAAGACCACAGTCCTGCTGTTGTGTACTGTCTAGAGTAAAAAATATCATATGCAGATGTGTGATTGGAGCTGATGCTGATTGAGTTTGTGTAATTCTCTCTACTTTAGCTTGTTTTGGTTAGACTGGTGTCATCTTTAAAGGAAAACTCCACGCTGAATGACTTGCATATTGAGCTTTAGATTTAGAATGAACATGTGATCGCCAATGGCACCCAGGATTTATGATGTAATAATATTATTTATTTTAAAAATATATCTTTTTTTTTTTTTACTTTTTTAAATTAGTGTTATTCCCATTAGCCTGCTTTATGTGCAATTTGAAATTGTGAACTGGAAAAAAAAATGATAATGATGGAAGCATATGAATTTCAGAAAAAAAAAAAAAAACTGTAGTGGAAACCGGACTAGAGTTGTGGTTGTGGTTTTTACTTTGGTTAACAGTTTTCCCCATGACGCTAACTATCTTTAGTTCTAGCGAGCATTAGCCTTTATGTCAGCTCTACCAAAATAGATTCACGCGGCGGAGCTTTAGTCCTTTCTTATTGGTACACTCTGCTCAAACATTTCAGCTTCCATAGCTTCAATGTTCATGCTAAAACCACCAACACCACCGTCACACTCATCATATCGTACATCATGCATCTGCCAAGCATGTCGTATGTAGCTGCATTGAATTCTAGGACTTTGTGCCAACATCTCCATTATATCTACGTTGAATGTATCATTAAAGTGACAACTTTCCTCAAAAATAGTGAGTGCACCTTACCTCCGCTAATGTATTTATGTTTCACTTTCAGTTTGTGTGTTCATTTTTTAATTAAATTCCTACCAGTGGCAGGGTTTTGGACAAGCAAGTGTCTATTATATTTTGGACATGATCCTAATCAAATTCTGATTTTTTAAAGGATTGTTTAACATCAACAGTTTAGTTCGTATGGGGGATTGCTGAGCTTTGCACTCTCTGACTGCTCTTCTTTGTTTGTTTTTAGGAGCTAACAACCAAACCTGACCGATATCATTTAAAGTTTCAAATCTTTAGATTGTTTTGTATTGTGTTTTTCCTGTAACTGTGCAATACCTGTGTACATCTGTGACATCAGCATGGTATTGTAAACTTCTGATAAAAACAATGAAAAGATAACACTGCTAACCGTACAAATATTTAAACCTAGAGTATTTGATTTAATGTTTCAAGGTGGAGTTTTCCTTTAACTGAATCAAGGAGGCACTTGAATGTGTCAGTTGAGAACTGCATGTATATGCGGGGACTCGCAAGTGTATCTGCGTGTGAGGTGTTTAAGTGATAAAATCTAAGCCTTAGCAGTTTAATATGACATAATTACCCTGCCTATAAAAGTATAAATAAATATAAATGGAGAGTGCATTTACACACACACACACACACACACACACACACACACACACACACACACACACACACACACACTCCCACCCACACACAGAGTAATCTCTTTTTCAGTCACTCAGGATATCTGAGCCAGTCAGCTGATGCCTCCGTGCTCAGAGGAACAGAAGAGCAGCTATTGAGGATAAAAGTATGTGTTCACCAGTGATAATGAATTACACTGCAGTTTAAGACAGTTTGAGGTCTTGGTATATGGTTGTGTGTGTGTGTGTGTGTGTGTGTGTGTGTGTGTGTGTGCACGTGTGTGTGTGTGTGTGTGTGTGTGTGTTTTGCCTGTGTACTTGTAGTTGCTACATAATGAGGACCAGAACACGTTTTTAACTAACAAAGTGAGGACATTTAGGCTGGTCCTCACTTCTTTAAAGTGCTGTTTGAGGGTTAAGACTTGATTTTGGGCTTCATGTAAGAGTTAGGTTTAGGTAAGGGTAAGGGTAAAGGTTGGAGCTTGGCATTTAGTTGTGATGGTTAAACTTTATTTATGTCCATTATTTCAGTGAAGGTCCCCACAAAGATGGAAGATAGATTGTGTGTGTGTGTGTGTATGTGTGTGTGTGTGTGTGTGTCTGTGTGACATTTTGCCTGGTCCTCACTAGTCCAAATGGCTGTTTGAGGGTTAAGACTTGGTGTTATGGTCGGGTTAGTATTTGATTTAGGTTACGGTAAGGGTAAAGGCCAGGGTTAGGTATTTATTTGTGATGGTTAAGGTTCAGGAATGCATAATGTTAGTAAATGTCCCCACAATGACAGAAGTACAGGATTGTGTATGTGTGTGTTTGTGCGTGTGTGCAGGTGAATATGTGTGAATGTCAGCCTGTGTTCATGTATGGTTCACCATTGTTGGGTTGAGTACAGAGGCACAGCATGGCACAGTATAGATGATGCAAACACATGCACACACACACACACGCACACACACACGCAAGTACATATAAACACACACACACACACACACACACACACACACACACACACACACACACACACACACACAAGTACATATTCATATACACACCCAGCACACAGTAAGGCAATCAGATAATACTATTTCACTTTCCTGCTGTCTTTCCTGCTGTCCATTCATTTCTTTTCTCTCTCTCTCTCTCTCTCTCTCTCTCTCTCTCTCTCACACACACACACACACACACACACACACGCTCTCTCTCTTTCAGGATAAGGGAACATAGACTGACAGACAATAAGCTCAACAATAAACAGAAAGCTCTTTTCTCTCACAGAGAACATCAGAACCTGTGTAAAAATGGCTACAATCAAAAATGAGGCACTTTTTAAAAAAACAAAAAGGAGAAGAAGAAGAAGAAAAAGAAGAAGGAGAAGAAGAAGAAGAAGAAGATTATATATACTTTTCTGGGTAATACTATGTAGAGTAGGCTATATATGTTTTTCATCTATGGTTAAACTACGTAGCATTTGTATTACAATTATTTTAAAAATTTTATAATGAAGGGGGGAAAAAATAAGGAAGGAATATCATTGGCTCCTGGTTGGCAGTCAGAGTCGCTTTAATCCTTCCTCATTGGCTGAAGGATGTGTCCTTGTTAGTGTCCGTGGTTGGTAATGGCCAATTGTCTTTTGGCAAATTGTGTTCCGATTGTAACCGATGGAAACAAAAACATTACTGGGTGAGCGTCCACACCTGCAGGACTCACACACAGACGGAGACGCATACAACACACCCACACATTCTCTCTCTCTCTCTAACACACTCACACACACACGCACACACACACACATCTGTTCCTCTTCAGCAAGCAGGATGATCAGCACTCTGAGAAAGAGAAAGAAAGACAAACAGAATCAGAATTATTGCATCAGGCAGCAAAACAACAGCAGCTGCCAGTTAACCTGCACCCAACCACACTAAACAAATCCATCCCAAACATCCTCCTGCCGCATGGTCTGGCAGGGTACATCTGTTATGTAGTGGAGGTGCAACACAAGGACACAATCTGCATCTGCATAAGGAGTTTAAAAGTGGGTGTGGCTTCTACCAGGAAGTAATATTTCATTATTACTTATGAAATAAATATACATGTCTAGTCTCAAGTAGATGCCTTGGGGAGCTTTCGAGCAATTTTATTACAGACTGACAGACAGATGGTCAGACAGAAAGAGACAGAAGGAAAGAAGGAAAGAAAGAAAGAAAGAAAGAAAGAAAAATCTGTATTGATTTAAAACAGAAATCAGGTTATTACGCTGCTACCCAAACATCCTCAAACATTTATCATACATTCCCATAGTGAACTTGGTGTTCCACTGGAGCGCTGCCCTTATATATATCTATAATACATATGTCCATTAAAAGCCTTTGGATCTTGGCTGGTTGGTTTGCTCTTAGTGATTAAAAATGATAGTAATAAGAAAGAAATAAAACACAACAGGCCACGGTGTTATTGGAAAATAAGAGCCGGTTGGAAAATTGGGCCCTTACCTCCCTGAAGTTGATTATTTTCCAATAACAGGGGTTCCTAGAAGGAGTCCCACACACTGAATCTATTTTTCTGTTGGGAGCCCTGTTGCCTCAACTGGCAATATTGTCAGGCACTGGAAGGAGCACTTTGAGAAACCCAAGGGACTTGCTTTCCATGCAAGAGGTAGAGCTGAAGGGTGCCAGGAGTTCTGAAGCCATCTTATGGGCTCATGGACAGTGTAAAAGCTTCAGGGATTCAGAGATTCATCCAGAGTTGCTGAAGGTTCTCAGTGTTGTTGGGTTGTCTCAGTTGACATGAATAGGCAAACCTGCATAGACCTTGGGGATGGTGCCACTCGAGTGGCAAACTAAGTTGTTGGTCTCCATTTTTTTAAAAAGAAACCAAAGGAGGTTATCACATTCCTCAGCCTCACTGATGAATGATATGCCACAGATCTTGAAAGTGAAATTCAAGCCTCAGGTCCAGGAGGAACAATCCAAGCTGTAGCACAGTGGACCAAAGTTTTACGCTTATGGATGACTGAGTTTGCCAATCCAGCCTACATGTGTTTTGTAGACATGGAGAAGGCTTATGATCAGGTTCCTTGAGGAATTCTGTGGGAGGAACTTCGGGAGTACAGCATGCCAGGGTCCATGTGTGCTCAGAGTAAAAGGATGTGTGTGTTCATTTCAAAAATTACTGGATCAAGAATTTGATGTGGATCGTCTCCAAAATTAAATGGAGACTTCCTTGTCCAAAGTCCCAGCTCTGGTGGAAATTTCGTGAAAATCCACACATCACTTTTTGCATAATCCTGCTAACATCAAACAAACAAACCAGAGGAAGGGAATAAATCCCTATAAATACATTCATTCATTCATTCATTTGAGTATCTCGGCCATTCCCACCTGCACTCACACTCAACATACTTAAACAAATATCCTAACATGCATGTTTTTGGACTCTGGAAGGAGACTGGAGTACCCGAAGGAAGCCCAAGCAAGCACAGGGAAAACATGCAAACTCCACACAGAAACGCCCTTACTGAGCCCGGGACTCGAACCCAGGACCTTCTTGCTGTCCACTATGCCACTGTGCTACCCAAGTCCCCGTATCTAAAATTCATTCAGCACTTTCTGACCAATCAGATCAGAGAATTTGTAAGATGCTTCGGTATAATAACACAGAATATGTTTCCGGAGTCAACATCAATACTATGCGTTAATAAGGTGTTAAGAATGTATGTTTGCTTGCGCTGAGACACATAAAGCCTCCAGATCTTCGGAAAATGCTGCTCATTTCACACCATCAAGCAAATAGAATGATTAATAGTGTTCCTCTGAGACCAGCACACAGAAAAACACTCTTTTCTGTCTCCTCCACTTGGACTGTGATGCAATTTATACTCACTTAATCTCATGATCTCTCAATCAGATGAAGACTCAGACTATTGCATCACTGGCAAGTTGGAAAACAAACGTTTGTCGTGTAATTCCGTGGGTTTTTTTTTTTTTCTTACATTGAAGAAATTGTTGGCGATGTGCTGTATGTCCAGTGGTGCATACGATGAAACAGAGATGGCAGACACATTATGCCCAAGCAGATCGACACACATTCACAAAAGTAATGATGCATATTCACCTCGGCTCCGTCAAAAAAACTACCCACGCTTCCTCACCCACACAAGCACACACGCGCGCACACATGCACACGCACCTGGGTAATAACAAAAAAGAGCTATGACATGATTCTTAATAATGTCAATGAGCAGAGGGAGAAGTGACTGCTCGATGTTTGAGGAGTTCATTAACTTCCCCCGGTGCTATCCATCCTCTCAATTTCCATGTCTTTCGCTCATCTCTTCCTCTGTCTGGTTGCTTCCACACACACACACACACACACACACACATCGGCGTTTATTGAACAGCTCCCTTAAGACCTCAACAGGCCTGTCTGGCACTCAGAGATTCTCCCTCTCTCTCTCTCTCGCTCTCTCTCTCTCTCTCTCTCTCTCTCTGTTTGTGTTGCTTCCTTGTCTCTCTCTGTTTGTTTCTCTCTGTTCGCTTCTCACTCTCTTTCACGCCTTCTCATTTTCTTCTATCTGTAGAATATATTGCTGTGTGTGCTTGGACAAGTCTACACACACACACACACACACACACACGTCTGGCAACACAACAGCGGCCAGACGAGGTCACAGTCAGAGACGAAAGAGGGAGAAAAAAAAAGACATACAAGCCAGACATATTACAAACACTTATTCCACAGCGCTGTTGGATTCTTGATTCATAATTCTCAGTTCAGACAGCAACAATATTAATAATAATAATAATAATAATAATAATAATAATAAATTAAAAAAACATGCTTCTGCATTTAATAAATACAAAAAAAATATATAGAGTTTTTTTTCAGGTAAGACACTAGGAGTATAGCAGTGATAAATTTATAATTTATTATAAACCAGATATTCTTGTTCTTCTTCTTCTTCTTCTTCTTCTTATTATTATTATTATTATTATTATTGATTTAAGGACAGACAACCAGTGTGTAAAAAATAATTCATCCCTCCATCCATTTGCCGAGCCGCATAATCCTACTAGTCCTGCGATCTCGTCGACTCTGGACGAAGGCGGGGTCTACCCTTCTAAAGCTTGTATGATTCTGGGCCACTGTAGAAACATGGCGGTGCAAGATGGCGGCCTCCATGAGAGGGGACCCGCTCCTAATGTAGATATGACCTTTTTTTCTGATTATCGATTAATTAAAATTTATTAGATTTATTAATGAGATTCTTAATTAATGCGAATCGGTCCTCTAAGGTGTTATGCACCCTTTGATAAAAATGTATTACGAAAAATGTTTTAGTACTTACTTGTCACATCACATCCATACACAACAATGTTGTGTATGGAAGGTAATGCATCCACACACACACACACACACACACACACACACACACACATACACACTCAGGCATAGAGTCTGATCTGACTAAGCGCCATTGAGATAAGTTGAAAAACATCCCTATTCATTCCTCCCCCTCCTTCCTCCTCTTGAACCCCCCCCATCCTTCTCTCTCTCTCTCTCTCTACCTACACGACAGGAAGCTATCACAAAAGCAAGGATGAATCAACCTCTGTTTTGAAGTGCCTTTTCACATCTCTCGGTCTCCTCATCCTTCTTTTTCCGTGTTGCATTCTCTACTTCATTCAGTTCAAGGGCCCCTGACTTGGTACTTCCACTTCCAATAACAAAGACGGAGATGAAGACGAGGAAGAAAAAGAGAGTGGGGGGGGGATAAGAGAGAAAGAGAACAGGTATGCTTCCGGTGTGCTATGATGATAAACATGTGAAAAGTCTACTCATAGGATGGAAATAAGATTTTAAATCTCATTTGGCAAACCGCTTAATCCTACTCGGGTCGCAGGGGGGCTGGAGCCTATCTCCGCCAACACTAGGTGAACATGGAATACACCCTGAACAGATTGCAGGGCCAACACAACATAACCATTCACACTCACACTCACACCTAGGGTCAACCTGGAACAGCCAGTAAACCTAATGTGCATGTCTTTGGACCGTGTGAGGAAACCGGAGTACCCAGAGGAAACCCACACTGACACAGGGAGAACATGCAAACTCAACTAAGAAACACCCAGGCCTGGGGAACCGAACCCAGGACCTTCTTGCTGTGAGGCGGCCATGCTTACCACTACGTCTCTGTGCTGTCCACACAGAAACGCCCTCACCCAGCCTGGGACTCAAACCCAGGGCTTAAATATTCCATTTGTTCCTAGCGGAGGTACCTTGCACTCTATGAGTGACCCTTGAGCTACATTTATATTTAAGGAGAGAAAAAGTAATTGTTAAAGAAGTGGGCTGCAGAGATCAAACTTAATCTACTTTTTATTCATTTTCTAAGCCGTTTATTCCTAATTTGGGTCGCAGGGAGGCTGGCGCCCATCTCAGCCGACTCTGAGCGAGGGCAGTGAAACTCTGAACAGCTCGCCTGGCCATCGCAGGTCAACACACAACCATTCACACTCACTCTCACACCGAGGGGTGATTTGAAACAGCCAATTAGCATACTGTGCAGGTTTTCGGACTGTGGGAGGAAACCGGAGTACCCAGAGGAAACCCAGGCCTTCTTGCTGTGAGACGGACATACTAAACACTGTGTCACCGTGCCGCCGAATCTACTTTTAGATTAACAAAATTAAATCAAGCCAGACTTCTATACGCATGCCCCTCACTAGTTTATTACGCTTTCCCTCCTGTTGTAACTTCATAGTGGTATATAATCTTTGGCGTGAAGTAATCTGCTATCCTGCACATAGATCCCTGGGAAACTTATTATTCCTTATCCGGGGTGGATTTACGCATCTCGTCCTTCTGAATATGTGAAGTGAGATGACAAGCTACCGTCAAACTCCAGCACAAATGTAAATGTGTGGAAGGAGATAAACAGTCAGCGATTGTATGTACGGGTGTGTGAGGACGAGATGTCCTCACAGAGGCAGGATGACATGATAACTGTAACCTTGTGAGGTCGTTTGCTGTGGCCCCAAATGACATGTAGACATATCGTTATGGCAAAGTATAGGAATGCTTCACAACAGTAATGAAAGAAAATAAGTGTGTGTGTGTGTGTGTGTGTGTGTGTGTGTGTGTGTGTGTAAAAGTGGGTCAGCAGACAGATCAGTTAACAATCCAATCCCATTTAATTTAAGCACAGACAAGCAGAACAATTCCTATATGGATATAGTACGCGCATAAACAAGATCCAACAAGACGGCCGTGTAAAATATCCGCAGCCGCACAGCAGCCAAAGAAGAGAAAGAGAAATACAGAGGAAATATCAGTGGCATCACTAAAACCAAGCTTCCTTTGACTTATTATAAATCAGAAAGTGCAACAATACGCCTCGAGCCTTTTCAGGCACGCACGTCCCCCTTGATTCTGAGGCCTTTCACATCAGAGCTCGCAGAGAGTCTGTGAGACCTAATGTTCAGAGTGTTGAGCAGTGAAGGTCAGGGTCAGGTCGCAGTCTGAGGCTACTGACGCAAAGACAAAGACCAAAAAAAAAAGTATTGTTACAAAGAACACTTTGGAAACATCTGATAGAATCTGAGCTTCAGCAATAAGAAAGATAAGAAGTCCGGGGTGTCACAGACTACCAGTTTATCTTTATAATTACCTCCACCAAGGGGGAGGCAATGAGATTGGTCGTGTGTGTCTGTTTGTCTGTCTGTCTGTAACCATGGTAACTCAAAAACCAATGCACGGATTTTCAGAAATTTTTTACCAAATGTGGGTCTCGGGCCAATGAACAACCGATTAAATTTTGGCGGTGATCCGGATCCAGATCCAGAAGGGTTTTGAAGGATTTTTTTTAACACTGCACGATACGACAAAGAGCTAGGAATCACCCATAGTACATAGGAAGAAAAAATGCAGAGCTAAAAACAAGCCACAAGGGGGCACCATAATTCTGCATCATCTGGCAATAAAGCCTGAATTGAAAAGTTTAGAGATTGCACTATCTTGGTGGAGGTTTGCACTCACTGACTGTATTTCTAGTTCTGACTGTTTTTTTGGAATCTACACAGTAGTGTAGTAAAATCAATGTAAAATTTGCATTCTCTATATAGTATGCACTGTATAGTAGTGTGTGGATTTGGACAAGTTGTATTGTTTGTAATGTCTTGAGCCTACCTTGGGTTTTGAAAATTATGATGTTTTTACGCTATAGCTTTCAGTACAGGCTGGGATTCGCTTTAACCAAAAGTTTGGTTGTTTCATTAATGTTCTCCCTGTGCTTGAGTGGGTTTCCTCCCACAGTCTGAAGCCATGCACAAACTGTCAAACTGGCTGTTCCAAAGTGCCCCTAGGTGTAAATGGTGTAAGAGTAAATGGTTGTGTGTGTTTTGGCCCCTCGATAGACTTGCAAGCTGTTCCGAGTGTAGTAGAGTCAGCTGAGATAGGCTCCTGCCTCCCCATGACCACAGCAGGAGTAAGCAGTTCAGAAAATGATTTAATTCTTGTTTTCCAAACTCTGAAACCTGAATCCTCCAGAAGTCATTTGTTTGCCCAGTGCGGTTCGTACTTGGTGTGAAAGCTGTCCGATCTAAAAGCAAGATCATGACCAGTAGGATAGCTAACTGGCAGCTCACACTTGTCACACCGAGAAACCATTTGGTGAACTACATTAGGTGTTTAATTGAGCAAACAGCTCAATAGATGAGGCATCCTGGGTTTATGGAAATTTCACATGCTAATAAATCCATGAAATCTTAATGTAGCATTCTGAAAAATGGTGGAACTCTGGATGTACCCCACAGTCTGTCACATGACCTACACACATTGTGATGATGTCAAAGACAGGGGTGGTGCTACCCTCCCACCTGCACAGCTTTACACACTCAATTGTGCACACTTTGTAACAGTCCGAAGTAAAGAAATAACTGTACCTTTTCCTCCTGCCAAAACCTCCATGTTTCACTGGGCTCGGCTGATCTGAACTGAACTGCACTGAATTAAGCATGACATTTAACTCCATGCTGCTCTCAGCAATCATATGGCGAGTCATGAGACATTATTATAATAATAGTACTCCACTAATATTCGCTTGGACAGTCTTCAGTGAATTTCGAACTATATTTCCAAGCTACACATAACAGATTAGAGCTTCTTTGTATAGCCATTCAAGTTTAATGACACTAAAACATGAATGATGATGTTTATGAGGTGAACTGGTGGTAGCCAGAAGTGGTCCTTGAGTACCACTGTTATTGTCAAGCTGTTTGCTCTTTCACAGGAAATATGCCATTTTATCGGTATCAGTAAGGTCCTTGGCTTACAGATAGACAAGGGGGGAAATGTCCTTCTACTGTGGCTAAATAGTCACATAAAAATGATAAACGGAGAAAAATTGGCTCATAAAAATACGGTAATATTTCATGAAAGAAAGTTGCAGACACTCAAAATAAAGGGGCATCACCCATCAGTAAGAACACAGAGGGACTGGGAATGGGGATTGCCATTCATTCGGTCATACATTCATTCATTTGCCAAAATGCTTAATCCTACTTGGGTGGCTGGGAGGCTGGAGTCTATCTCAACCAAACTCTGGGCGACAACGGTGCACAACATCTTGCTGGTCTAAAACAGGGCCAACACACATAACTACTGATGTTCACACTTACACTAAGTGGCATTTTGGAACAGCCAATGTTTTTGCCTAATGTCTTTGGACTGTAGGAAGAAACCAGAGTATCCGGAAGAAACCCAAACCCAAACAAGCACCAGACAGAAACCCTCCTGCCAAGCCCGGACTTGAACCCGGAACCTTCTTGCTATGAAGTGGACGTGATAACCACTACGATATGGGCGTTTTTTTTCCACCTTTGAAGAAGTCCATGACTGCAAACGTTCTGAGAACCCACATTCTCTTACACTCTCAAGCTAATATACTACCAATATACATATAGGACACTTCAAGTTCTCTCTGTCTTGTTCTCTCTCTCACACAGAGTATGCAAATGAAGCTCATTAGTGATCCTGTATGAAAGAAAACAATGTTCTTGGGCCCACTGATGGTCAGGCTTGATTATTGCTTCTCTGACCCCAAGCAAGCTGGCTGTCTAGACAGTTCTGGATCAAGCCGGCCTCCCTCCTACACCTCAATTCCACCCTTGTGTTTTCTCATAAACGATCAGGACTTCAGGTTGTGCTTTCAAGCTACTGTTTACTCCACACACACACACACACACACACACACACAACGGGAAGTTGAGTCTTATATATTGAGCATGCTTAATATTTTACTACGAGGCAGCCATAAGTCAATTACCTTCCCAGATTACATCCTACGCCACAGGGTAATCCTAGGAAGATAATCGGTTAAGACCAGCGTGAAATTGGGACACCTTTTGGTCCAGGCATTATTAGCTCGATTCCACACATGCCCTCGCTTACCTTTGCCATCCTACACATGTCACATCCCTTCTAAGCTCACATCACCTCACCTCATCTCACCCCGGCACCGGGGTTCATTACACGCCTGCGATGCATCATTCACAAGGACACCTTACACTGTGCACTCGCCGGCTGTCTCTCAACAGGCTCGACACAGCATGTTTCTGCTTGTCCTCGTGCATCTATACCAGTAAACTTCTCTTTATTTCCATGATATGTTTAAACCCTTCTATATCTTTTAATACACATCGTATATTTCCACTCCTAAAAATATCAAACATTCCACCTTTTCACTGATTAGAGATGACACGACATACTGAAAGTTATTCATTTCTGACAGGTACCTTAACGTTTCTCTGTGAGGCTGAAAATGCATTAAATAGCCTTAATTTAACATTCTGGAAAGAAAGAAGTCTCCAGTGCCAGCTCCTTGTAACATTTAAATGAATATTTGTGATTTTAAAGGGGAGATACGATGCTTAATCACTTTGTTGACCCATAAATTATATTCCAGTGTTGAATAGTCATGTCAGATGAAGTCGGAGTGTCAAATCCCAAGGTAAGAACACAAGTTTTCCCTCTGGGCTGTATGAGCTGACCGTAAACACAAGGATTTTTTTACTATTTTTGTTTTTTTGGGCACACTAGTGCATCACTGCGTGCTGATCCTTCTGATTAGCTGATCTTCGCCCACTTCCCTTCCATGCAAAGCGGTATCTCCGCCCATCACAGTGTGCCTCCCAGCGCACTCAAAGTGGCCACTGGAAAGGCTTCAGAAAGGCGACCAATCAATGCAGAGTAGGCACATTTAGCGGAAAGACTGTAAATGGGAGGAGGCAGCCAAATAGACCATCAGCATTATAGATGGCGGTGGGGAAGCAGCTTCATAAAGGACTGTGGTGTTTTTTGGATAAGAACTCATACTTTGATGCTCCACTGGTGTCCGAAGTGAAAATGAGTATAATAGCTGACCTTTCTATCATGATCTGCAGGACATGGGAATGCATGTATTTAATGTAGCAAAGTGCATTTTCATTATTACATTCAAGAGAAAATCAGGGAATTACATTTGTTTTCTTATTATTATTATTGTCACTGCTGGTCAATTGCTGTGGTTTAAGCTGAATTAAAGACACTGGACATACTGTTATAATAAAGAAAGAAACTAAGCATATAAGAAGCAGGAGACAATCACTTAATGGTTCTTACTGTCTGTGGCTGCTGTATTCACACCTGTTTAAATGCCACAGGGCTAAACATCATCAGTGTTCAACTCAAGTGGACTAAATACTGCATATGTAAAACCACCCACAGAGAGAGAGAGAGAGAGAGAGAGAGAGAGACTGAGGAACTAAAAACACTAAGCAATAATCAAGGCCATTTTCAGCAAGGTTGAACCTAAATGGCCGTAATTATCCACAATCACCATGTGCAATAAATATATGTTCAGCTATACGGCTGCTGCGGAATCCCTCTGTAGC
>JAQMYF010000005.1:27890136-27904966 GCA_030014195.1 Neosilurus mollespiculum | reverse complement strand
GGCCGTAATTATCCACAATCACCATGTGCAATAAATATATGTTCAGCTATACGGCTGCTGCGGAATCCCTCTGTAGCCCCTCTGTACCCTCTCTGGCCGAGACTCGCACACGATGGCTGCAGAACTTTAGCTGTAATGCACAACTGTGTATGCCTTCTCACAAGAATAACACTCTGCGCAAAGCCACACACGCTTTTACACTTTCTTAATTACCTCTAATCACAGAGCATGCGTTAAATGACACAGTATACAGCCATATTAAGGAAACCCTTACAGACACACACGCCCATGCTTACTGCTTTCACCCAGCAATCCTTCGCAAGATTTAACACTCCTATCTTGGTCGCACACACACACACACACACACACACACACACAGACACACACGCACACGCACACACACATACTTTGATTAGCACTACTGTATGGGAGCTGTCATGCTTGCATTCTTCGTACACCTCGTCTCTAGATTGTAGTATACAAAAAGGACACTAATATTTATGCTGTAAACAATGCCAAAATTAAAATAACAATGTCACCAATAACACAATTCAGCTTACACTAGACTGCATAAAATACTTAATAAGTACTTAAAATAGTTCATATTTAAAGGTGAATCTAAAATTATTTGATATATTTTAAAAACATCATTTCATTCATTCATCCGTTTGTCAAAGCGTTTAATCCTTCTAGAGCTGCGGAGAGGCTGGAGCTTATCGCAACAGACTCTGGGCAAAGGGGATACACCATGACAGCTCGCCAGTCCATCACAGGGCCAACACACTCACAACCACTGATACATAGACTCACACCTAGGGGTAGTTTAAATCAGCCGATTAGCCTACTGTGAATGTTTTTGGGCCGTGGGAAGAAACCAGAGTACTCAGAGGGAGTCCACACAAGCATGGGGAGAACATGCACACACAAAAATGCCCTCTGCTAGCCCAAGAATGAAACCCAGGGCCTTCTTTCTGTGAGGCAGATTTGCAAACCACTATGCCACCATGCCACCCTTTCAAGAAATTATAGGTAACCAATTTTTATATGTACAGCAAATTCTAGGCAAAGGCAGGGTACACCATTTCCCAGTCCATCGTAGGGCCAACAGGCACAACCATTCATAATTAGACTCACACCTTTTGGTGGTTTGGGTCAGCCAGTTAGATTAATGTGCATGTTTTAAGGATGGGGGGGGGGGGAGTATTAAGAGAAAACAAAGAAATGGGAGACCATGGGAGACCCAAAGTTCACACAGAAACACCCTCACCAATCCCAGGACTGAAACGCAGGGCCTTCTAGCTGTGAAGTAGACATGCTAACCGCTATACCACCATACCGCCCTTTCAAGCAATTATAATGAATCATTTTGGTAAACAAAAGGGCAATGCCTATTATTAAAAAATGCTAACAGGTAAGAATTTGCAGATGTAAAAACATTTTACCAAACAGTTTACCAAACAGAGTGACCCATAAACTACAGTAACAGACATTCCAATACATTGTAACATTTCCTCAGTGTGCAAATTAACTCCTATGTCATAATCACCTATTGTGTAATGAAGTAATAACCAATGTAATAACCAATTACAAACCTTTGCTGTCTTTCCTGGTGTTTTGGTGGACTCTTAGTTCCTCTGACTTGAAAAAGTCAATGCTGGCATATGTGTTGATGCTGGAGATGCTGCTTCCCCCAGCTGCTGTTCCACCTAATCCCACTTCTCCTACTCCTAAGACAGTGAAGTGTGGTCCAGAAGGTCCGTCCAGGCTCATTTGAGGGTTGTCCTTACCAGCCAAGTCTAGGTCAATGTAATTTAGACCTTGCTCCAGTGACATAGATGAAGGCTGTGCTGCATTTAGAGCTGCCAGCCCAGAACCACTGCACTGTGCAGCAGATGGCTGCCCAGTAGCCCAAAGGGAACTCTCTAGCCCATGGCACCGAGGTGTAGTGGCTTGGGGAGCTTCCACAAAAACAGAGGTGGAGGAAGAGTTAGGGAGTCCTGGAGGTGCCTTGAAGGTGTCCGAGCGATGCCTCCGTCTTGCTGAGGAGTCCACTCTGACCACTCTGGCACCTTGGTCTAACTTGGGGAATGCCTTGGGTGAGTGGAAATCCATGCTTTGTTCCTGCTCAATAGAGGAAGGCTCAGGTGCCTGGCCAGGTGTAGGACCATGCAAAGGACTTTCTACTATAGCCAGTCCAAATGCCATTTCTGTGTAGTCTGTGAAAGGGGTACCAGTCATATCTCCAGAAGGCAAGGTGGGCAAACCACTCTGTCTATGTCCCTTTTCAGCTTCCTGTGCCACTTGAGGAGCCCTTGTGGGATTTTCTCTTGCTTTTGGAGCTATTGCTGGGGTGGGATTGAAAGAGGTGAGAGATGTGCATGACAGAGGAGATGATGAATGGCCCAAATCCATGTTAACATACTCTGAAGATACAGAGATGGTAGTGGAGAGAGGTGCTGAAAAACTGCGGGGCAGATTGGAACCACCAACTTGGCATGAAGACGGTTGGTATAAGGCTCCTGAATGACCTTGAACCACAGTGCTCCCCTGATTTACACTCGTTACCCCTCTGCTGCAAATTCCCTGATCAGCCTGATAAGTAATACTGACATATTCTCCAGAGCTTTGGGATACTAATGGCTGTATAGCTTCTTTGACTCTAGGCAGGGTATTGGCTTTAGACATGTCCACAAAGAGACTAAAGGTCCTTCCTTTTCGTTGTTGTTGGTGTCCTTGTTTCTGGACACCTGGCCCTCGTCTTTGCTGGTGAAAATGATGGGCTGAATCTTTGGGGTGAACACCTCCTACCCTGTGACCTGTGCTTGACCTGGTGGGCTTCCCAACTCCACCAGCAGGCAGGGATAGAGGTTTGTCCTCCAAGCTCTCAGTACTTGCTGAACTGGAAGAGAATGATGAGGAGGATAAGGAAAGGTTTCCACCATCATTGGGGTTGGCAGAAGAGTCAGCTCTACTGGGATAAACACCACGTCCAGTGCTCTTTCCAGAAACACCTTCACCCCTAGAAATCACCTCTGGCCTCTTACCATCTCCCAAATTGTCCTCAAAACGAGTAGAGAGGGTGGTATGTTTGTAAGACCTTGGCAGAGAAAAGTAAGAGTACACTGTTTTGGGCTGTAGTGGATGCTGTTCTGGGTGTGAAGGGGGTGTGCTGCAGGCGGACCTTGCACTAATAGGTGACATGTTCATGTAGTCACTTCCTGCTCGGCTCTCCATGCTGCTCCTGCTACCCCACAAGCAACCACTCGTGCCATGTAGATCTGGTGAACAGCTGCTATGGGGGGACATCATCATGTAGCCCTCAGAGACAGGATGGCGTATGTTCTGTGGGGGTGAAACACTGCTATTTGGAGTCATAGTCATATACTCATCCCCTCCCTTTGGTTCTGTTTCAGACACTGTAAGAGACAGATTTGCAGGTGCTGTAACACCTGGCAGCATAGACATGTAGCCACTGTCAAGTGATGTGTTCTGCAGTCCTTCCTTTGTATTGACACCTTTATTTGCTGAAGTTTCCACATGCCCACTTGGAGTTACTGAGCTTCCTGAGCCTCGGCGAGAGGTGAACGATTCTCTGCTGGTGCTACGAGACATCACTGCATAGTCTTCATCTTCTTCGTCTTCTTCTTCCCTGCACTGAGGCACGATACGCTCCTGACCAGTGGAAGGTGGAAGAGAAGTACGTTTGCTAAGTAACCTACGCTCAGCTTCGTACTCTCTGCTCGAGGATCGTCTAAGAATTCTGCGCCCATGCACTCTCTTGTGAGAGGTGTCTCTGTGCCCCACTAATATACAGCTGGTAGAGCCATCTACTAATGCAGTAGAGAGACCCGCAGAAAGAAGGGAGTGCTCACCAGGGCTGGATCCATACTCATCAGAGGAGCCATAGTCACTTGGAGAGCCTGACATGGACACTCTCTGTGGAATCCGAGCATAGGTGCAGATGGGTACAGTCCCTAATGGAGCGCCACTCAGTCCACACTCTGATCCATGGCCAGAGCTAGAGGAAAGGCTAGGGGCTGGGGAAGGTGCTGGGTTCTTTGGGGCATAAGGTGCCAAACTAAGTGTGATCTTGGCTGGGGTTGGTGCTCTTGTGGGTTTTGGTCGTAGGGTAGGGGTGGTGGAGCAAGAGGAGCCATTGAGGCTTGGACTGGTGCTGAGAGCAGTCATTCTCCCACTGCTGTCTTCTGTCCGTGCACCAATACTTGCCGTGCGTGACCTGGAGAAGCCATGTCGAGACGTTGGGGATGTGTTGGTGCTGTGAGGCACACCAGGAGTCTCTGTCCTAGCCCGTCTAGAGAAGCCTACCTGTGAGGGTGGCAAATTCGGATGGTGGCGTCGTGATGGCACACTTATAGGATTAGAGGCCGTGCCACCTCCACAGGAAGTGCCCACAGCCTGGGTTTTGCTCCGTTGGCGGAATTCTTCACTTAAGGCTTTCATCGCCTCCAGAAGAGTCTCATGCATGTTCTGTGCAACCACAGAATCCTCCACTTGCATCCAAAACTCTCCAGGTCCTGTCATGGCTGATCGTCCCACTTCAATAAAAAAAAAGTTCTCTGAATGACCACAGCGGCGCACATTCATCAGTTGAAGCACGACAGCAGGTACGTCCGAGTTGAGCTTAACAAAGTTGACCGTATTATCAGTAAGGCAAAGTCTGTAGATACCAATCAGGTTCCTTGCTTGCCCTAGGCCCTTGGGCCATAGCTTCACCTGCCATACTTCCTTAAAAGCAGGGCCAGGGGATAGAAGTCCACATTCTCCTCCACTGCCATAGTCGTCAGGTGTCTTACCTACAGTGACAACAGATAAAAAAGAACAACTGAAACTTCATAACGACAAACAAATAGAATACCAGTGGAAATACTAGGCTGTACTTTTTGATCAATAAGATTACAGTGCTAATATGGTCTGTCAGAAAGAAACTTAAGTTCTGTCTGTGAGGCATTTCTGTCGATGTTCTCACTGCGTCCATTTAATTTTCCTTCAGGTTCTCCATGTTCTTCACACCTCCTAAAAAGATGCCAGCAAGCAGATTGGCTACTCTAAATTGCTCCCTAGGTGTGAATGAGTGTGTGAATGTGTGTGCGCGTGCATGGTGTCCTGTGATGGAATCACAACCCATTCGGGGTGCATTCCTGCCTTGGCTTTTAAAAGGGTGGGCTCATGAAGATTAATTAATTATGGCGGAATTCACATTTCTGACCACCTGAGCAAAAAGACACATAAATTGGTGTATGAAATTTTAATAAATAATGCACAAGATGGTTAGTAAAAAAAATACAATAAAGTTGTTGGAATATTCATGCGTTTTCATTTAACCATGACTTATATTTATTTATACATTTGGCTGTACTACACATCAGCAGTAAATATGATACTCTGGGACATAAAAACACCGCCAGTGCATAGTGCATAGTAAACGTGTTTTTTTAGGGAGTAGAAGACGAGTCAGCAGTGGGATCAGGGCGTTTACATCCAAGCAGATGAAACCGGGTTTATAACGGACAATCCAGTGGACAAGGACGCAGGCTAAGGTTGGTGAGCGAATCGCTTAATCACGTCCCACGGTTCAACCCTGTGATCATGCAAAGATGGGGTGGGAGAACACGGCAGCCAAAACACGACAGACGTGCGAAGGAAACCCCGTTTCCCAATGAAGACACGTCGCCGCCGCTGCGGACGCCCTCCCCGACACGCGGTGCCGTGGCACAGAAATGTAGGTTACGCGCACCAAACGTGCTGAAAACCAAAAACAGACGACCGCGCGCGCTGCAGCAGCCTCCGCTGCACAATGCGACACCCTCTCACACACGCATTCACACGCACACGCGCGCGCGCGCACACACACAGAGTGCTTCCCGACTGCACCAAAACATGCACATGGGCAAATTGAAAATATAAATATGATTGACGCGTGGTGCCACTGAAACAGCGCGTGCAGGTGCAGGTGCGCCGTTCTGTCATGCATGCGTTCAGTGATGCATTTAAAGTCATCAGAATATACAAGATCAGGGTGTGGGGGGGGGGAGACGGGTTTGACACGATGCTCGTGCAGGCGCAGCATTGGGATAACCGATGGGCGGAACGATGGCGAATTTGGTTCAGAGATACCACGAGTACATGCATTTCTTTCGCGCTTACTTCTGCACTGCAGCTCCAGCATGGCCTGATACCACTCGTTCTGCAGCTCCTCGGTATCCGCGGCCACGGAGAAGCTCTCACCGCGGGTGTGCAGCACGATCATGTGCTTGTTTTTGGAGTCGGCGCGCTTGTTGATGTTAAAGCACGACTCCAGCTCGACCACCTTCTTGGGTACCGGTGACTTGCTCCGGAATTTCTTCTCGCTTTCATAGTACTCGAGGCGGGCAGGGCCGCGCTCAGAAGGCGCGCGCAGCACGAAGAAGCGCCGGTGCGCGGATTTCGGCTTGCGCAGGTAACCGCTCTTGCACACGTCCTCATAGCACCGCGGCTCCGGGGCCGCTTGGTTCTCCATTGCTGTTTTTTTCCCCCTCCCCTGGCCAAATAATCCCTACACTGCACGCTCGCTCATCATTATCCTCGCCGTGGTCCTCCACCTCCTCCTCCTCTCCCTTTCATCATCGTGCCCTCGAAATGAGAGAGCAGGTGTGTGGACTCTCTGGCGTCCTGTGCAACCCAAACACGAACCCAAACCGACGGGCGCGCACATGCGGCACGCGCGCGACGTCTGCACTGAAGGCCGTGCCGCGACAGAGCGCACCACAACTGTTTACTGTACGCAGGGTTGCCAGATTGGCGCCCTCCTTCATATCCTAGCGCTCCCCTTCAATCGCTCAACGTTCATTCACAGGGCACAAATATACACATCTCTACATCTCTACACTTCAGTTCGAATTCACGCAGGCATGTGGATCAGGAATCGTGCTAAAATTAATCAGGAATGTAACTAATGCATCAAATAGCAGGCTTCTTTTTCTCAGATCAGTAAATAGCTACATTCACTCTATTCAATGCCTCATCACTCACACTCAGGGGAAACAGCCAATTGACCTGATATGCATGTGTATAGGCTATGGGAGGAAACCAGAGTGCCCAGAGGAAACCCAAACAAGCACAAGGAGGACATGCAAACTCCACACAGCACATGTCCTCGCTGAAACTGGGACGTGAACCGAAAACTAGCCAATTTCTTACTGAATTCATTTAAATTCCCCATTAATTCATTTATTATTATAAACGACTCATTTTTAAGAACCAACCCCATATTTTGTCAACACACATTAGCACTTTTCATATCCACCCCGAAGATCTCCTGAGTTAAGATCTGGCAACCCAGTATCTGTAGTAGTAGCTTAATGATAATATGGGCTTCTCTGGTTCCATCTTCTGACTCTTTCATTCTCTTTTTTGTACCTTCCATATATTTGATGTTTTAGGCAAACGATCCACATTAAAGTCTGAATGGCAACCTATTTTCACAGAACTGTAGGTCATATTTTTCAGTATTTTAAAAATGATATTATTATTAAATGCGGGACATCCCTTCCATGTTTATTGCCAAGTCTGCGCGTTTCTTTCTCAGATATGGTTGCCAGATTGGATTGCTGGAATCCCAACTAATCCCATGTTTAAAATGATCCTTTTGATGATGATGATGACGCTAAAAATAATTCACAATTAAAAAGTGCATGTTTATAAATCAAACACAATCACATCCTCTAAAATTATTTTATCTTAAGGATGAATGTTTACCGCAAATACAGTCGGAAATCGGAAATGTAAAATCTCACGATTTGGCAACACAAGACTCGCAGCTTTGAGCAGCTACGACATCTGCTGGTTGACCTTTTGTTTAAATTTGCCCTAGCAGATAGAAATGTGCAACATTGAATATTTCTTTAGAATATGTCTAAATGCTTCTGTTTCTATGCAATTGCTGCCTTTCAGGTGTAAATATATTTCACTGCTTGTCATTCTTGACCCTGGTGTCCCACCACTGTGCACATTTTGGGTTTTTTCCTGCTTCCCCTCATCTGCTCATTAAAAATCCTAAACTAGTTTGAACTTTGTGGCTTGAACTTCAAGACCATTAGATGCATTTTTATGACCTTTTTCAAAGTGGCACACTATACTAAAGCATTCACCAACAGTAGAAGTAAAGGGTGTGTAATGTTGATTTGTTTAACCCTTTGCATGCACTTTATTAGTCTATTTGCATGAACTGTCATTACCCGACATATTACACCATCTTTGGGCCATTTTGCCTGGGCAGCAACAACTTTGCGAGGTCAAAATTTTTTTTAAACAAATCCCGATTGACTTTCATATGATCTAGTATAATTTCACTTTGTGTATTTTGTTACATTTGCTGCTTTGCAACCAGAAGTAGCAGGAACATATAATTAAAATTAGAATGTGGCTTCAATGTATGTGTTCACCTGACCATTACACCCATGTACTTTTTAGTCATCCCATTCCATTTACCAGTAGGGTTGTGCCTTTGGATTTGGTTTGGAACATTGGGGGAATTGTCCACCAAGCCAAGAGAGCATTGAGGTTGGACACTGATGCCCAGCAATGATGCTTTGGATGCAGTCGGTGGTCCATGCAGTCTATTATAAAGGTGTTCAGTGGAGTTGAGGACAGGGCACTGGGTAGGACATTCATGTGCTTCAAGTGCACACTTATCAAGCTATGCCTTCATAAATTTCATTTTGTGTGCATGGAGTTGGAAATTTTATTGATACAAATGCAACCCACTGTGAGCTTCCATCCCTGTAACAGTTTGGGGATGGTCCACTTTTGGATTTAATGCTCATGTGTCAATTTAAAAACATATACACGGAAATGACCTGTATGTGTTACTGAGCATCTTACCGAACCATCTGCAATTTTTTCTGGAGATTTCACCTTCGCTGTGTTTTTTAATCTCTGGAAAATGGGCATAGCTCTTGGCACATCTGCCTCACACCAAGATGATCATGGGTACGAGTCTCGGTCTTGGTGAGGGTGCTTCTGTTTGGAATTTGCACGTTCTTTCTGTGCTTGCACGGGTTTCTTCTGGGTACTCCAGTTTCCTCCAGCAATCCAAAGATATGCACATTAGGCTAACTGGCTGTTTCAAATTGCCCCTTGGTGTGAGTGTGAGTGTGAATTGTTGTGTGTGTTGGCCCTGCGATGGACTGGCGAGCTTTTATGGTGTACCCCACCTTCGTCCAGAGTCACGAAATAAAAATCTATAAAAAAGTTTGTGCATTAAAAAAAAGGGGGGTTTAAAATGTTCAAGTATTAGATACATTTTTTTTTAAATATATTCTTATAATGTTTGTCATACAGACACAAATAAAGGCAATTGATTGACAAGTGTGAATTAGCCAATCACTGAGCAGAATGCAGGAAATTTTTTTGGTGGGGGCGGGGCAGAGAGCACAACAACGTCCTGGAAGGAGGAAGTGATGTACTGACCGCGTCACCCTATGTAAATATGAATTAATGGGATGCGACTTTCACGTTTTGTGCTTTAAAAGTCAAATAGTCGGTGAACTTGGGAGTGTGGCTCGGGTTGCAGGCTTTCAGTGTGAGACAGAGCGTTTGTCCTGAGAGGGAGAAGTGTAGGAAGATGATGAGAAGTGAGGTGTGTTAGCAGGTCTGCAGCTAGCTGGTCCACTGAGCCGAATGAAATCCTGAGGTCAACTTAATGCTGCGTTCATCGACAGGACTTCAGAGTAAACGCCGTGAGGGACACGGTTTGGTTCCGGGTGAGAGATAAGAAGGAGGTTTGGGGTTGCTGGGAGGAGAGGAGCCTGGGACACTGGGAGACTGGGAGGTTAGCACGGTGTTGACACAGGGAGGACCAGTTTGTGGGATTTAAATTTACAGACAAACAAAAAAAAAATGGCACACAACCACGAAAGTTTATCCAACTCGGGTCTCCTCGCCGAGCTGTCCATCTCCTTCCACGACGAGCTCACGGCGAGCATCCAGAGCGCGTTCGGTGTCGCCGGAGAGCTGGCGGTGGTCGAGGTGTCTAAGCTGGTCGGGAAAGCCTTCCGCGAAGTCCGCGACCAGCTGCACAAAACCCTGGTGGCTAACCGGAGCCTGCAGACGAGGCTGAGCCTGGTGCAGACGGAGCTGCGCGCCGTGCAGAGCCGCGCGCTCGAGGAGACGCGGCACACGCGCGACATCGCCGTCAACACGAGCCCCATTCCGTCCGAGCCACGGCTCGGGTCCTCGGCGCACGCGAGAGAGACGCGCGTTCCCGGGGACCCGTACGCGCGCGGCACGGATCCGTTCTGCGACATGCAGCAGGACGGAATCGAGTGCATCCAGGATGTCAAACCGAATCTATCAGAACACTGTTTGCACCCCGGTTTACACCCGCCACATCACAGTGAAGGTGAAGATCTTACCCTGTTTAATCTTTTAAAGACTTTCAGAACACTTTTTTTTTTCATTCAGACCTTCATCAGAATGTATCTTTATGTTTGGATGTATTTAAATACTTATTCTTGCCGACAGTAAATAAAAACAAGTGTCCTAGTGATCTCTAAATCCATCAGCATGTAACACACGGGCGAGGAAGGACTGTAGGCTGCAGGTGATGACGTAATAAGATGTTTTCTTGGGTTTTGGAACAGATTGAGTAAAAGCCTTTATAGAAAAGCAAGACTAACATGTATGGAATGTGTCAGGATTCATTCAGCTGTTAGGACGTCTGCTTCATAGCGTGAAGATCCTGGGCTCGCCGAGGGCGTTTCTGTCTGGGTTTCCTCCAGGAACTCTGGTTTCCTCCTACAATCCGAAGACATGCATGTTAGGTTAATTGGCTGCCCCAGATCGCCCCTAGGTGTGAGTGAGAATGATTGTGTGTGTGTGTGTGTGTGTGTGTTGGCTCTGTAATGGACTGACGAGCTGTTCTGGGTGCACCGTGAACGTTGTCCAGAGTAAGCTGGAAGAGGCTCCAGCCTCCCTGAGGCCTATAGGACGATTAGGTAGTTCGGCAAGTTGGTAAATAGATATGATATTTACGTACAAATTAAATGGAGTGTGTATATGCTTTCATCTTAAAAAATCTAATAAATGAAAATCGCTTAAGCTTGTGAAAAAAAAAAAAGTGAGGGAAACCATCACTTTCTGTAAACAAGAGTGAAAATGACAGAATTGGTTCTATCTTCATATTGTTTCTTTATACAGATGTAAAAGAGGACCATCATGCCATGCAGGGAAACGCTTCCCATTCTAATCAGGCCTGCACTGGGGCAGCAGTTGCTCCAGGCCCTTCAGCGATCCAGATAACAGGCTGTATGTCCTTTCAGTCTGGCCGTGCAGCGAAGTTGGAGGAGGCTGATCAGTGTGCTCATCCCGAGTCCAACACCGAGCAGGTGTTTAGCTCAGACTCCCTCTCAATGGCTCAGTCCAAGTTACTGGAGGACTGGAGACCTGAACCACTGCAGCTTCAGAGCTGTCAATCAAACTCGTATGCCTCCTCAGGCAGCGCTGCTCTGGGTGAGTTTTCCTCTGGACTACAAGTTTCCATAAAATTAATAAATATTCATTAATTAACTACATTTTTTTTTCTTCTTGTGTCTCCAGTAGACAGTCCCCCTCTGTTCCAAGGAGACCTTCCGAGTATGGACTTCCTTGCTTCAACGTCCTCCAGCCAGCAAGAGACGCGTCACGCACCCCATCCCCGTCAAGATTCCCTCAGTAACCCCACCCCTAATTCACATTTCCCCACTCATAGCTCTGTACAAGGGCACACCTTGGACCAGGCCTTTTCTCTGCCGGAGGATGTGCGCAGGTACCATAGCGTCCTTCTTCCCAAACCGGCCAGCCCTCAACAGAAAAGTCCCAGGCGCAGTTTGTATCCGCCCGGGCGGAGTCCATTTCGCTGCTCGCAATGCAGTCGTGACTTTAACCGAATGGAGCACCTAAAGATCCACCAAAGGATCCACACGGGCGAGAAGCCATATGCGTGTACAGAGTGCACCGCACGTTTCCGACACTCGTGGGCGCTCACGCGCCATTTCCGCATCCACACAGGCGAGAAGCCATATCTGTGCACACAGTGTGGGAAAAGCTTCCGGAACTGTGGTGGGCTGCGTTTTCATCAAAAGACACACGCACGACGAAGTGGTCTGACAAACGCCCGGCCAATTTTAGAGGGTTATGGGAGGGCATAAGGGAAAGTGTGTCTTTTTCTCCTCTCATTTTTAGGTCAATATCATTGCTAAGCATTACTTGTGTGAGTACAATATTTCTATTAAAGGCTATGGTACCAGTTATATGTAATTACAATGTTATGACACAAAAAGGAACATGGAATAATTTCCATTTTTTATTTATTTTAGCCAAGGATGAATTACGGCGGGGTTTCGGGTCATGATGAAAGGGGGCAAGATGACAATCGTCAAATTAAGAATTACGGTTTTATAAATCTTTTAAAAAGTAATAAAAAATTCTCGGAACAAGTAGGTTCTTATCAGGTGTCCTTCGGTTCTCTCCTAACTTGTGTACATTTGGATATTTGGGTGTGGTGTGCTGTGGGGTGGGGTGAGGTGAGGTGTTTGTCTTTGCTTTTGCATTGTGAAGTACATTTGATGAGGAGGACCAAAAACATGGTCCTGGTTTTCTGAACACATTCGAGATGCCCCCAGGGTGTTTGTCCTCCACACAGAGATCAGTGGGTTACCTCATCATGGACGTGTGTCGTTCCCTGGGTGGCCATCACATGGTCAGGAAAATTACTTTTTTAAATTAAATTAAGGACAACAAAGCTACCATGAGTGTGAGAATGGTTTTGTATAGACTGTATAACTTATTGTTTTCAGTGTGTGTGTGTGTGTGTGTGTGTGTGTGTGAACTGTGAATTTCACATTTGGAATTCTAAGAACATGAGAAATGTGGTGATTAAGCAGAACCCGGGCAATTTGGCGCTTAGAAGAACGTTTCTCCCCCCCAAAGGGACGAACCGCAGCTCATTCTGAATGTCCTACATTTGCCTAGATTTGCCTCATTGTCTTGGAATGACTCCCAGATGTGTCCTAGTGATGCATAACAGCACTTTTGGGTAAGGAAACAACTTGGTATTGAGGCTGTATATTTTACTTAGGGATTTGAACCAATATCACACTCATGAAACAGACCTCTGTTTAGTCGATTCAATAATCCACGTGTATCAGGAATGTCATTTCTACAGTGTGTGCTGTTCTCCTGTTGTGACCCGGTGGTTTGGTATGTGACCAGGAGGTGCAGGTGAAGTTTTTTTACTGTTCAGTTTGTTTTTTAAGCTGCTTCTACTTTTAAAAGTGCCTGAAAGACAAGACGACTTGAAATGTGAATTTGTTTCATTCCAAATATCCCAGATGTGACAAGACTGGAATAAAAAATGTTTTTACCGCCCTTTAATGGAAGTATTTATTGCATATTAAATTGTAACCTCTGTACAAATATTTTAAACTTTATTTTTCACAGTGAAAGGACATATCTATATATTTTATTATTTATTTATTTTCTTTTAAATGATCAGGCATTCTGTTAAAAAAAAAAAAAGACTGGAAATCAGGTAAGTTTTGGGTATACAAAATCTTCATGAATTCAGAATAATTATATAACACACACATACACACACACACATATGCAGGGGTGGCATACTGGCATACTGTTCACGCCCATCTCACAGCAAGAAAGTCCTGGGTTCAAGTCCTGAGCCTGGCGAGGGTGTTTGTGTGGCATTTGCATGTTCTCTTTGTGCTTGTGTGGGTTTCCTCCCACAGTCCAAAGACATGCACATTAGGCTAATTGGCACTATCCAAATTGCCCATGCGATGTTCTGGTGAACCATTCAGGGTGTACCCCGCCTTCACCCAGTGTCAGCTGAGATAGGCTCCGGCCTCCCCGCATCCTTAATAGGATTTAGTGGTTCAGGAAGTGAGTGAGTGAGAGAATGAATATTATTTATATTTTGGGAATATATTCAATACAATCTCTACCATACTGATCTGTCAATATGTTTAGGTTATCCCCGTTATCATGGACTGGATCCCCCTTTATCCAGTTTTTCAGGTTTGAAATCGCTGCCGCACTGCCCTGGGTGCGGAGCAGGTCAGGGACCAGTACTTCTTTATGTCCTTGTTGCACTCGTTTCTGGTCCTTAGGCAGATAAAACAGTATGCGTGCTTGCAGTTGGCACAATTCACATACTTGCATCCTTTATCATACATCATTATATTGTGACACTTGGGGCAGGCTCGGAAAACAGGACAGCCATACACCCTGCTGGCGGGATTTTCGTCTTGGTCACAGTTGAGCAGCAACGAAACGACCTGGCATGAGCGGTTGGTGCAGATGATGCCAGGGCAGGGGAAGAGGCACTGCTCACACAGGGGTGTAGGAGGGCAGCGTTCGCACTGCACTAACGAAGTGGGAAGTCCTGATGGAACCACTAGAGACATGAGGATGGAGGAACACTGCGGACACTGTAGAGTAGACACAAAAAATGAGGAAGGGGACAGTACTCTCGATGCTCTTTTCTTATATCTCAGATCTATACAACAGCTTCTTGAAAATAGACCGTGAGTGAATGGATGTAATTGTCTTGAGCACAGAAGGTCAAACTCCCGCCACTCTTGTGGGCCAAATTTGGCCTGCCAACTCCTTTTATATGGCTCGGGAAAACTTTTAAAGAATATGATTATCAAACATTCTTTGCATCAACCGTTACCATGAATGGTCATTCATGCTGAATGATGTTCACTGATTATTTGGCTTAAACATTGATTGACGTTCCCCCTAATCATTGAATTATATTTATTATACATGTATTAGC
>JAQMYF010000005.1:27878849-27889845 GCA_030014195.1 Neosilurus mollespiculum | reverse complement strand
TATATTCATTCATTCATTCATTTTATGAACCGCTCAATCCTAATTAGGGTTGCGGGGAGGCTGGCGCCCATCTCAGCCGACTCTGGACGAGGGTGGGGTACACCCTGGACAGCTCGCCAGGCCAGCGCAGGGCCTGTATATATGTATATATATATATATATTAGACTTGGAGAATGTTCAAACCCTCATCAAGTAAACAATTCACAGATATGAGACAACGATTTTTGTCCAATAGTTGAACAGTTCGCCCTCATAAAATATTCATAAATAGAAATGGATTGAATTAATCACTTAAATTTTAACAGATTAATACACTGGGGAAAAAATATAGACGACGCACCCAGCGTTGAGAAAAGAATTATGGAATCACCCTGGAATTTGCATTTCTAAAGCATATACCGGCACAAGTCTAAAAATGCAAATTAGCCTGCAGTTAAAGCAGAGTGCTTACAGACAAATCAATGAAAATGAAAAGAGGCGAATTTCCCCCTCCCTATCGAATTAACTTCCAAAAGAATGTGAATGTGTACAGCTGCTGTAACGTACGTGATGACAGGAAATAACGTTCACTGATATTCCACAACATTACATAAAAGGTTACAGCGTACTGTGTGAAATTGTAAAACACTGCAAATTGCTGTGATATTAAAGAAAAAACAAACACTTCGGGATGTGCTTGCTGTTAGAGTAAAATTATTACAGATTTAAATACTCAATTCTGATTGGTCAATAACAGTATTCATTCATTTCCCGAACTGCTTGATCCTACGAGGGTCGCAGGAAGGCTAAAGCCTCTCCCAACTGACTCTTGGCGAAGGTGGGGTACACCCTGAACAGCTCACCAGACCATCGCTGGGCAACACATACAATCATGCTCACAACTAGAGGCAATTTTGAACAGTCTACTGTGCATGGATTTACCCAGAGGAAACCCACGTAAGCATGGGGAGAACATGCAAACTCCACACGGAAACGTCCTCGCCGGGACTCAAACCCAGGACCATTTTGCAGTGAAGCTAACATGCTAATTACTACGCCCCCATGCCGTCCAACAGTATTCAGCAGTCTTATATCTCTGTCCATTTTTAAATCAATTTATGTTTTAAGTAGCTGTGTAAAAAATAAATAAATAAATACATAAATATTATTTAAATGTATTATTTAAACACTTAATTCTTATTGGCCAATAATGGTATTCAGGTCTGCTATTTCTTTAACAGACTGTTGCTAAGCATAAGTGACCGCTTTTATATAGCAATAAAAATAATTTGAGGGTAGCTCTGGAACATGTAGGATTATGTAGAGCAAGCTGGTCATGACTACGATATAAACCTCTTTGAGTTGATCACCCTGTCTGGGTTTATTTACTTATGTAAATAACTCTAAATCCCAGCCA
This sequence comes from Neosilurus mollespiculum, assembly GCA_030014195.1. Taxonomy (NCBI): domain Eukaryota; kingdom Metazoa; phylum Chordata; class Actinopteri; order Siluriformes; family Plotosidae; genus Neosilurus; species Neosilurus mollespiculum. The sequence continues at coordinate 27,888,449 of JAQMYF010000005.1, read as the reverse complement.
GCCTGACATTTTCCTGCAGAAATTAACATAATCAATTCGGCATGAATTTGTAATCAGTTTAGCATGTCCGCCTCACAGCAAGAAGGTCCCAGTAAGCCTGACTGTTTTTGTGTGAAGTTTGCATGTTCTCTCCATGGTTGCGTAGGTTTCCTCAGGGTACTCTGGTTTTCTCCAACAGTCCAAAAGGCATGCACATTAGGCTAAATGGTTGTTCCTAATTGTCTCTAGATGCGAGTGTGAATGGTTATTTGTGACTGGCAAGCTGTTTAGTGTGTATTCTGCCTTTGCTCAGAGCTGGCTGAGATAGGCTCCACCCTTTGCATGACCTTGACTAAGCCGTATGGCAAATGAAAGAATGACTTTGTATTGCCATTCTGTACTGTTTTGAAAACAATCTAGAACCCTTATTAGTTCTCCCTCCAGCTGTGCTTCTAGTGTGTTCTACTTTCAAAATTATAGGAAACTAAGGCCAGTTGACTACAGAAAGAGCCCATCGAATGCCTTTTTGAAAAAAATTGTATTAAATAAAGCACAGGCTTATGCCGGATAATAAACAGGACACAAGTCCCAACAGGAAATTAGCATATGTATTGTGGTAGTTTTGAAATATAAGTCCTGCTCACCGTTTTGCTGTATTCTGGTTCCTTAGGCAGTGGTGGTGTCTGTGTAGAGCCGCCCTTCATTGGAGATTCAACATGAACCTTGTATAAAAATTCTGTCTAAGAAGGAAATGTATACACTTCAAATTTTGTTCTGAAACAGGACTCAAAGCTACACTCTGTAAAAGCCTGCTTACCTGTCGTGATGTGGGATTTTCTTGTTTGGGTGGGTCTTCGAGGGACGAAACTGGAAAAATATATCAGCATGTATCAGATTTTTTGATTGATTATTTATTTGTTTGTAAGGCATTAGCGTTTCATTTCATCCTAGCTGAGTATACTAATAGGCTAAATCAAAAGTGAAACCAAAAACGTGATCAGCTCTGACGACGGATTTATGGTGGGGAAACTACCTGAAAGCACACAATATTTAATATTAAACCCCAAATGATAAGATGATCAAGGAAAGAAATATATGCAAATGAAAAAATATCTTGCATGCCTATGTAAATAACACTTTTCTCTTACTCACTATCTCTTTTTAAAATATGAAAAAAAAACAACAGCACTGTACACTTTGAGAACATGTACCTGCTCCTCCAGTTCCAGCGTCGTGTACGACCTTTTCCTCATATCTCCCCTTTGCTGCTCTCCAAAGCCTCGGCCTCGTAATGCTTCCAGCACTAACTGTCCTCTTCGTGCTTCTTGCTCGTGGCATGGTGACGAATAGATGTATAGTCTTTAGTCCCAGTGTCTTAATATTTCTGACTGTGGGAATTTCCTGATCAGAGGAAAGTCCCAAAACTACACGCAGGCAGCATATAATAGAAAAGTGTTTCTTATTCTTTATACAACCATAGCAACAGTAGTTGCATCTGATAACTAGCATTTCTTTAAAGGAAGAAAGAAAAAACAGTCAGCCATGAAAAAATAGAGAGACAAAACAGGCAGTGAATTCATCATCTTCATGGACGTTTCAATAAAAGATCCCATGACACATATTTTAAAATATTTAGGGCAGGTAGGTGCTAGTTAGCACTTCTGCCTCACAGAAAGATGGTCCTATGTTAAAGTCCTTTGTCCGGTGAAAGTGTTTCTATGTGGAGTTTGCATGTCCTCCCCGTGCTTGTGTGGGTTTCCTTCGGGTACACTGGTTTCCTCCCACAACCCAAAGACACGCACATTAGCTGTTTTTAAATCGCTCCTAGGTGTGTGTTAGCCCTATGATGGACTAGCAAGCTGTTTAGGGTGGACCCTATCAGCCCCAGCCTCCCCGCAACCCTAATAGAACAAAGCAGTTCCGCAAATGAATGAATGAATGAAGCTAAGAGTGAAATCTTGGTTCAAACGTTATTTATCTTGCTATCAATTTGTCAGTTGTTCCTGTAACAGAAACTGTAGTTCCCTGTCACCTATTTAAGCAGAAATACACTTGTATAGTAGGTTTTTTATAAAATTGTCAAAATATATATTCAATAGGCTAACTGGCTGTACAATTGCCCCTAGGTGTGAGTATGAATGGTTGTGTGTGTGTGTGTGTGTGTGTGTGTGTGTGTGTGTGTGTTAGCTTGGTGACTGACTGGCGAGCTCTTCAGGGTGTGCCCTGCCTTTGCCCAAAGTCAGCTGAGATAGGCTCCAGCACTTGACCCTAGTAAGATTAAGCAGGTTGGCATATGAGTGTGTGAGTGAGTAATAACCGTCCTGTAGTACTTGTCTTAAGTTAAAAATCTTTAATGCACACAAAACAAGTAAATACATTGAAAAGCTTAAGTTAACTCTACCCTTCAGCAATCGTACATAAAAGTCCATAAAAACACAATACAAAGATTGTTACAAAAATGATTAAAATGATCAAACTCCCTCTTATTGCAGCACGAGCCATTATTTTAGGCATCCAGAACTAATTATTCAACCCCTAATGTCTTTAGAAATGTATTTGTATTACACTCTGTGTTCGGTCTCACAAAAGTAGGATCAAGTTTACTCTTAATAGAGGAGACCCGAAGTGATGCTTACACTTGGTTCTTGACCCAGTTCTCAGGTTTCCTCAGCTTGAATTTTCATTCTGTCATTACCGCCAGTATCCTGTTGGATTCAGGATCCTGTTGCTGGGAGGGAAATAGTCACATTGCATCAGCCTGACATGGTCTATTTTATGATGTTTGTGCTGGGTGGCATGGTGGCGTAGTGGTTAGCACATCTGCCTCTCAGCAAGAAGGTTCGAGTCAGGAAGGTGGACCTCAGCTGGGGAGTCTGAGACCCATGCAGTAAAGCATCTCTAAAGAATTTTATTAAAGCTGGCATTGGTAACCTGTAAAGCTAACAAAATTTGAAAGTTTAGTTAAAGCAGAGTGCTTACAGAAAAAAGGCATCTCTTCAAGCCTACCCTCGGAGTTTTTTCCAAAGCCATGCCCCCACCTCCACATGCACAATCTTCACTCTGACTGCTGGTTTATGATTGGATATTTCCCAGTGGACCGTGAGGCAGTAATTGGTCGGCATTTTATTGCAGATGACAGATTTCTTTTCAGACCTCATAAGCTATTAATTGTTATCGGATGTACAGACAATTTCAACTAATATAACTGTTTGTGTGTACAGCTAAAAAGCTACCAACCCCAACTTTAACAGAAAATTCAGATGCCTGTGTCAGATCTGAATGCTAGTTTCTCCAGATATGTATTCCTCACAAGCTAACAGTGGTACATCAGGTTGTTTTTGCTCATTTAGTATAGCATATAGTAATATATGTGTGTGAAAATGTTCAGAAGTATATTCAGAACTTCAGTAGCTTTTATTTAGTACAGCTAGATTGGGTATGTATGTGCTTATCTGATATGAATATATCTAATGTAGACAGTTAGCCAAGTTTGGCATATAATAGCATTACAAAATGCATCCCAACAGGTGGGTTTGTTATTATTATTTTTTTATCTCCATAAGGCTTTAAGAGTTTGATTCATCTTAGCTGAGAAGGCCTTGCAAGCCTTCTGGCGAAGTCGAACAAGAAGATAGATCAATCAGGTGACCAATGATCTCTTGGAAGGGCCTAAAGGATGGTCATCAGTGTGGTCCCTGTAAAAAGACAGACGAAAATTAGCTGAATGACCAAACATAAGTGTGTCTAAGTTGTTGGAGGTACAGATCTTGATTAGCATTCATGCTAACCTTGTTCTTGTGTCTGCTCTGGAGATTTTGGTGCTCCACTGGATTTGTAATGGGATAGGCCAACTCTAGATCTATTGGCTGCTCCACCTGTTTAATGGAAGCTGGAGATTTCCACCTCTCTGGTTGCCTTTCTGGTTCCAATCTGTGTTTCTGTCTCTCTGTCCGGACAAGGCTGATAACAGATGGCCTGAAAGTTTTCTCATTCTTTACTTCTGCTCTGTCCATGTCTGCTGTAGGACCTGACCCACACCTCAAAACATAGTCTGAGCTAAAACCAGAATGCTTATGGTGTATGTTGGAATATCCTTGCGAATTCTTTTCCTTGTCTGAAGCCGAGCTTGGCTGTGTATCTTTCAAGTACTGCAGGACAGCAGGCTGTGGAATTGGGACATGAACTCTACCCCCATTCCCTCTCTTTTCCTTGTTTCGCTGTTCTGCTCTATTTTCCTCCATTACTTCATTTTTCCTTCTGTCTCCAAGCACCTGAGAGGGACATTTCACCCCTACTGTGTCCAGCCGTAACTCACCTGGGCTTGTAAGCTTTGAGCTCCAGATCTCCAATGGAGGCACCGACAGCTGCTGGATGCAATGGTAGAGTGATGGATAGTCCACATATTTAAACTTGGGCACCTTCTCCTTTGGGCTGCTGGGACGGTGTGCTGGCACCTTTCCAAGAGGGCATGAGGCTAGCCAGCCCTCCAGTGGTGGCACAGATAGCTGCTTGATGCACTGGTGGAGTGAAGGGAAGTCAACATACTGAAAGCGAGGCACCTTGCAAGGAACATCTGAGTGCTCTTGTTTTCTGACTCTTGTGGTGATCACAGAGTCACCTGGTTCTTTTCTGACCTGTCTGATTTCGCTGTTATGCTCTGGTTGGATGCCTGAGGTGGTGGAGAATGTGGACTCACCACCCCCTGTCTGAGGGAGATATCTCCGGGTGTCCATGTGTGGAAGATTACGATGATACTTCGGTCTCCTGTTATTAGCCAAAGAGGGAAAATAATTGGTTAGCAGAGGTTGCAGAGTACAGGCAACAGAAAATTTATTTTTTTATTTCCCAAACCATTTTATCCTTTATTAGCATCAAGGGGAGGCTGGAGCCTATCTCAGCCAACTCTGGGTGAAGGCAAGGTACTCCCTTAACAGCTTGCCAGGACACTGCAGGGCAACCCGGACACACAACCATTTGCACACACAATAGAAGAACATTCAATTAGACGAGGAAAATGCATGTCTTGGGACTGTAAGAGCACTCCACACAAGCATGGAGATAACAAGAAATGCCTTGGCCTGGCACAGGGATCAACAAGTATGTTAAATTCTTGTCATAATATTAAATATATAAATAGTGTTTCTAGTACAGCGGTATGGTAGCGCAGTGGTTAGCATATTGGCCTCACAGCAAGTAAGCTCGGGTTCGATTCCCGGGCTAGGGCATATCTGTATGGAGTTTGCATGTTCTTCCCGTGCTTGTGTAGGTTTCCTCGAGGTACTCTGGATTCCTCCAACAGTCCAAAAACATGCACAGTAGGCTAATTGACTGTTCCAAATTGCCCCAAGGTGAGTGTGAATAGTTGTATGTGTGTTGGTCTTGAGATAGCCTAGCGAGCTGTCCTGGGTGTGCCCCGCCCTTGCCCAGAGTCAGCTGAGATGGGCGCCAGCCTCCCCACGACCCATCTTACAAAAATGAATAAATCAACGAATGTTTCCAGTTGCAGTCATCTTGGCAGCAGGCATTTCCAATCAGTTTCCCTTTATTTTTTTTTATCTTTAGTAGCCATGGGCAGGGTAGTTACAAGGGTGGGCTGAAAAGTTCATAGGCTGACTAAGACAAGTTAATGCCAGGGCAATGAAACTTGAGAGCTTCTTTCCTGAGGGCATCCAAGTGCTGCAACACCACTGCAAGGCAGCAGTGATGTCAAATTCAACCATTGCGTCATGGTCAGCCTATGAACTTTTCAGCCCAACCTCGCATGCCCGGAACATAAAAATACAGTAAATTGCACGACTATTTATATGCTAATCCATCACAGGGCACCAGTCACACAAACATCCAACCTCAGTGCAATTTGGTTTAGCTAGTCAGCCTACTGGGAGGAAACCTGAAAACCTTGATGAAACCCCACACAACAATGCTCAGAATGTAACCAGGTACAACCCAGTGATTCTTTTGTATTTTAAAACTCCAATCAAAGTTTTTCCACCAAGTTCTGCCTTTGTCTAAAACGCCACAGTGTCTTCTCTCAGTAATAGTTTCAATTGTGAGAGCACACAGTACTGTGAGACCCACTCTTTCTCCGTTTGGCGTAGATTTATTGCAGCATGTCAAGCCGACACTATCAATTACAATGATCCGACTCCAAGCTCCATTTAAGCCCAGACAGCTTGGATACAAAAGGCAGTTCTTCGACAAAACTGTGTGAATCAGTCTTCACACAATATGCAGGCGCCACAGCACTGAGGACGAGCCAAAGAATAACTCAATCAGAGGAAAGAAAAAGGGCAAGCAAAAACTTGCGGGATCTGGTTTGAGTAGATGGGGTGAGGAGGAGTATTGAATGTCAGTAATGGCTCACTGCCCAAAACTTTGGAATATATTTAATGTATTACCTGTTCGAGAGAGAGCGAGAGAGAGAGAGAGAGAGAGAGAGAGAGAAAGAGTATGTGTGTCATGAGTATAAATAGCTCGGCAGGTATGAACTGAAGAAGAAAAGTAGGTCAGCCTCAGAGTGATCGCCTTCGCCAGAGGGCCCAAAACAAGATATCTGTCTCATATACTCACCACGATCTCCTGTTGTCAGCACTCTGGCAAGGGAAGTCGTACCAAAAACACCCGATACTCCTTTACAAAAGACTGGGAGCAACCTGATGCTGCTGACCTTGTTCTGAGGACGGAGTAAACTGCTTCAGATTAACATGCATGCATTTGTTAATTTTAGCACTCTGTTTATTTTAGCAGTAACTTTATTACATTTTTGGTACCAGTGCAATGGTGAAGTCAGCAGCTAATTCTGTTTTGTGGGTTTATTGGAGCTGGATAGGGGATCTGAGCTGCTGTTTAAGGGTTTGGGGCATTAAATAAAAAAAAGCAGGTCATCTAACATCCTTCACTAACATATTGTGAAGGCTGGGTCTTGCTGGAGAAAAGAGTTTGCCGTAACATGGCAAACCGATGTTTGTTGTTAGCAACATGTTCAATTAAGGTCATGTGCAAGTGTTTTGTTTTCTCCCAAATCGAACCCCTCTTTCTGGAAATTACCCTGGCACTCTGTAAGAAAAACACACCAGATCTGGGGCTGTGCCAAGGTAAGAGGAGGGATCTCCTTCATCACATTTGGGCTGCCACCCAGACGCCACGCTGCTGAGCTAAACAGTATGTCAGTAGACTATTTTAATACAAGCCTGTTAATGTAGTCTGCATAGAACTGAATAACGAGGGCACTAGGTCACTTTTCCCTGCCTATTAAAAATGACATTTTGTAGCAGGGGCGGCATGCTGGCGTAATGGTTAGCACTTCAACCTCCCAGCAATAAGAAGGTCCTTGGTTCGAGCCCTGTGCCCAGCGACGGTGTTTCCGCATGGAGTCCTCTGGGTACCCCGGTTTCCTTCCACAGTCCAAAAACATGCACATTAGGCTGACTGGCTTTTCCGGATTGCCCCTATGTGTGGCTGCAAGTGTGACTGGTTGTGTGTGTTGGTGAGCTGTTCAGGGTGTACCACGCCTTCGCCCAGAGTCGGCTGAGATGGGCTCCAGCCTCCCAGCAACCCTTGCAGGATTAAGCGGTTCAGCAAATGAGTGAGAGAGGTTCTGGGTTTGAGCTCTACGAACCCTGAGGAGAGCTTGCATGTTTTCCACATGTTTGAAAGGGTTTCCTTCAGGTACTCCAGTTTCCTCCCACAGTTCAAAGACATGCTCATTAGGTCGCTTGCCCCATGACTCTTATTGATGGGGCGGCGGTGGCACAGTGGGTAAGGCTCTGGGTTACTGATCAGAAGGTTGGGGGTTCAAGTCCCATTAACGCCAGGCTGACACTGTTGGGCCCTTTAGCAAGACCCTTAACCCTCAACCGCTCAGATGTATAAAGGAGATAAAAATGTAAGACACTCTGGATTGTATGCCCAATATCATAAATAGATGGATATGAACATGTGACTGCTCTGGATCCACCATGACCCTAACCAGGATAATACTTAGCCTGGTGAATGAATAAAGGCACACACTTATGAAAACTCTTATGAAAATTATGGGTTAAAAACAACAAATGTTTGTGAGTCGGTGTGCTATCTGAAAGTTTTTGGAAAGGAGTTTAAATCCAGGGGACTTTAGATGGTAAAAATATGAACTGCTGGACACAACTGTATAGTACTGATTTAGGTACAGTTGCTGTAGTGCACTATTTAAACAGTGCCCGGGAAGCAGTGTGTGTGTGTGTGTGTGTGTGTGTGTGTGTGTGTGTGTGTGTGTGTGTGTGTGTGTGTGTAATTGTGTCACACTCACTGGCCTACATTTCGAGGGTTTGTTGTCTTCTTTTATTTTTCGACTCCATTCTTTTTACTCAGAATGACCCCGCCCTCTACCCGTAACCAAGCAACCAGGATTTTTTTTTCTTTTTTAGGTAATTATATGTATATTTTTTACAAGGATTCCACATAGTATTACCTGCTTATTACACCGAACACAGAACAGCCCTTAAACGCCACCCTGATCAGAGGAAAAGTAACAAATAAACTGACTTCTGCTACTTAAAGGGTTAAGTAGGGATCAAAGCCAAACTGGCAACCGATGGTGCGAGCGCTATCACTTATCATATTAATCAGTAGGTTATCATAAACCTTGAATAGGAAATGACCTCAAAACAGGCTTTTGCAAATCAGCATGCTTTGTGTTAGTGATGTGCTTGGAACAGCAGGCAAAGTTTGTAGGAGTTGCTTCAAAGATTATTGACAAATGTGTAGTAAATAGCCAAATAATAAAAATAACAACAATAACAACAACAACAACAACAACAACAATAATAATAATAATAATAATAATAATAATAATAATAATAATAATAAAAAGGAAGAAGAAGAAGCATACTTTTTTGTTTTTTCTCATAATTCATGCATGACATTTTTTACTCGGTGTGTGTGTGTGTGTGTGTGTGTGTGTGTGTGTGTGTGTGTGTGAGAGATGAAAGTTTCTGAAGTTTTACCTTCTTTTTTTTAATCTTGATCCGTATTTGGAGCACTTGATGAGTGAATCCTCCCTTATTTTGAATTGTCTTGTATTCAAAAAAATTAATAATAATAATAATAAACAATAATAAACAACAATAACAATAAAAAATAAATCACATCCACATCTGCTGTATGTCCAACATCATCTCTTCCCCTCACTCAGTTTAATTCAATAAGATATTTTTTATATTTATATGTACTTTTGCTTGTTTTTTTTTTCCTTTTTAAAAAAGAAAAGAAATTCTTAAGATTATTATTTATCCTCTCTCTAATACCAGACTGTCTTTTCCTCACAGATCAGTTGCTTCATGTGTTGGATGCGATTTCATATCCTGAATCAGCCCAATCAGAGTTCAGTCCTGCTTCCACGCCACACCCATACAATCTGTGTTTGTCCAATGAGAGAGCTTATTTTGGGTTATGGGCGGAGCGTCAGTGTCCTAGTTCTAGGCAAATGACCGCGTGCCGATTTGTAAACGTCATCACGTTGTCGGAACAGCGCAGAGTCCCAGTAGGGTGAATGAATGGATACAGATAGTGTAGAAATGTTGGTGTAAAAAGTTTAGGTTTTTTTTAAATGAAACATTCTGGATCTTTAAAAAAAAAAAAAAT
>JAQMYF010000005.1:27852666-27869153 GCA_030014195.1 Neosilurus mollespiculum | reverse complement strand
CTGTGTGTGTGTGTGTGTGTGTGTTAACCTACTTCCAGTGCAATGGTAAAAGTCTGTATGGAGGACACAAATGCTCATTATTCTGTATATAAAAAATAGTGTTTATAATATGAAGTACAATTTTATTTATGAAGTACTTATTATAAAGGAAAATATATAAATTATGAATTGTATACATTTTTTGTATTTTCATTTATTAAGCATAAATTAGAATGTTTTTAATTAGCTGCAATTATTTTACTCATCATACCTAATTTATTAGGGGTTAATTTTTTTTAAATGCATTTCACTAAATTTCAATTGAATTCCACCAAGCAAAATATTTTCAAAAATAAGAAAAATTGCCAATCTCCGACCCAAACACGCACAAAAGTATCACCGAATCCACGGATACACCAGAAGTAGGAGAAAGCGGTGTAACCTAAATCTGATACACATCCAATTCATAAAACCGCTTTGCAAATGCATTGAACGAACCCAGATTTATATTCCCAGGAGTTAGTGGCAGGTCCAAACCTTCATTTCTTATTCATATACAATATTTACATCCCTTTTTATCTCCCGCCGCCATCGAAGATGGGCAGAGTGGAAGCTATGGAAATAGGTTCTGTCTGTCCAAGTTGTTAGTGCAATAACTTTGGAAGGGAATGACATAGGATCACCAAACTTGGTGTATGGGTCCCACCCAGGGATAATTAGAGTGGGGTTGTATATGTGTCACCTTGAACTTGTTGTAAGGTCACAAGGTCACTTTTTCTATTTTGGACTTGTCAAATGGCAGGAGCTGGCAGGAGCGTCTGGACCCCTGTAGTTTATTTTTCAATTAGTTTTACTTTAATTACTGAATACTTTACAGTTGCTATTAAATAAATGGGGTAGAATTAGAAATAGATGAATAATAAAACTTTTGGTGAGCTATTCAGTCAGTTATTCACATTTGCAATTATTTCAGCGACCATTGCTGAATGTCATTGCTTTCATGAAGTTGCAGGCCTGTCATATCTCTCGGTGTGTGTAGAAATCCTATAAAGTTGCTAACCAGAGTGGAGTCCAATGCGGATTTTGACTCTGACGCTGGGCATGTGTCTCAGTTTGAACGTGCCGATGCAGGACAGGATGTCCAGAGACATGTTGGCCATCTCGGCTGCGTGCCGGTTACCGTTGCGGCTAGGAACTCCTGACGCCACCATGTACGCATCACCGATGGTCTCAACCTATCGGTCCAAAAAAGCAGTGAAGGAGTTGAGGAACACACACAACATTACTTTCACTCACCTGCGACCAAATCAATCATGCATATCTACATACTTTATCTTATAGAGCCCTCTGCTGCATAGTGCCAAGATGGGTCCAATCCCAGAAAGCACCACTGCTGGAGCCTTAAGCAAGTTTACAACATTTCCCTTTAAATACTGTATTTGCTTGATGTCAGTGGTTCTCTTAAAAAAAAAAAAAAAATACCTTCATATATTAAAAAAAAAATATATATATATATATATATATATATATATATATATATATAGATAGATATATATTTATCTCAGTGAATACACCATCTGTAAATGTTAGTCTCCAGTGGAGACCCAGAGTCAGAGGGATCCAGTATGCATGGACAGGGAGAGGATAGTGTATGATATGCTGGAGGAATATCGAGGGTTACGGCAGAAGTTAAATAATGATAAAGAAATAAGGACTTGATGTCTCTGGACCACCGTAGCAGACGGAGCTGTCTGGGAGGCGACTGAGTGAGGGGAGGAAGTGCTTATGAACACAGGGAGACAGTCGGCGTTCTCTCTCCTCACCGTTATCAGAAATATCTCTTCCTTTTCTGTTCAAAATATATATTTTCTACCTCCTTTCTGTTCTCAGACAAAAAAAACAAAGTCTTTGGAGAAACTCTTTCTTTTTCCATATATATATTTTGTTTTTTTTCTCTCTTTTTAGAAACATTTTATTTTTTCTTCCCTTTTCCTTTTCTGGAAAAAAAAAACTTTCCCCCTTCTTTTTATTCCTTACTTTTCAGAAATATTTTCTTTCTTTCTTTCTTTCTTTCTTTTCATAAAGTTAAATATTTTCTCCCCCCCCCGTTTTTTTTTGTCTTTTGTCCTCCTTTGCTTTAAATATACTTTTTAACACCCAGCAGCATGACATGGTGCAACTCCTTGTCCACACAAACCCTCCTGACAGTCTGGCGTGTTTTTAAAGGATCAGGAACAGGTGTGGCGCTTTTGCACTGATTGCGCCCCTTGTGGCCGTTGCCTGGCAACCATGGTCTGTGTCAGGACCCAGAGGTGGCCGCGGATCTGCCTGGAAGAAATCTTGCTGCGTTAAGCGTAATATCTGATCCAGTGATGGGGAAAAAAATATATAAAAATTTAAAAAAAATAAAAAAGAAGGAGGGAAAGACTGTCGCAAATCCTTAAGGCTTTCACACGATGAAAAAAGTGAAGCCTGATTTCATTCAGAAAACTTTTTAAAGCCAATTTTCGGCTTTGCAAAGCTAATTAAATTATTTCTTTTGTTTTGTTTTTTTTAAATAAATTCAAGTAATAGTGAAAATGTAAATTTGGTGAAGTTATACAAAACATTTTTGACACTCTGACCTTCAGCAGTGAAATGTTCCAGGTTTTCGAGCTGTGTTTGCTTCCAAACTGTATTATCATTTATTCATTCCGAACCGCTTCATCCTACTGGGGTCACGGGGAGGCTGGAGCCTATCTCAGCCGACTCTGGGCGAAAGGGGTACCCTCTGAACAGCTCGCCAGACCATCACAGGGACAATTTGGGACAGCCAGTGGGCCTAATGTGCATGTCTTTCGACTGGGAAGAAACCAAGGAGGAAACCCACTCAAGCACAGGGAAAACATGCAGATTCCACTCAGAAACGTTTCACTGAGCCAGTGTGAGGCAGACATGCTACCCACTGAGCCCCATATTACTATTTATTAAAGTCCTACAGAAGGTGGTTTAACTAAGACAGCTTCCTAATTGACACACTAATATGTGATCCATTTAAAAAAATATATTTATTTATTTGTTTGTTTGTTTGTTTGTTTGTTTATTTTAGATCAGTGATCTGATCCTGACTGAACTGGCCTCATCCTTTGTTACACGGCTTAACACCTGATTGGCTCCTAGATTTTATGATGCAGTCGCTCTTATTATTCTCTCTTATTGACAATCCAATGTTTTCAACTCCCCTCGTTTCCTAATAAAATGCTACAAAACCACTGCTTTCATCTTTCACATAACACTGAAAGTCTTTGTCATAATGTAGCAGTACCTTGTAGACATCGTGCATGCCAATGATGGAGTCAAAAAGGGTATAGAGATCATTAAGGAGGTCGACCACCTCGATGGGGTCACTCAGGGCTGAAATAGTGGTAAAGCCCACAATGTCACTAAAGTACAGGGTTGCCTCTGCAAAATGCTCTGGTGTCACCGGCTTCCCTTTCTTCAGCGCCAGAGCAACGGACCTGGATGCAGTGGAAGGGAAATAAAATGAATTTACAGTGATTGGCTCCAGTGTAGTACATGTGCATGTGGGAGACTGACTTTGGCAGCATCTGAGCCACAAGGGCATCGGTTTTCTGTCTCTCCACTTCCAGCTCTTCTGTTCTCTCACGGATCAAGTCCTCCAGATTGGTGGAGTATTGCTCCAGCATGCGCAGCATGGAGTCGATAATGTTGGTCTTTCTTCCTTTGCTGATGGTCTTAAACTACAGGATCAAGAGAGGAATATAGAAAGACAAGAGACAAAAATAAGGAACAAGCTTCAGAGGATATTAGTAGACTTTAGAAATAAAGAAACAATTGTACTACAACCAGCACATTAATGAGTCTTTGAGAAAACAATGGGCCAGTGAGATTCATAATTCATTTGCCAAACCATTTATTCTTACTACGGTCATGAGGAGACTCGAGCCTATCTCTACCAAATCTGGACGAAGGCGAGGTACACCCTGAACAGCTTGCAAGTCGAGCGCACTACCAACACACACATACAACCATTCACACTGATACACACAAGCAATTTGAAACTGTGACTTAACATGTCTTTGGACAATGGGAGGAAACCAGAGTACCCAGAGGAAACCCACACATGCATGACATGGAGAACATGCAAACTCTACACAGAAATACCCTCACTGAGCCCAGGACTCAAACCCACTATAACCATTACACCACCATGACACCCAACAGCATGTCTCGAAATTATCTTACTTATTTAATTTCTTTATTTCCTTATTAATCACGTTTAATGTTTTGGAACAGCTGCAAAACAAATTAGCTCCATTATCACTGTGGGATATTCCATGTAATGGCAGATTTCTTAGTGCTCCTCCACTAGCAGCCAGACTCTCTCTCTCTCTCTCTCTCTCACACTTTGTCACAATATCCTTACAATTTGTCACATGACCTACACACCAGGCTTCCGAATTTGGAATTTCAATTCAATTCATTTGAAGAATTGGAATTTGAATTGAATTGGCTCCACCCCACAGGACGTTGAATTGGAATTACAGGAAGTGGAATTAAATTCATTGCAATTCAGAGAAATTCCTTATTGCCAAGCAACAGGAAGAATTTGTCATGTTTAACAAAGGTTTTGGCTTAAATACTAAAAATACTTTACAAACACTAAAATTAAACACAAATTCCTTTCGTTTTGAATAATTAGTAATATTGTTTTTATTTGAAAATGAACAAATGACACAAAATTGTAGTAAATGCAGCAATCATTTATTGCCTTTCTTAATTTATAGGGTAACCTTGATGCATCTAATTGTCATAAGTTCATGCAACACTAAAGATCCTCTCAACAGGTGCAGAGGATGCAGGTGTGGCCAGATATTTGCAGGCGAGTGCAGCTAGGTTTGGAAAACTGCTCTGATTTTCTTTCCAAAACACCAAAAGACCAGTGTCCTCTGTCAGGCCTGATTTACTCACACAAGCAGACAGGGAGTTGATGCAAGGCTGTGTCTACTGGCACAGTCGCTGATTGGCTTTCCATGTAGAAAAAGAGTCTGGGACGTTTCCTCGTCTGGGTACTAATGTCAGAGGTGGCATTGACTTTTTGGGAGGTGGATTCGATTTTTGCAGAGAGGAGATTTTTAATTAGGATGATTCTTCACCAATACACCAGTCCAGTTTGAATCTGGGATCAAGTGTGGCAGCCAACTGGAAGCACTCCATGGCTTCAAATTTTTGAAGACGTTTATCAAGTGATGTTTGTAAAGTGGACACAAGCCTTTTGTTCCCAGTCATCCTCACATCTTTAATTGTATGATGTAGGCCTCTGAGGGGGTCACAAAGCTTGCTGTCACTGATTTCTCTGCCGGACAGCGATCTGAAGCTTCCTCTAAAGGTTCTAACTCCTCACAAAGCTCCTGGATGATTTTAAAGTCATATGCAGACAGCTGGATAAGGCAGTTGAGCTCAGCATTCTGGGAAATGAAGTACTTTTCCACCATTTTCCATAATTTGAAAGTTATAATACATCAAAATAAATGACCTGTTTTATAGATGATGCTTTTATTCTTAATTGTTGATAAATAAAAAAAAAACATTTGCTGTAATTAAAATATAATGTGTACATGAAGTTCATAGTAATAATTTGTATGAAATATGTAAAACAGTCATGTACAGAATATACTATAAAGCATGATTCTGGAATAGACCACAATTATCAACTGGAATTTCACGGAATTTTAATTCCTTCAATTCGAATTTGAATTGCAGTTCTGCTTCCTGTTTGCAACCTTAATTCCAAAATTCTATCCAAATCCAATGGAATTAAATTGGAATTTCAGAGACATTCTCAATTCAATTCAGAATTTTGCACAAGCCTGCTACACACTCTGTGACATCATCACATACTGATTTAGTTTTTTTTTCTCGCTGGGACTTTTCCACCTGCTTCTAGTTTACATTAAATCAGCAATAAACAGCGTTACTGTGTGGAGTTTGCATGTTCTCCCTGTGCTTCCATGGGTTTCCTCCCGGTACTCCGGGTTTCCTCCCACAGTCCAAAGACATGCATATTAGGCTAACTTGCTGTTCCAAATTGCCCACAAATGTGAGTGAGATTGTGAATGACTATGTTTGTTGGCTGTCTTTGATGATATGGCAAACTGTTTGGCTGAACTAGGCTCCAGCCTCCCCACAACCCTAGTAGGATTAAACGGTTTGGCAAATGACTGAGTTATAACTCAAATTTATATATATTCGCTCTCTACATAGAACTGTACCTGTTTGAAGATGTCCTCAAACGACGGTCTCAGCACTGGATCTTCACTCCAGGCTTTCTTCATGATCTGAATGACTTCCAGTGGAGCCTCATCCGTTGATACAGAAGGCCGGCAGAGAGGAGGAGGATTGCGTACCTTATCTATGATCTCTGCACACAGCACAATCACACTCATATTTCATTAAAATTTACAAATATCATCTTCTTAGACAAAATGTGAGATATGTATTGAGATACGTATTCAAGCTGTATGTGTTCTGTTATATGCAGTAGTTCCCATATGGATTCCATATCAAAGCTTGCTTTATGACAATGTCTACTCAGAAATCTGCTCAAGTCAAATGAAATTGAATTTATGAAGGTATGAGACCTTTCACAGGCATGTCCAGCATGCAGAAGGGAGCAGAGCGAGAGATGACCTCCTGCATGATGATGGCAAAGCTGTAGACGTCAGCCTTGTACGTGCCCTTGTTCCTCAGCGTGACGCTCCTCAAGAGCTCTGGGGCTGTCCACAGCTGATCTGCGGTTACAGAAAGATGAAGAAGTGTTCCACCAAACTTGGAAGTAGTGGCATGGAAATAAGTTCAAAGGCCATGCTTATACCACATGCGATTCTTACCCTCTGCCTTGCTGTCATCCTGGAAGATGTTTAGGGAGCTCATAATTTTGTTCAAACCATAATCGGTCACCTTTAGAACAAACCGGCCATCCACCACACAGTTTCGAGACTTCAGACGTCCATGAATTATACCCCGATTATGCAGATATTTCATTCCCTGAAAGACAACAAAGGACAAACAATGAAGGACATGAATAACAGAGATAAGGGTTAAAATGAGAGAAGATGTTGTTGGTGGCGCTGTTGTTGTTGGACTACTATGTGGATGTACCAAGACTAACTGTTGTCTCTGACTGATGAATTGACTCCAAAGCTTCGATAAATCAATTCAGTGCACATTTCTCACAGTAAAGACACTGACACTGTGGGATTGTCCCTTGATTTAAACTACACTGGAAGACAAATAGAAATACCAACATCTACAACAAAAAAAATTGGAGGAAACTGTTCATACAGATGAGTCATTCTTCTAAAAGAACCAGCTCAAAGAGTCGACTCATTCATGGACAATCATTACCGTGCAGCAATTGAGGTAAGGAACGAATAGCAGCGAGAAGGAATGCTATCGATAATAAAGCTTACGGTATATAGAATTAAATGTGCACGTGCTAATCTTATGTATAATGATTAAGTTTGTAGATTTATAATTAACAGTCAGGGTCATTTCTATATAAAGGGATACATTTAAACTTGAAGTTAATGGTTTTAAGGCCCAACAGAAGCTAGGTGCTGACTTTAGGCTAGTTTTGCTAATTATAGTCAAATGAACCAGACCCAAATTTACCCCAGAATGGTCAGGTGAGAAATCTATTTAATAACGAAAATGAGTTTCATGGAAGAATATTAAGAAAAATCTCTAAACTGATCAGATGTTAGCATCTAAAACCTGACTAGCCTTGTTGTTGTTGTTGTTGTTGATAAGTCAAAAAAGTGTTTTTTGTTGACAAAATATTTTTTTTGTTCAATGGATGAAACCATGAGAATGAAAGCTGACCAAACACTAGTGATATTTTGGGATATTTAGGTGTGAATTTAGATTGTCCCATATGAAAGATAACATGGTGGGTACCCGAGTGGCACATCAACAAGTTATCTCCTGGATGTCACAAGTTCGAATCATACAGCCATTTGTGGCCTGGGACCAACAGGAGCTGATTGTTCACACTCTCATGGAAAGAGGGGATGACATACACTAGTGTCCCTGTCACTTAGAGCGATCACCAGCCAATCATGGGTGTCTGTGAGCTCATGCATATTCAGGATCATGCCTCTGAATACGCATGCACAGGAGCTCAAAAGGATTTGGGTGGTAAACATCATTTGTCTCGGTGGAACACGTGCTTGCTCTCACCCCTCCCTGGTTGGTGGTGGTTTTGTGATGGGAGGCTTGATGGGTGGGAATTGGCTATGACTAAATTAGAGAAGAAAAATTGGGAATCCTCAGAAAACGAAACATGGCGATATATTTAGTCATGGCTCGAAAATGGTGGCTGTGCATCACAATGTGAGAAGTGTAGAGGTAGCGGTTGTCATGGTTTTACGTCCAAAGGAAGCCTGATATAAATTGAGGATGACTATCTCATAATGTGGCTGCTGCTATATTGAGAGAGTTTGTATCATAGCCTACAGTCCTAAAGCTATCAAACCTGACGTCATACCCAAGTTTATTACATCCACTCCACACAGTGTAACTTGTAATAACCTTATATGATTGCTGAAACCTTACAGTCGATAGGCACCATTACCCTGATCAGGTCCATAAGCAGGGAAGATTTGAACATCCAGTCCAGTCTCATTTCCTCATTGTTAAGCAGGTCCTCCAAGCTGCCTCTTGTGCAGTGTTCGGTCACGATGCCAAAGATCTCCGAGTCCAGGAACAGGCCCAGAAACAGGTTAACGTTCTCCTGACGCATATCCCAAAGCTACGGATTCAGGCAGACATGTCTAAGCCTTCTACTCTCACTTCATTCTCTCAGCTCTTGCTTTTGCTTGATCTCACTCTCTCATTCTTTATCTCATACCTTAAGAAAGATGACTTTTGTGCTTTCACTGATCTCTGTGATCATTTCTCCATGCTGGCATTTCTTCAACCACACCCAGTCACCCTGCAAAACACATTAAAACCATTTAATCCTGCTAGGGTCATGAGGAGGTCAGATCTTGGTCAACTCTGGGGGAAAATGGGGGAAATTTCAAGGCCAACACTCACACAACCATTCACACACACACACACACACACGTAGCCTCTTAACAGCTAATTAGCCTCATGTGCATGTCTTTGGAGTGAGGGAGGAAACCATACAACCTGGAGGAAAACCATGCAAGAAGAACATGGGGAGAACATGCAAACTCCACATAGAGACATCCTCGCCAAGCCCAGGACTTGAACTCAGGACCTTGTTGCTGTAAGGCAGACATGCTAAGCACTACGAGTTCCCAATATTGGCGCACCTCAAACACAGCCACATTGGAGATTTCAGGGGTGGATGTGAAATAGCTTCGTCCTGAGACAGAGTGAGAGTGGTTTTGTTCTTCTGTTGGACTTTTTATCACGCTGTCTTCATTTAGTTTCTATCGACAGATAGAAAGAAGCTCTAACAGACCTGTATCTTATAACTAATAGTCAAGGTAAATATTTGCCTAGTATGCCATGTGTACATTGTAATACTTGTGGTGAGGGGAGAGTATACAGATAATACACGCACATAGACAGGGCAAGTGCATGGACAAGTAGGTACCATAAATTACAGAGACAGATATAAAAAAAAAATTTTCTATGCAAAAAAAAGTGGTGGTGAATATAACATGGTGTTATTATTACAATAGCAGCTAACTAGCACAGTATTACTAACCCTCCTGCTCAGTTGCGTGTTAATAAAGACCAGGTCATCCAGTGTGAGCACTATCTTTGAGGGGTTTGAAATTCCTCCCGCTCCAAACATACCCAGTTGTCCTGTCATCCTACATGCACAGAAAAACACAAACTTTTGTTAGGAATCATAAGCAAATGATTATGTCATTCATCATTACCTGTACCGCTTACCAGAGCACCCAGAGGAAACCCACGCAAGCACAAGGAGAACATGCAAACTCCACACAAACGCTGAAAAGCCCTTGCCAACCAAGAGGCTCAAACCTACAACCTTCATGTTGTGAGGTGGATGTGCTAACCACTACGCTGCCATGCTATTTATTAAATGCTTAAAAAGCCAAAATATTGAACCAGATACAACCGGATTAAATAGTAATCATAGAAATAAATTCTTACTTCAAGTGGTAGAGGAAAATACTTGCGGCAATTAAAGCACCGAAAAGGAGGCAAAGGAAAAAGAAGGTCACGCCATGCATTCCTGTCAAAAAAAGAAGAAAGGAGTAAATGAATAACATAAAAATAATCAAATACACTGCAAATAGGATAATAAATTTTTTTATTATATACTCGTTTTTGCTGCAGTTTTAACAGATCCTTGTTTAACTATTAATGTTGAGTAATTTTAATAATATTGCACACACTTTCATTAAGATACAAAGGAATAGGCCGCCATGGCCAGTTTTACCACCACTGCAGGCCACGTAGCTGCTGAACCAGCAGTTGGGATCAGTGCTGGGGGAAGCACCTGCAAAGTGGATGGACTTCCCCATGTACTTCAGTGCACCAAATTCCCCATATGTGTGCGGTGCTTCCAGGACATGTGTCCGCCTGAGAGTGGCACCAGTGCCATCTGTGTCCAGCACGACATAGCGTGCTTGCATGCCCTCTCCATTGCTGCCTGCCGAAATGGGTTGATTGAAGCCTCTGAACTCAAAGCCTCCCTCGTTTTGAGCCAAATCCTCGCCTGTCACCCATCGGCCACCTCCAGCCAACCTACTAGTTTCTGTTGCCATGGCCGTGTAGTACAGCATGTTGTAGATGGTGCCAAAGAATGGCGAGACCTTAAGAGAAAAGTGAAACTCGTAAAGTGACTCAAATCATTTCATCAACTAAGCAGAATATATTTTTGATTATGTTGGAAGCATTGGCAACAATAGAATAGCATAGAATGAACTCTGCATGGTTAGGCTCAATTTGGCACCAAATATGTGTTTTCTACCTCTCTGAGGAACCCTTCAAGGTTCTATCTTGAGTAAGTAATTTCAAGCTTCAAGAGAACCGTAAGGCATACCGTAACCCCTCTTCCCATATAGCTCACTTTTTCAGGCACAGCATTGCTGCGGATCTCGTAGCTGTCCTGGGCTTCTTTGAAGGCTTCGTAGAAGTTCTGCGTTCCTTGGTCCATGGTAATGGTGAGGACTCCGTCGTATGCCCGCCTCAGTTGGGTGTCATTGGCCAGTACTGAGTAGGTCATATTTTTATATGGCAGGGCATACAGTAGGGTGTCATATGGAATGAAGATATAACCGCGATCTATCATGCGCATGTGCATTGCCGTAGTCAGTAACTTGTATTGAGCCTCTCCACCCATAAGGACAGAGTGCATGCACATGATGACCACTGTAGGGACAGACAGATAAATACACAGACCAGGGAAAATGAACAAGTCAAAACAGGACAATGTGTTGTGAAATGTGAATCAAGGAGATAAAGATCCCAGGATAACCACAGATGTATACCAATAAAAATACCCAAAGTGTTTCTTTGAGTCTCTTTTTTAACCACACACCTCTTACACGATCTGCCTCCCGAATTTTCTCCAAGGCTTTCCGGGGCCCACCTTCACCAATCCTCATGACAACCACAGTGCTGACAGGGAGGCCAAGGGTACGCAGTGAGGCAGCGAGTTCCTCTCCAGTTGCTTCCCATATGTCACTTTCCTCTGACACAATGGCGACATGTGCCCAGTGAAAGAAGCGCAGCACGGCAAACAGCACCCGAGACGAAAGTGGCAGAGGCCGCAGGAATGTCGGGTGCGTCCCGTCATCCATGTTGGCCTTTAGGCATGCCCAGGATAGGATACCTGCTTTCCAGTTCTTGACCAGAAGAGCAGCAGAAGTGCAGTATCCTGGATTGGCTGGCCCAAGAAAAACAGAGCCATATCCTTCCAACTCAATGAAGTGAGCCAAAGCCCTGGAAGTCTGGCAGTCCTCATTGACCAAAGTGAAATCATACCAGTATCCTTTACTGAGGTAGGGGTCTTTGTTGATGCGGGTCATGGCCAATCTGGCAGCCAGGTCAGGCAGGGCTTTGGAGTACAAGGGATCACATGTCCAGGGTCCTACCAGGGCAATCTTGAAAGTGGCACCCCAAGCCTCACAAGGCAAATAACAGACTATGAGCAGAGGCAGAAGAAACCAATTCCCCCTCCACCAATGCCTAAGGAATAAACAGTTTGAAGATGTGGGAGTATGTATTCTCTTGGGAGCGTTCTCTGTGCCTTTTTGAGTTTTTCTTTTCTCTTCTTTCCTCCATTCTGTGTAAGGTTCCAAATGCCATCGTGGATGGTGCGACTGCCAGAGGAAGTTAGAGTCTCTAAGGGCAATCATTTTTTTTTTCTCCTGTTATGGGTCAGGGAAATAAGAGAGGTGTTGTTATAGGACAAAATGTACAGTATGCGGAAGGATGAAGGTAAAAGGCTTGCTAAATAAATGTAAATATTTTGATATTTAATCTAATTGGTTGAAATATGGCCAAGAATTCACCTACGGACCAGTGCGTATCTGCTGGCAAGTTATCCACTGGCTAGCTTATCCATTGTGCTCTAAGATCTTTAACAGCTTCCAAAGAAGCAATTAGCGTTTTCTTGAAATGAAAGTCTTGTGAAGTATACCCTGCTTGTCAGAAAGCTCTTGTTATGCTCGGATAAAGACATCTTCAGAAGCAGACAATTAACATAATTGAATTAAAAAGGGTCACCATTTAAAAAGTTCTTCTGATAAAACTATTTATTAATCTTACTTGCTCGGTCTGTACAGAGAAATCACAGCCCTGGGACTTTTTTGTACAGACCTTGCCCCTGGGCTGGAATTTGTCTGTACAGACCTCATGCTTGGTTAATAAGTAGCGTATATTGCCCTACCAATTTTTTTAATTTATGTTGAAAATTCATAATAAATCCTGCATAGCTCACATGGTTGTAATTTTATAACCCTATCACATTCCCTAGCCCACCTTGCCAACTGGTGCCATCTGTTGGAGTGCTAAAGACAGCAACATGTTAGTGAGTACACTGTGTCTGTGTGGCAGGTTATGTGCTTATTTACCCGGTTTTTCTGGCCAGCAGGACATCGTTAGCCCTAGGCAGTACCTGGGCCAGGGAATGTGATGGCCAAAGTCCTAGAATCTCTGCTCTTTTTCTGGTTAACTAAATGCCCTGCTTTTTAGCATGTCCTTAAATTATGATATTTACCACCTGGGTCAAATCAGCAGTATTTTGGGAAATGTATTTCTGCACCATTTCAGCTTTTGTTCACATGGTGTATAAATATGTACAAACAAATGATCTTTACATGTAGTCAAATTTCAATATGAAGAGAACTTGGAAGCAACTTACATTTTTACATTAAATGACCTCATATAGTCCCCACTGCATACAAATTGTCATGGCCTTTTGATTAAATCCACATTATCATTACATAACAAGTCACAGTGTTGAAATATTGGCCTTTGCTTGAGCTTTCTAATGATTTTCCTATGCTGGAAGAAAATCCGACTATGTGCTAACCAAATTTAGTGGCTGTGCAATTGATATTTATGGATGTATTGCAGTTTGAAAAATTTCATTTATAAAGCACTTTTTCACATCAGTTGTCTCAGAGAAATTCTATCTCCATACATTTTTTATTAAATCATAGACTTCACCCTGCTTGCCTAAGTACTTGGTGTTGTCTGTCCTTTCACAACACAGTCTCAGGACTGTATATATCTTGAATAGCATCACTGGATTCGCACCTTTGTTTAAATTCATAAATGCACAAAGTGGCATTTTATGAAACTATGTATAACTTTATGGAACCAGTATATAATGAATTACTATTTATTTTAAGCTCTATGTATTAGTGCTACGTATTAATTCTTATTTGAAATGCATTCAGTAAAATAGGTCTGTTGGTTACATTTGGCTCAAAATTAGCTCAAGCCGGATATGACTCGAATAATCAATTATGTTTGGAAGAAATGCTTGATTTTTTTTTAATTGCTACAATCTTGCTAAATATTGACATCTAAGAGGATGGCTAACCCTTACTTACGCAATCAATTACATAGTATAATTAACACCTAATGTTTGGAAAACATCAAACCACTAGGTCGACCCTTTCGGTGGAGATTACAAGATTAATTCGAGATCATTTCCTTATAATCTTAATGTGTAATGTTCCATCCAATTAGCACCATACAGTGTATTTAGCTAGCAACGGTAGTGAAAATGTGTGTGAAATAAACTGAATGTGATAAGAACTTAAGTCACGGTGATACAAACTGTTCTTTAAATTTAGCCAGCAGTAATTTCAAAACAGTGAAAAATGAAGATCGTGCTAACCTGGACTGAAGTGTCTTCAAAAAAAGGCATTTTGGACTGAACCTTCCATCAGAACCCCGGAGTCTGGAGAAAATCAGAGTTTAGAGAGTACTGCATTCTTCCAGGGAAAAAGAATAAAAAATGAATGAAGGTTCTCGAAAAAGAAAATCTGTTATTCCAAACAAGTTACTCCTTAAAAATGGTACTCCTTAAAAAAATATTGCGCAAGAAAATAAAACTAATCCCTTCAATTAGTGCTCAAGATTGACTGCTCATTGTTGGACTAGGTCTTTCCACAAACCGAGGTGCCTTTTGGTGGAGGGTAGGTAGATCTGACACTTCTCTGAGCCTTGGTTCTTACTAGGAATGGACAGATTTAGCAAAGGAGAGATGAGGAGAGAGAGAGAGAGAGAGGACAAGTGGAGGACAAAGCAGGGGTGGATGAAGGCTGAGTCCAAATGATGACTTTTTGACCTTCTTTACTGTTTAATCCACACAGTCTTTCTCATGGAGTGTGTATGTGAGTGTACGGTATCTCTGTCTGAAGGTATATACAGTCAGTGTGTGACCAATTTAACCTTTTTTAATGCAACATTTTAGATACTTAAACCAATTTTTTTTTTTATATAAACCTGGTGTCAAAATAGTCTGGAGTACACAGCCTGAACTTCATAAACACCGAGATTGGTAAACAATATGGCGGCAATATGGACCAATCAGGTTTAGTGGGTGGAGCGAAACTTCTTCAAACAGCTGTGACTTCTTCAGACAGCAACGTTACATTCATAGCTATGTGTGTATGTATGAATAACAAACCATTTGGGTTTAAGACTATCTTAACTTTGCATATGTTCTTTATATGGATATGTAATGAACGTTATTGTTAGGAGCTCTTGTAGACGTTTAGTCATTCATTCATTTGCAGAACCACTTAATCCTACAAAGGTTGTGGAAAGGCTGGAGCCTATCTAAGCCAACTCTGGGTAGAGTTGGAGCTTGCTGGTCCAACACAGGGCCAACAAAAAGACTCACACCAACAACCAGTCAGCTTAATGTGCATGTCTTCGGACTGTGGGAGGAAACCAGAGTACCAGGAAAAAACTCACGCAAGCACAGGGAGAAAATACAAACTCTACAAAGAAACACCCTCGCCAAGCCCAGGACCTTCATGCTGTGAGGTGGAGGTGCTAACCCCTACACTACCGTGCCTCCCACTCTTGTAGACACCAAGTAGAATACCACTGGTCAGCTCTTTATTGGACCATCATGTGTCAGAGCCATCTGTCCATGTAGTTAGTGGTCGTATCGGTCCAACAGATGAATCAGCTTTATTCACAGAACTCTCTAAGCTGGTGGGCCTTTACTCCTTCTAATATCCCACTTGGTGTGAAAACCCATTTCTCAAGTGATCTAGTGATCAGATATACTGGAGAACCTTCTCTCTTCATTTCATTCCTTTAGGATCCCAAGCAGAGATTTGGTGGGATCATCCTCTTCAAAGAAGTGGATATTTTTAGCCTCGTGATATGGAGTAACAGCCTTGTCTTCTTTATAACTTCCCTGAACTGAGGGATGGTAAGAGTTTGGGAGAAAGATGGGGTGTATAAGGAGTTCATATTTTTATCTGATGTGATTAATTATAAATGTATTTGCTTTCAGTGGTTGATCCCCAGTGCAGAACAGGCTTCCCATAATGCTTTATTGGCTTAGTTAGATGGGGATGCCAATCAGGGATCTAACCTGTAGGTTTAGGGTCACTCTGCCTCTGGTAGTTCGACTCAACATTCAGGATCAGGACACTGGACCATGTATGACGTGGGTCATCGGAAATGGAATGAAGAAGAGCCTTGATAGAAGACAGTGATAGAGGTTTTGACATGAAATCAGAAGCCGTATGCAAGTCGAGAAAATCCATATTCTCTTTATCTTCTTTTTTTTTTCTCCACTGGCCATCGATGTGAATGTGTGAGTGTCGCACTGTCTCAGGATTGATATGCTCCAGTTGGTCTAATAAGATTAGGCAGCCTGGCATGTGTTGTACTAATCTTCAGCCTGCAAGCCTCTTACAAGCCATCAGAAGAACGAAAGAGGTGGAAGAGCAAAAACAATTAGTCATTCGAACACTGAACTCATACACTGGAGAGAGAGAGAGAGAGAGAGAGAG
>JAQMYF010000005.1:27802215-27848324 GCA_030014195.1 Neosilurus mollespiculum | reverse complement strand
ACACTCACACCTAGGGGCAATTTGGAACAGCCAATTAGCCTACTGTGCATGTTTTTGGACTGTGGGAGGAAACCAGAATACCCGGAGGAAACCCATATAAGCACGGGGAGAACATACAAACAAGCTGGGAGTTGAACCCAGGTCTTCTTACTGTGAGGCGGACGTGCTAACCACTACACCACCATGCCGCCCTTATTATTATTATTATTATTATTATTATTATTATTATTATTAAGTGACACTCTGGTGGTTTCATCAATGACAACTTTAGCATTTCAACAGATACCTGTGTGCCTGCGTGGTGATATGTATACATGTATGTTTTAAATTATTTATTTACTACATAATTTGAACTTGGGGCAGCATAGAGGTGCAGTGGTTTCTTTACAGAAAGAAGATTGTGGGTTTAAACCTTGAATGTTCTCTCTTTGCCTGTGTGGGTTTTCTCGGTGTGTTTTCTCATCCTTGGTTTAAATGTCATGTCATTTTCTGAACCGCTTAATCCTAATTAGGGTCGCGGGGAGGCTGGCGCCCATCTCAGCCGACTCTGGGCGAGGGCAGAGTACACCAGGCCATCGCAGGGCAGAAACACGCTGACAGCTATGCAGCCTAGTCTTGACGAAAATCAGCAATGGTTCTTTTACATGCCTTCCACTATAGACAGTGAGAGACATGGCCGGCATTTGATAACCCAGTTATCAACCCCCCCAGCACTGGGGGGACAGCAGTGACAACCCGCTGATAGTGGGGCTTGAACCCCCGACCTTGGGATCAGTAATCCGGCACCTTACCACCAGGCCACCACTGCCCCACAATGGCTTAAATGTCTACTCTAAATAGCCCATAAGTGTGCAGGGTTGATTGTTAGCCCTGTCATAGATTAGATTGGTGACTTGTTCTGGGTGTAGATTAGTCTTTGACAAAATCAGCTGGAATATGGGATGAAAGGTGGATGGTTGGTCTTTTTGCTCTTTAGTGCTACTAACACTAATATCCTGCATTACTTACACTACATGCAGGTACAGTACGGGTACACACCTCTCCAGACATACTAAAGGTGCTTACGATTGCATCTATATGGCAGATAGAGTGTATGGTCACTTAAATAAAACAAAATTAAATTAAATTAAATAATAAAATAAAATAAAATAATAAAATAATAAATAAAATAAAATAAATACAATTTTAAAAATTAAATAAAATAAATAATTAAATTAAATTTAATTTAAAAATAAAGTAAATAAAATCAAATCAAATCAAATAAAGGGTGACAGCCGAGTTACATGCTCAGAAATAGGGGTCCCCCAAGGTCCACATGTGCACTAATATACCCCTAGGGC
This sequence comes from Neosilurus mollespiculum, assembly GCA_030014195.1. NCBI lineage: Eukaryota > Metazoa > Chordata > Actinopteri > Siluriformes > Plotosidae > Neosilurus > Neosilurus mollespiculum. Next base: position 27,846,984 of record JAQMYF010000005.1, on the reverse strand, counting down.
TAATTATGGGACCCCAAGGTAATGATAAGGTATAATTGTGGACCTCATGTATTAAGAGGTGCCTATAGAATGTATAAACATGTAGAGTAGAGGGTGCTGCCCAGTGCCAGGTTGTTTTAAGTGTCCTTTTTTTGGGAGGGTTGAAGCAGGGGTGATAAAGTGGCCGCACTTTCTCTTTTTCTTCTGTATAGGACATCATGTGCGGATGTGTTGTGATAATCAGTGCCCGGCAGCCGTCACTGCATGATGTGTTTCAGGATTATCAGCAGGCTTCCACGTCGGGTCTGATTCACGTGCACGTGTGCGAGCCCTTCCCTGATACAGGCGGGTTATCAAGCCGAGCTCCAGTCCGCCTTCCACAGGGTTCATCCTCCGACTGGATCTCCACCTTAGTCCCGCATCGAGTGATGATCTCCAGCCAGGAGGAACCGGATCGATTGTGGGTGGAGCTTGCATATTAATAAGCCAGCGATCGTGGCCGGTTTAAAGGCGCGGGCGCGCGCGCGGCACGTCTGTGTTGCGGAGAGGACGCGAACATGTCCGGGAGCGCGGAGTGCTGCGGGGGTCTGATCGGCTCTTTCCTCTGCGGTCTGGGTGGCGCCGCGGCGCTGTATTACCTGCTCAAGTGGTCGTGGAGGATTTGGCAAGGCTTCAAGGTGCACGTGCTGTCCAAAATCTGGCAGACAGATCTGAGAGAGTATGGCCAGTGGGCAGGTAACACTACCACTTCTACCTGTAATACACCTGTAGTACACCTGTAGTACACTCATTCTAATGTAATTACTGTCTAATGAGCAGTTTATCATTTATACTAATGGTGCAAGGGATGCTATTAATAAAACACTCAGAACAGGCTTGTAAATTCATATTTCATTAAATTTTCAACACATGGTGTTGTAGAAATTCAACTTGGAGAGACTTGAGAAAGAAATTTCTCTACTACCGGCTATTTCTGCTGGTTAATCACGCTTTGTGTTTATCATCTGGGTTGATCTGGCTATATGAAACATTTTAATGGTCGAATAGATGACTTGTGACTGGTATTAGCCATGTGTAATGTTTTTTTTTATTTGTGACTTTTGGTGGTGTCTGATGGTGAATAAGCTGTATGCTGTGGTTTATTGGCCACATAAGGGACAGAACACTTAGATACATACCTGTAAATATGTTGTATGTCAGTCTATCTGCAGAAAAACACAACGTCATACTGAAGAACAGACGAATCATGGAGAATTTATACAAACCTAGAACAACAACACTGAATTAGGTTGTAAAAAGTAACCCTGACACTACCACTTACCTCAATCCCACCCTTTATATATATATATATATATATATATATATGATCGACATGGTGGCATAGTGGTTAGCATGTCTGCCTCACAGAAGGTCCTGGGTTCGAGTCCCGGGCTCAGCCGGGGTTTTTCTGTTTGGAGTTTGCATGTTCTCCCCATACTTGCATGGGTTTCCTCCAGGTAATCCCGTTTCATCCCACAGTCCAAAGACATGCACACTGGTCTACTTGGCTGTTCCAAATTGCCCCTAGGTGTGAGACCGAGTGTGAGTGGTTGTGTGTGTGTGTGGGCTCCAGCCTCTCCACAAACCTGGTAGGATTAAGCAGTTCGGCAAAATAATGAATTAATGATAAATATAATTGAGTTTATGCAAATTATGAATTTACAGCAGAACGATATTATTATTATTATTAAGAATTTGACTGTAATTTGGATCTATAAAGTCTTTTAAAAAGGCCAATTCCAATCAAATAACATTTTTAAAATTATTTATTTATTTTATGGATCTTAAATTAAATACAGAATACACTTTTCTTAATTGGTTCTGTACAAGAGCAAACAAATGTAATTGTCTTTTATCCTCAAAGGTTCACGTTTAGCAGTATTCCTTAAGGTCTGGTTATCTTCAAACTAATTAAACAAGACAAACCCCGTGCTCTCGAGGTGACCCCTCAATGATACTCTCTAAAAGAGGTCAAGCAGTCAGTTGTTATATAACACGACACTAATAGCAGCTCTGTGACTGCGAGATGGGGGCGGACGTGTTTATATATTAAAGGAAAGAGTAGAATTAATGAGGTAAAATAGAAAGTTGGGGATTTTGGTGTATAAATGTGAAATATCTCTGATAGATTTCAGCCTCCTGGTTTACTCTGTTATTTAGAAGAATATGTGAAGCATCCTACTATAAATATTCACCCAGAAATATCAGAGAAAGCCCAGATGATTAACGAGGGGGAGATTAGAGGAACACAGTGTTGTGCCTGCTCCCCGTGGTGGGATTTTTGATAATAATCACACCATAAAAAAAATCATAATACCTGATGAAATCTGTATGACAACATAATTACGCTGAGTTTTGCCCAAGAGACAAGTCAACAACAAGGACCACTATAGAAATAAATACATTTTGGACAAAAGGTATTTATTTCATTAAAAAAAAGGAAACAATTGGTTTTAGACCTCTATTTAATTCCTAGCCCTATTTCCTGTCATGTTTTATGACCAGCAACAAGACGTACAAAGGCACTAACACCTGATGGTAATGACGTCATGTAGAACATTGTATCGTGATGTTCTTCTAAGATAGTATTGATATCATGTCATAATCTTTTCCAGCCCTGATACACAGCATGACCAGAACGTTAAGCCTCTGCACTCAGAAGAGCTGGAGAATAATCCCCCATGTTAAAACTTCTGTTTCTTTCATTCCGTAGTGGTTACAGGATCAACGGCAGGGATCGGACGAGCCTACGCTATTGAGGTTAGTGGTGACTTTAAAACATTCCTAAGATCATTGCGTCTCTTTCAGTGTTTGGTTTGCATATTTCTTGGTCCAGGATAAATAGAAACCTCATGAAATGTCTTGAAGATAACACAAATTTACTGTCAACTAGAGCAGCACTCAGAGTACAAGGCTCCTCAGCCAGGCACAAATGGATTATTATAACTTGACATAGTTCTAATGAAATGTCGCCCTCTAGTGGGCATTGGAGGAACATTTTGGCCTATATGAATTAAATACTGGAATTTTTTTTTCAATATGATCTCATGTACAGATCACCTCCAAAATGTAATGGATTCTTTCCAGGCCCAAGCCCCACCCCTCCACCAAGAATGAGATGAAAATTAGATAGGATTATTTTGCAAAATCATCCTGGCAAAAAAGATCTTTCGATAAAATCATGGGTCCATCTCACGATCAGTATCTGCTCCAAAATTGAATGGGTTCTTCCCAGACCCAGGCCCAACCCCGCCACCATGTTTGATGAAAATCACCTCAGTAGTTTTTATGTAATATTGCTAACAGGAAACATCCTGTGATGAATGCTTGCTAAAAAGGCTTAAGATAAATTCCTCCACAAGAGCGAGAGGGTGGGTTCTCTCCACCGTCCTTTATATGTATGAGCTCATAGATGCCAATGATTGGCTAGATCCACTGGTGATTGATCAGGGACAGGAAGTGTGCTACCCCAACTTGAGACTATGGCCAATTTTGCTCTTTTGGCCCTGGATTCATACTTGCGCTCTCAGGATGACAGGGCGAATGCTTTTCTGTTGCACCCATCACTAGCCCCAGGGTTTACTTTGCAAGGCAGGAAATGAACGAGAGAGCCAGAGACGATTTCTAGGGAATTAAATGAAAATCAACATGAAGGGAAAGAAGGACTTTTACTGCTTCGGAGTTTATATATAAAAGCAAAGAGATCATCTCCATTCCCCCATCTGTACAACATCTCAGTTTACAGACTCTGTTCTGATGCATGAGATAAATCTGTGTGTGTGTGTGTGTGTGTGTGTGTTAGCTGGCCAGACGAGGACTGGACATAATCCTGATCAGCCGGTCAGAAGAGAAGCTTCACAGAGTTGCTGGTGAGATCGGTGAGTGTCCGCTGGTTAGACTGGGGAGCATCACGTTGGGGAGACAAGACTAATTTTGGCAGCAGCATAAAAATAAAGAATACAAACCTGATTAGCCAGTTCTGCAGTATTTTCCTTACACCCATGTGGAAAAGTCATCTGGTCCCATTTACCACCCCTCAGCTTTTTGGCTGGAGTTGAAATGGGGGGAGAGGTCATGCAACTATCTGTAGATAGATACAGCACGGCACGGTGGTGGTGTGACTAGCACGTCCGCCTAACAGCAAGACAGTCCTGGGTTCGAGTTTGGGGCTTGACTAAGGCGTTTTCTGAGAAGTGTTCCCCTCGTGCTTGTGTGGGTTTCCTCCAGGTACTCAAGTTTCCTCCCACAGTCTAGAAACATGCACAAGAACGCAGACCTCCTTTGTCTTGCAGGCTTCATATCAGACCATCTTTTTTAGTCCCAAAATTAACTGTACAGTCCTTCTTTTATTTCTACTCTGTCTCTCATTTATTTGCTGAACGCATAATCAGGTCGCGGGGAGGCCGGAGTCTATCTCAGCTGCCACTGGGGGAAGGCGGGGTACACCCTGAACAGCCTGCCAGACCATCACAGGGTCAACACCCAACCATTCACATCCTCACTTACACCTAAGGGCAATCTGGAACAGCCAATTAGCCTAATGTGCAAGTCTTTGCAATGTGGGAGAAAACCTTAGTCCCTGGATGAAACCCCTAAAGCATGTGGAGATGATGTATACTCTGCACACAAATGCCCGAGCCTGGCACTCAAACCCGGATCTTCGTGCCGTGAGGCTGATGTGCTAACCACTACGCCATCGTGCCGCCTCCTCTTATTTATATCCATTACCTGTTCATTCTGAATCGAGGATTCAGGGTAGAACACCTACGCAGCCCAAAACCATTATTTTCCATCCATGTACAAACAGTGTTTTCAAATCTCACTGAGGAAAAACATCAATGAAGATTAAATCAGTAACTACATGCTGTTTTTTTTCCTCTCTGTATTTGTGTTTTAGAATCACGTTACAGACGGCAGACGCGAGTCATTCAGGCGGACTTCACCGAGGGCCAATCTATTTATCCAGCTATAGCAGAACAACTCAAAGGACTGGAGATTGGCATTCTGGGTAACTTGAAATGGATTGTAAATAACACCTAAATAACAGTAATAATGTTATCGAACAACACATATACCGCCCCAGTTCCCACCCCACCAAGTGTTGCCTCCCTATCACATATGACCTCCACCAATGGGGGGTGGTCATTCCGTGACATGCGATGCTGTCACCCACCTCTTTATGAACTGCTGCACATGCACATTCGGACTCGGAAAGCGTTATCCACCCCTTTTTGTACGAATGAGCTCACAGACGCCCTTGGATTAGCTGGTGATCGCTGTGCGTGACAGAGGAGCGTGTGCCATCCCTCCCTCCCAGAGAGCTGGGACACTTTCATGGACTCTCGGTCGTGGACAGCTGCGGCATCAACCTGGATTCGAACTTGTGACCTCCAGGTTGATAGTTATGCACGTTGGTAGATACACATTGCCTTTTATATTAAAGTTTATGAACAGAAAATTACAGTTATGGCGTTTATGACTCATTTTTATACAACTGAGCAATTGAGGGTTAAGGGCCTTGTTCAAGGGCCCAACAATGGCAGCATGCTGGGGCACGAACCAGCAAGTTACTGCTAGTACTCGACTAGCAGTATCCCAGAGTTTTAATTTAATTCAGTGCATATTTACATGCATTTTGGGCAACTAAATTCGAATATAAAAATCATGAAACAGCTCCTTTAAAGACTCAGTATGTGGAGATGGGTCAGAATTTTGGTCACCAGGCATTTCTAAAATACATATAGAGCTTAATAAGGAAAGGAAAGCTGCAGGAACTTGTTCTGTATTTAAAGACGTCTAAATATTCTATGATCTGCACCGACCTGAGATGAGTGTAATAAAAATTAAAAAACTCTGTACCTGTTTTTGTATGCTGTCTCTCTCTCTCTGTAGTGAATAATGTGGGTATGAATTACGCCGGAATGTTGGTGAACTTCTTAGACGTTCCCAACCCTGAAAAGGTAGCTCGACATTAGCATCGATACGCATCCGCTAACGTGTTTACATGTATGCTAATAACAGCACGGACTTTGCTTTCAATTCCTTTCCAGAGAATCACCGAAGTGATCAACTGTAACATCCTCTCCGTCACACAGGTACTAACACGTCCACACTGTCAATCAACAGCCACCTGAGCGTAGTGCAAGTCGTTGCAAGAATACAGTGAGATTGTTTGATTTTACGATGATGGAGATGATAATGATGGTCATGTTGTACTTTAGATGTGCAGACTGATTTTGCCGCAGATGGCCGCAAGGTACGTACAGATCTTTGTTTTTTGGTGATATCGGAGAACATGAACGGCGAGGCGAGTTCGCTGGTATTAATATGTGTATGTGTGCATGTAGGAGGAAAGGACTTATCATCAACATGTCATCAGAAGCAGGTTCTCAGCCTCAGCCTATGCTCACATTGTACTCGGCTACAAAGGTACCTACCATGAGCGCATACAGATCAACCAACATAATATTTAAATAAATAAAATTACACATGTGCCATAAATAATCAGACTTTTTTCCTCGGCCAGATATTTGTGACATATTTCTCTCGCTGTCTTCATGCAGAATACCAGCAACGAGGAATCACAGTTCAGGTACAATTACAGCATAAACGCTGCTTATTTCAACCCCGAAAGAGAGATCAGAACCCTGACACCAGCACACGGCTCTCCAATCACTCCAAAGGAGTTTATTTCACAATTATGTCCGGCTCGCTGTCCATTTTCACACTTATCACGCAGCTACTTAATAAAGAAATCAATCATTGGACAAAATATTAATTTTAAAAATTATTTTACCTAATTAACAAAAGATTACATTGAAGTCAGTAATGAAACGCGCCATAGCAACCGTCTATTAGGTGAATGCTGTGAATGACCAATCAAAATCAAGTATTCAAATGAGCAAAATTAGTACATACTACACAGTACCAGTGCAATCTGATTGGTTCTCTATCATGGGATTAAAAAACATTATTCTGGGGGAATAATGACTGACTCAAAATCCCGGACACTCACAGCGTGTCGCGGTCACTTGGAGCAGGCGGTGGCGTCATCGTCATTACACTTTAAAATGGGGGAAATAAACCGGGAAAATCTTGCTTTAGTTTTTTCTTCTTTACAGCTACTATACAATAAAACTTTGATTTTTAATGTTTTTACAAATGCATGCAGATTATTTAGGTTTCTGTGTAGTATATACTACACTCTGAATGAGAACGGTAAACACTCAGTGTTAGCGACACAGCAGTTATGCTCTCAGACCACACAGGGCTCACATGTCCTACCCATGTCATAGTTAAGTAATGTAATAATAATAATAATAATAATAATCTATAAAAATCTCTTTTTAGTTTACTTTTAAGTTCATGTTTCCAGGTGGTATATACTTAAATTAAAAAATAAAGAAAGTTAAGAGATACTGTGCACCTGTTCGCGAGTGCACGAAGACTTCATTAAAAAATGCAAGAAATACGAATCTAGTTTTATTGTGCTTTTTTTTTGCTCATGTCTCCATGTAGTATATACTAAAAAAATCGATCAATCAGGCTAAGTGGCGAGTAGGTGCGTGATTATCAACCCAGAGATCGCAAGTTCGAATCCGTCTTGATGCCACAGCCGTCCGTGACCGGGAGTCCATGGGAGCTAATTGGCCGAGCTCTTTGTTGAGGGTTAATTGGCGGAGGGAGGGATGGCATACGCTCACTTCCCTGTCACTCACAGCGATCACCAGCCAATCTCGGGCGTCTGTGAGCTCATTAGGCGGCGGATGGTGCTTTCCTTCCGAGTGTGTTAGACCGCCCACAAAATACGCATGCGCAGCAGTTCGAAAAAAGGCCATGGGCATGTTTACGCCCCTCCCTGGTTGGTGGGGGTCGTGTGATAGAGAAGGTAATACTTGATGGGTGGGAAATGACTTGGATATGACTAAAAAAAATTTTAAAAAGTGTATGACACTGAATTGCATAGTACAGTCGACCTTCAATCTAACCCCGACTATTCACTCCCTGTTGTCTCTCTTTCCTGTTAGTGTTTAACTCCATTTATGGTGTCCACTAATATGACGCATAACATTGGGGTGAATCCTTTGGTGAAAAGCGCAGCCTCGTTTGCCAGAGACGCTCTGAACACCGTGGGCTACAGCTCCTTCACCAGTGGCTGTATTACTCATGCTTTACAGGTATCCACTCACACAGATTGGAGTTCAATCTGTCTGTCAACTTGCCACAGGGACATCAAATATTAATCCAGATACAGTTAACAGTTTTCAATACAAATCCCATCATTCAACTCAACAGACACCTACTGTATAATGAGACACTCACTTCTATGCCTCAAATGCTGTAAATGTCGTCAAAGAGTCGGTATGTTTGGATCTTTACCGTTGTAGTTGACCTTTCAGCCTCCGGTGTCTGTGTCTGTTAACAAAAACAAGAGCACTCAGCGAGCAGAAACCTCCAGTGAAAAAAATAAAAAAAGAACGAAAAAAGTACACAGCACCCCCTGTTGGACCTGCTGTAATATCTCACTTGGAGAGAGGAAAAAAAAAACGTCCAATCCCACAATGTTAAAGAATCATTTCAAAAATTCCCGGATCCAGAATTTGATCCGTATCGTCTTTAAAATTTGAACGTGGTCTTCCTTATCCAAAGCCCTGCCTCTGGTGACAATTTGATGAGAACACGCATGTTACTATTTGCGAGGTAACAAAAAATATTTTTATAAAATACGCCTCATAGCCGAAAACAGTCATAGCTACATCTTGAGATTAAAAAAAAAAAAAAAACAGGAGGCGGAGCATACTGTCTGAAGCCATACAGCTCTGAATGCATTTATATATAACTGTGTAATTAAAATTTGTCCTATGCTAATTACGCTAGCAATTAAGCAGTCTTGGGGGGGTTGACATTTTTCAAATTAGGCCAAAATGGACATTAATTTGCAGCCACCATGGACATTTGCATGGGTCCTTGGAGGGGGATTGGGGCGCTATCATCCTTCCTTATTTTAGAGACACTACCCTTAGAGAGCATCGCTACATCAGTCACTGATTACAATTTGGTTTTGAGTTTTGCACGTGTTCCCTATGACTGCATGGGATGTGTGAAGGAGTGTGTGATTGTATGGCACCCTGTGAGGTATTGGCATTCGAACCAGGGTGGATTCCTGCCTCCCGAATTCTTGAGCTCCGGATCCACAAACCCCAAATAAAAGACACTAAAAAGCACCAGATGCTAATCCAAACTTGGTCCTTTGACCACATTTGCAATAAAAGGAACATCATATAAGTGTTATTTCTGCCCATCTCCTCACCTACTCTCTTTATCTTTCTCTCCCTCGGTCCAGCATCTGGCTCTGACCATCCTCTTCCCCGGGTGGCTGCGCCTGTCTCCCTTTTACGTGTCCTGCATTGACAAATATGCACGAGAAATAAACCAGCGAATAGAAGGGAGGATGCTCCGGTGCCAGAAGAAGCAGGAATGATGGAACCCAAATGAACAGACGAGGAAGTCACATGACAACCTGGTGTTACTAACTTGTTCTTCTGGATATGGAACCCGGTACACACTTATCCAAACCCTGACTGCTTTAATCCCATCTGGAAGTATTGGCGTACGTTCTCAGCCAAAGAGGAAATAGAGTTGGTCATGTTTATAAGGAGGAAATGGATCCTAATATTTGGCTACAACGGGGAGAATTGTGTAGCCGTGGTTTAATAAGGCGTGATCACTGTCATCAGTGGCCAGGTTTTTGGAGGGCACAGTCCAGACTGAAATACATCATTTAATTTTTTTTTTTTACCGTTTTATCCTTTATTAGTGTCGCAAGGACGCTGGACCACATCTAGGTCGACTCTGGGTGAAGCCGGGGTACACCCTGAACAGCTCGGTAAACCATCATAAGGCCTAAACACACACACACACCAACGGGAAACCTGTAACATCTAAATAGCCAATATGTATGTGTTGGAGCGTGGGAGGAAACTGGAGTACCTGGATGAAACTCGCACAAGCACAGGAAGAGCATACAAACTCCACTCAGAAATACCCTCACCAAGGCCAGGACTCACACCCAGGACCTTCTGGCTGTGAGGCAGCTGTGCTGATCTCTACGCCACAGTGCCACCTACCATGTTATATATACATGGGGGGGGGCATCAATTCAGTTTCAGATCACAGTTATTTGTGCAGTGATTTACCTCGTTCTTCACACTGGTGATTTTTATTAAAGTTTAATTTTACGGCGGTAAAATGCTGCCGTTCCTCTACAGTCCTACAGAGGGCGCACTTTAGACTACAGGGCTCGACTAATGGTCATATAAAAAATATAAACCATATATCGGGAAATTCGACCATTGCATCATGGTCATCCTATGAACTTTTCAAACTTGGGCAGCACGACATCCGCAGTGGAGCCATGAATTATTTGCAAAGTTGGTTTAAAAATAACAACTTTTTTTTTTTTTTTTCCAGAATATTTATAGAATCCCGATACAAATCGAATCAGCACCTAGGTATCACGATATCGTATCATGTGATCCCTGGCGATTCCCATTCCTACTGAAGAGGTCGTACGAGCTTCAAGCCCACGTCTTGGATATCTCACATGGGTTTCTTGTGGTTATTGTAAATTTTATTTCATGTTTAAAAGTTTTATTTGAATCAGAATTTTTTTTTGGGAGAGGGGCAGCCATGGCCTAATGGTTAGAGAAGCAGGTTTGTGACCTAATGGTCACTGGTTCAATTCCCACAGAAGCGCCCTTGAGCAAAGCACTGAACCCCCAACTGCTCTCCGGGCGCCACAACGTGTGGCAGCCCACTGCTCCGAGTTTGTGTGTGTGTGTGTGTGTGTGTGTGTGTGTGTGTGTGCTCACTTTGGATGGCTTAAATGCAGAGCCAGAATTTTCCTTGCCTTTTCAAAGTCAAAAGCCAAATGCCATGTGCCATAATACAAACACGGAACTGGGCTGTGTATCAGAAATAGAGAACAATACAGACCACGTAGGACTCAGTGAGGGGGAAGGAAACTTGCAGTTTATTGTGTACATGGTTTGTAACATGTATAGAACAATATTGCTGTATGTCTGATAAATGCAGAACATGTGTTGTTATTGCAGAAGCTTTTTTATGAATGTGTGTTCAATTAAAGCACGAGATCACTCTTGTTTGTATATAAGACGAAACCCCGACAGCGTCGAGAACACAGTATTCACACCCGTAACAGTTCTCCTGTACAAAGTACAAATGTCTGCCTTTCTATCCCTCATTAATCCAGAAAAACCGAGGCGGTGTCCACTGACCGGTGTATTCATCAAAACATTAACGACAATACGAGTTAAAGCTGGTGTGTGAACAGAGACGCAGCCCAACCCAACCCTTTACAATTCATTTCCATGTTGCAAAAGCATCACACAAAGTCTTAAACCCTCGAATAGTCAACTTATGTAACACTTGGCAAGAGGACACGAGGTACCGTGAACACTAGAAACTAAATTTGGTGCCAAGAAGTGCACGTATAATAAGGCTGAGAGCGGCGGCGGCAGCACAGCACACACTTTTGACGCACGACTATATTCCGACAAACAGCTGCATCTATCATTTTGCCGAAGAGTAAACTCATGTGAACGGAGTACAATCTGCCACCAATGTGCAAAAACATCCACCATATTTACGGTGCTATTACTTAAATAGGTCTTGGCATCTATATACTGAATAAATCTATTTATATATAAACACACATATATATTTTGTTGAACCACCTTTAGCTTTGATTACAGCGCGTAACCCCCAGGGTATTTTTCCGCCAAACTTAAGCAACGTCACATCATTTATTTCCATCCCGAGTCGAGTTCTTTCTTTACTGACATACCTGAAAATCGAACCACTCCGTAAAGTCTTCTCCAGCACATCCCACCTACAGGAGTGCGCAGTGAGGATTATACACCACCACTTTTGTCTGAAGGGCTCCTAATAAAAACGAGTAAAAAATTACTTCTCTATCATTTTTTGGGTGAAACTGTATTGAACAATGCTATTGTAGAAATCATTCCGACAGGTTTACTGAGGTAAAAGTGTGGCTAATAAACAAAAACACTGATAATACCACCTTTTCAGAAAAATTGAAAGGTGTCGCAAAATTTTTTTTGGACTTTTGTATCGCATGAATGAACTTCAGACCCTATGGAATGATTTACTGCGTGAAGAAACTAAAAAAATATGTGAACACTATGCCTGAAAGCTTAAATGCTGTAATCAAAGTAAAGGGTGTTTATGCTAAATACTGACTTTTTTTCCTTCTTGATGTCAAGAAATTTTTTTTTTTTTATATAAAAAAAATAAATAAAAAATAAAGATTGTCATTTTTGATATTTCTATACATTGTTGTTTGTTTATTTCTCCTCATCAATATAATCCAATATTACATGGAATAAATACTTGAATAGTACTTGGTTTCTGATTTATCTTCATTTTGTTAAGTGTAGAATCATCACTAAACCGTTCCATATGGTCTGAAGTTCATTCATGTTATGCAAAAGTTTTTGTTTATTAGCCATACGTCTCCCTTATATAATTGGTCGGAATGATTTTTTGGTTCTCGCTGCCTACAATAGCATTGTTCAATACATTTTCACCAAAAAATTATAGAGAAGTCATTTTTTACTACTTTTTATTAGGAGCCCTTTTAGAAATGAAAGACGACCTGTGCTTAAACCTCCACTTTATTCAGCTCGAACCTCCGTGAAACGTAAGACGCATGCATGGGCCGTGGCTTCGGTGACATTACAGGAGGATAATGTTTACCATCACCGCTTTACAGTTCCAAAAAAAAAAAAAAAAAAAAAAAAAAAATTGGGTTGTATTCCTCTCGTACTACAGTGATCAGCTACTGATGTCATCGACTGCGAAACGTCATCACACCTTCTCTCTGTTTACCTTCATTCGAATTTCTGCAAAAGCGAGTTAGTTCACGTTATCACTTACTTTATAGCAGCTATAAAAAATAAGGAGTTGTTCCTTCTCCTCTCGTTTCTCCTCTCTCTTTAAAGTTAATACGAAACTTTATTATCAGAGGGAAGAATTATGGGTAATTCCTTACCAGCAAGGTCAAAGTACTTAAGAGAAAAAAGAACCTGAAAGCAGTGCGGGATAGCTTTAACAACTTTCTCATATCGCTTTCTCCTCCTTTTTTTCCCAATCACGCCATCAAAGCACATCATTTTGTAATGAGGGTGGTGATGTGCAACAGACAAAAAAAAAAAAAAACGCTGGAATATTCCTAAAAACTGCAAGGTTTTAGGACACAAACAGACTTTAGGAAGTAACGCACTGACCTGAGAACACACGGAGAGACCACGTATCAGTGAGTCTGCCTGTGTGGGACGACGGAAGTGTGTGAAGGCAGAGAACACAAACGGGAAGGAAATCACTGGAAGCCGTTTCAGAACACAGGAAGTTAAACAAGTGGAAAAAAAGATGGCCGACGTCAAAGCTGAGAATCAGAACCACGCACGGAGACGCACCTTTAACACAACCATCGCTAAATGTTCCCTAAACATCCTGCTCACCCGGTCAAAGGAATGCACTTATATAAATATATAAATATATAACTGTTGCTATGTGAAATGATACCTTTTACATAGCAACCACAGCAACAACAACAAAAAAACGATTTCGCCACTTTTGGTTCAGTTCATCCCTTAAAAATAAATATTGTACACAAAGAAACACGTATGAAGACGAGGAACAAAAGAAGGCGCCCTCACATTAAGACGCGCCTGAAGTGGCAAAAGTGAGCACTAGCCGTCGCGTACGCTAACGAGGTGGTTGTGCAAGTCGATAATTTTCATCTTACATTGGTTCGTAGCTTTGAAGCCAATTTAGTGAACGACTCCAGCCTTTAAGCTCCACCCCCTACTTAGTAAATGAAACATTTACTGAGGCTATTTTAGAAGAAATACGGTATAATGGTGTACATTAAAGCGAGCATATAAGAGAAGAGACAGAGCCTGTCTTCCCTTAGCATCACAGCCGATGTCGCAAAAACGAAAGAAGCAAATGTCGCACGCCAGTCATCTTTTCCGAATAAATTTAATTTAAACGGAATTCCGTTTAGCGTCTTTCAAAGCTCAGTGCATGTAACCGGGGTCAGCCCATGAATCAGAAGAGTGGGACCAAGCCCTTGAGTAACAGTATCCAACTGCCTCAGGTACTGCTGGGATTGGCTGGAATCGGCAGGTGGGCGGGGCAAATAGAGGAAGCGTACTGCAGCAGAAGGGCTGTGTTCTTTCAGGAGCCGGTTGACTGCACACAGGGCCTCCTCAGTCACCATCGCCGGCACTGTCCCGTCGCTATCGCGCAGCAGCCGCACCACAGGATCCCATGCGACGATCTTAATCGTAGCCCGGATCCTCAGCTTCCCCAGCAGCTCCCTGAAGCGCTCCTCCTTCACCAGCCAGCCCTGGTCTCCAGACTCCGACTCCACACAGAGGAAGATGCGCAGGCGTGCGCCGCGCCACCCGGCAGCCATGTTTAAAACGCACGCCATCTGGAGCAGGAAGAGGCTGCAGACGTCCACGTAGCCCTGGTTTCCGTCGGCGCTCAGCAGATTCGACGGCCACACGTCAATCGTCTCGTCGTTTTTCACGGCGCCTTTGCTTTCAGGCGGAAGCTGGAAGAAGTAGCGAGCCAGGCATACGTTCTTGCCCATTTTGATGGCATCCAAGATGATGCCTACGTACTCATCCGGCTGAAGCCAGCGCGGGCTCTCTGTGTGACGCACGGGAGGGAAGTGAGCCTGGAGGGATGGCAGATCTACACCAAAATTGTCCCCCTCGTCGCTGACGACACCATTCAGTGCACCCGTACAGAACGTCAGATCCTGAAGGAAGTAATCCTCTGGGTAACAGTTGTCGTAGAACCCCAGAACAAGCGTGTTGGGCTTCATTCCTCCTGTTGTGGAAGAGCACAAACAAGACGGTCATGACTAGCACCCTACCAAGTCTAGACCTTGGGTAATCTTCTAATCTTGTAACTACAGTGTTATTTGTGCTTTATTTAAGCTTCTATTGATTTCCAAAGTGTCTCAAAGCACAAGCTTAGTGTGAGGTTATTCCTGTAGATACGGGTGGTCTCACCAAGTCCGGTGATGCGCAGTAGGTGCTGGGTTCCCTGCCTGACTGAAGGCGAGAGCGTCAGATCGACAAACGCTTTAACACCCAGCTTATCCACCAAACTCAACCAGTAATTATACTGCTGCTGAACAGGGTCCGTCGGCATCATGTCTATCAAGGGGGAGGCAAGAAAGACACAGAGGAAGAGACAGAATTACACACTAGAGTCTATGTGATCAAAAACTTTCGACAATGGATTAAGGCTAGAGAAACATTTAGCCAAATTAGCTAGCTAGCAAACTGAGCATAATGGGTTCATAGCTTGCCACGATTAGCTCGGGAATGTGGGGAGTATCTTATAAAGACCGCAACCTGAGAAGGTTCTAAATACAGTTTACAACTTAATATGCGCCCACCCCCTTGGACCCCAAATTCCTAACATGGAGATGCCCCAAAAGTGCATTTTTTGTAGTTTTTCCACTGAAATTGACCAAATTAGAGTAATATGACAGTATTCTGATTTGATCCATGGCAGCGTTCACACCCATATATTAGCTAAATACAAAAAAATATTAGCATAAAATGCTAAAAATGTGGTCTCACTTAACATGCGCTAAGGTGCATTGGACCCCGAAATGCGCATATTAATGAGACTCGACTTTATAAAACTTAAAGCTTTGCGCGTGGGCTGTCCCAGGGTGGTACCCCCCCTCATGACATCACAAAGTGTGAAGGTCATGTGACACACTGGCAGAACATTGTGACAAAGAGACAAAGGGACATGGTAGAGAGCTAAGAGCTCATCCCACAACTAGATTCATTTAATGCTGTATGAACTTTTTTTTAACCCAAACACAAATTTATATATCAAGGCCACCATTCAAAGAGTTTTTTAAAAATGGAGGAGAGTACAGTATTTTAAAGTGGAACTTCAACCAACCCACCCTCTACAGAAGTCTGGGATCAAGAATAAAAAAAATCAGAAGTCTTTGATCTGGGATCAAAAAAAAAAAAAAAAAAAAAAAAAAAGTAGGCAAGGTACCAGGGGCAAGGGGTATACTTTTGTGAATGACTTTTATTCAAGGGCAGAGTCTGGAGAGATGAGGACCACCCACCTCTGATTACAGGGTGTTAATGATTGATAAAATGATTAAGTAAAAAATTAACTGAAAAGTAAATGACATACATGGGGAAGGGGGTGTAAACTTTTGTGAATGATGATTCCTATTCAAGGGCGGGGTCTGGGGTAAATGAGGGCCGCCCACCTGTGATTACAGAGCATTTATATATTTTTTTAATATAAAAAAATTCTTGTCATCAAGAAGTAAAAAATAAATAAATAAAAATAGTAGTAAATGAAGTACAAATGTAAGGGGTGGGGGGGGTGTAAACTTTTGTAAATGATAACTCCCACACAAGGGCGGAGTCTGGGGGAAATGAGGGCCGCCCACCTCAGATTATGAGGCGTTGACTTTTTATTTTAAATACAAAAAAATTTACAAACGTAGTACAAAAAAAAAAGACAGCCAGCGAGGTACAAGGGGAAAGGCGCATAAACTTTTTTGTTTACTCACTCTAGCGCCGGGGCAGGTGAAGCTAGGCAGCTCACCTCAGATTCCAGGGCATGTACCTTTTTTTTTTTTTTTCTATGTTGTATATAAAACATTTGGGACACAAAGAAGTACCAACCTGCAAAGGTTCAGAAGACGGCGTCAACCCATAAAATAAAACAAACAGACAAAAAACAACCATTAATGTGTTTCCTGACAGAACCATAGTTTCGCTCAGTGTGCAGAGCTTCTATAAGGAAGCACGTGGGTGCGTTTGGCAGATTCCGTTCACTAGAAGTTTCACACTGTGCTTCTATAACATCGAGGTGTTCTAGTTAATCAAACCAGCTGAAGTGGCGTCCGTGTGCAAACCGTCACACTTTACCGTCACTTAATCAAGTGTTCATTAGTACCTGCTGTGTAGCATCATCCCTCTGCGTTCTTACCCAGGTCTCCGATCTGCACATGGCCCAGCACAAACAGCCCGCCTTTCTTTAGCTGGTTGACGAAGCAGATGAGCTGGCAGGACGAACGAGGGTTGGCTACCATCAGTAGCACCTGTGGCCTCCAGAACTTCACATGGTCCTTCCGCGAGTCGAGCATCAGCAGGTATTTCCGCACCTGGGTGAGAGGGCGGAGTCAGCCACAGAACCCAAACTAGTAAATTTGTGTGTGTGTGTGTGTGTGTGTGTGTGTGTGTGTGTGTGTGTGTACCTGATGGAAGATGATCGCCTGACTGATGTACCCCCAGCTGCTTGTAGGTGATCGATAGTGCAGGATCAGCAGCAACAGCAGTAACATCACAATGCTGGCGGACGAGTACACCGGATTGATCACAAACATCATCACCAGACAGCTGAGCATTCCCAGCAGGCAAGTGTGCCACGAGAAGTACTGAAATGTCGGCCTGGATGGAAAGACAGTGAGAGTCGGCAGGATGATATTTAGCTAATTGCTAATAAAATCTGCGCTGGTGGTGTTTTACTGTGCACCTGAAATTGGGAGCCGACGCCCACTCTAACGCCAAACAGGCCAGATCGACTGCAGCATACGACAGCAGATAGAAGACCGTCACCAAGCCTGCGATCACATTCAGCTGACCTGCAAACAGTGTGCACTAACACACACACACACACACACACACACACACACACACACACACGCACACAAATCATTTACTCTTGGAGCAGCTGCTCAGTCCAGAACACGGTGTTCCTCCTCCTTTGCTTTTTATCTTTAATAAAGCAGTACGTGTCTCAGAACTGTGTATTTTATAAGTAATGGATAATGCACAGGGTCATTATTGCAAAATAACCCCCCACAGGGGGATCAGGACCTCGTATCAGTGAACGTTTTTTCCACTTATTACACAAGTATTGACAAAACACTCACTCACTCACCCATTCATCAAACCTCTTGATCCTATTAGGATCACGGGGAGGCTGGAGCCCATCTCAGCCGACACTGGGCAAAGCCGGGGCACACCTTGAATGGCTCACCACACCATCGCAGGGCGATGGGCCCCTAGGTGTGAGAGTGTGTGTGAATGGTTGTGTGTTGACAACTTGGAACAGCTAATTAGCCTAACGAGCATGCCTTTGGGCTGTCGGAGGAAACTGGAGTACCTGGAGGAAACCCATGCATGCACTGGTAGAACACACAGAAACGTCCTCACTGAGTCCAGGACCTTTGCTAATGACGCACTCCAACAGCAGTCTGCTAATGTATAACAAACAAATAAATAAATAACGTACTGCTGGATACCTTTACTGACCAATCAGCATTGAGTATTTACATGGCAGTGTAATAAATATGTATAATCATTCACTAATAAAAACAACAACGACATGATGCGCAAATGATTATAGACATTTAATACATGGCTAATTTGGTCGTTCTAACTATTAATCATGTTTTTTTTATCATCATCATCATCATCATCATGGGACACTGATGGCCTTCTATTTCGTGTCACATTTCATTTACCCTCCTTCATTATTTTTAATAATACCAACATTGAGCTACTTTATGGTCAGTTTAAAGGTACAGTGTGTAAGATTTAGCAGTATCTTGCATCAATGAGTGGTGATGTGTCATACAGTTCGAATTTCATGGTTCTTGGCTACTTCAGAAACAGGGCGGTTCAAGACGGCCGCCTCCATGACAGGGGACCCGCTCGCCGTGTACGTACTAACATCTTATTCTAAGGTTTCGAAAAACTCAACATGTTCTTTAATGATTACAGATTAATGAAAACTTATTTAGTGATGATATATTTGATTTCTGCTAATAGAGACCCTAAAAAAAAAGTTACACATTGTCCCTTTAAGTTGTTAGTGTCTGTGCATCGAGATCATTCAAACATTTAAATAAGCAGTAATACGCAGCATTTCTGTGTCTGTGTATAATTTATTACTTT
Organism: Neosilurus mollespiculum; assembly: GCA_030014195.1. Lineage (NCBI taxonomy): Eukaryota > Metazoa > Chordata > Actinopteri > Siluriformes > Plotosidae > Neosilurus > Neosilurus mollespiculum. The sequence continues at coordinate 27,827,890 of JAQMYF010000005.1, read as the reverse complement.
CACATTGGGACAGCTAGAAAACGCCAACACGTTCCACCTCCCCCACCCCCCGCCGAAGTCTCACCACTACAATACTTCACGTCACGCTGACAAATTAGCACCTCCGCCATTTTCCCAGCTTGACATCACTGTGTTACACTATGAACCCTGCACACACGGACCAAACCTACAAATAGACCTTCTCACCTGTACCAGTCCCCAGGTATACAGCACAGAGACCCAGGGGTTTCCCGAGCGGGAGGTGATGGCAGCAGGGGAGAGGGGCAAACCTGAGAGACAGCAGCACATGCATCAGAACATGACATACTACATCAAACAATGCTCCTGCATCATGAAATGTGAGACGCTCACACACACCGAAGAGCTGGTCAATTGCAAGGGCGTGAAGGATTCGGGAAGCTCCAATCAGTGAGCACATGGCTGCGGACAGCGAGGCACAGTAAACGCCGATGATTACAAACGGACGCCAGATGTTTATATTTTGGAACACGGCGAAGTCATTAATCAGCAGCACCCTGTCAAAAAGAGCGAGACACACAAAAAAAAGCTTTTTTCATTTTTTTATTTTATAATAATTTACTTTATTTTTATTTTTTTAAATGTACTGTCGGACCCTTTAGCAAGATCACGCCATTACATTAAACCTACAACGATATTTCAAATACATTCATTACATCAAAGAAGGAAAGTCATAAATTGCATAAGAAGAGAGAGAACAATGTGAAAATTAATATAATGAGTCAGATTTGCGTAATCTTTGTGGCGCCTGTGGTTTTCGGGTAGCGGTTTTTAGACCTCGCAACATTTCACAAGGTTCTACACACCAACACGTGTTTTGTAAGCCGTGTGTGCACGTGTGTGGTAATGTTGACAAATAATACAACCCCCCCCCCCCCCCCTTTTTTTTTTAAACTGTTATTTTTAGAAATTACATTTTATATGTTGAAAATGACTCAAAGCGCCATGTGGTGGTTAAAACCTTAAACTGCATGTAGGGTCCATGCTGATGTACTGTACAGTCATCTGTTTAGTACGGAGCTCCTAAAAGGACATGAGGGGAGGGGGGGGGGGATTAGACGGGTTTCTAGTTAGCATGAGGAAATATCGCGTGCACACGAGAAAGTTTCACGTACGCATGAGAAACTATTGTGTGCGCACCAGTTACCTAAGGTTTCTCGTGCGCACGCGATACTTTCTCGTACCTAGGAAACCTATATTCCCCCCCGGCTGCCAGTGACCCTAGTAGGGTAAGTGGTTTGGCATGAGAGAGTTTTTTGTGCTCTCTGAGTGCAGATTTTCAGGAAATTGGAACCTGACGTGAGGTTTAACACACAAAAGCCTCAGTTAGATTTTGGGAGATGATCCGGATCCCATTCTGGACGCAGAATGTCTTTAAGATTATGAGATGCACAGCAGGCCCAGCAGCAAGTGTGTACTTCGTTTTGATTTTTTTTTTGGCTTGGTGGAGGTTTGCGCTCTCCGAGTGCTCGTTAATTTAAAAACTTGTTTATGCATCACAAAACATCTGGACTAAATATCCCGACGATGAAAGGACAAATGGAGAGATAGAGAAAGACATCCATCACCTGTCGCAGGTGGAGCTGACGAGGAGAAAGAGGAGTATGTAGACGAAGAAGGTGTACATCACAGCCATGATGGTACCTTTCGGAATAGCCGTGCTGGGGTTCTTCAGCTCGCCTGGAGGAAGAAAAACACCGCTGATGAGCCGCAATAATCCAGAGCAGAATAAAAAAAAAAAAAGAAAAGTATATGGTTCTATTCAGAGTAAGATCATAAAGATTATGTTTAGTGTGTGAGAGCAATAAACGAGAAGTGAAAAGAGGAAACGGCTGGGTTGGAATGTTTACCCGACATATTGGCTCCAGCCATGATACCAGTACAGCTGGTGAACATCACAGCAAAGACGGTGGAAAAGGACATCACGTTGTTTGTACTGTAGTCTAAAGAGTAGCCCGCTGTGGAGATAGCGAGAGCGCGAGAGAGAGAGAGCACAAATAAACCCCTGTGAGTTGAGGCACTGCGTGGAATGAACTCCCTATTTAAAACCCTTGAGTATCTTTACGGCTACTCACACCACAGGTTGGTGGCGAGCGTGCTGCCGTTGAAGCCCGTGTAGCTGGCGTTCACCGTGACGGTGATGTTCTTGTCGAGGGTGTGCGTGAAGCTGAAGTAGCGCGGCTCGACAATTAACGGGCTGATGAGGATGGAGAGCACGGCCACGTTCACCACCAGCAGGGTGAGGAAGGACGCTTTGGCGTAGATGTGAGCGCCAACCAGACAAATGATCAAACAGAACAGCAGCAGCACAGAGGCGTAGAGCACCGAGAACCAGTAACCCTGAGGCAGGAAGCGTAGCCCTCCCGACACTCCGGTCACTACAGAGACAGGGATTGCAACTGACTAAATAAACATCATGATGGCGAGGTACTTTCCAGAGACCTGACCTCGTGCTCACCTGGATCCCGCCCGAAAACGTTCAGTATGGCCTCCACCAGGCCGAGCACGTACACGCCGCAAGCGCACACCTTCGCCAGGAAGAACATCAGACCGATGCTCCCTCCAAACTCCGGCCCCAGAGAGCGACTGATCATGACTGGAGTTCAGAGGTTAAGAATCGGCATCGGTGGGGGCGGAGACTATTTCCAGCCCAGGAAAATACAAATGAGCACAAATAAAGAGAGGAGACACTAACACTGTATACACACACACACACACACATATCAGTGGCTATAAAGCAATTCTACAATATCTTTTTTTACTATAAAACAATACTGCTAATGAATTCTTCTTCCTGATTGGTCTGAAGGTGTTGATTCATTTCCTGTAACAGCAGCTTACTCTTGTTCAAATGATTTCCACCCATCTTATTTCATTATTTCCGCATGGTGGTCTCACCAAGATGGCCGCCATCCTGGCTTAGAAATTGAAACACTGATGTTCGCAATACATATATCTCATTACTATTTCAATCAGAGTACATAGGATACAATAAGCTCCGCCCCCCTGCACAGCCCCATTAGTAGAGATCGCACAGATGGAAAGGATGGTCAAGGAGACAATGAAATATGCCACAGCCAACATGAGCAGTCCTTGGAGGAGACCAGCATGGCCTATGACAAAACCTAAAATGCAAGCACATACACATTACATCAGACATAAAAGACACCCGAATGACCATCTATAACCCTAACCCCGCTCCCTTACAGGCACTGACCTGTACGCAGGAAGAGGATGATGCTGAACATGGACAGGATGGTGGGAACCATCACCCCGAAGAAAGTGTTGAGTTTGCGAGGACTGGGTTTGGAAGCATCGTCCCCAGCTGTGGAGTTTTTCCTGGAGTCTACACTGTCCCCCAGGACGCTGTACGCGCCATGAGGCAGGAGACGACTCCGCTCCCCCGCCATGACCTAGAAACAGGAAGTTAAAGCGTCTGAACTCACCGTTGTTTTGGTGACAATGCATACAATAAATCATCCACATCCATTCGTCTCTCACAAACACCCGGCGTTCTGATCTTACACCAAGATTTTTAAGAGTTTTTAGATCTACATCCTAGTCATAAAGTATGAAAGGGAATCTTACTATAACATAAGTGCGCTCACTGAGATACTAAAAATATTACAGAAATTATTCATTCATTTGCAGGAGGAAACCAGAGTTCCCAGGGGAAAACCTGTGCAAGCATTGGGAGAACATGCAAACTCCACAGAGTAACGCTCTTGGCCATGCAAGAAGGTCTTGTTTGAAGGCCTGTTGTAATATCGCACTTCTAAACCATCCCCACAATGTTAAAGAATCTGCTAAAAAAAATTCCACGATCATGAATTTGTTCCACCAAAATCTAATGGAGTGTCACTTGGACCGTAGTCCAACCCTCCAAACAAACTAACGCCAGTAAAATACATAACCTCCTTGGCAGAGGAGGCTACACCTCCGTGACCCCAATGGAAACTATTTAAATGATACTGAAATCAAATTCACATCCATACAGCAATGTTTCAATCAGGAAGTGCAAGTGCACTCAGCGCCAACGGCAGGAGAACCACAACATATTTTTTCTGCCACTTTCTTCATTTATTAGGTTGAATGTGTGGGCACCCAAGCAACCACAAAAAGCGAGCGCATGTCTTTACGGCATTTGGAGAAGTATGGCGCTCTGGGGCTCTGCTATTAATAACTAAGTAAGTATAAGTGCATGTTTTTTTAAACATTATTGTCTGCTATACTGAAAGAGATTTCCTTTTGAAAGGCATGTAAGAGAACAATTGCTGATTTTCGTCAAGAGTAGCTGCATAGCCGTCAGCGTGTTTCCGCCCTGAGATGGCCTGGCGAGCAGTCCAGGGTGTACTCTGCCCTCGCCCAGAGTCGGATGAGATGGGTGCCAGCCTCCCCGCGACCCTAATTAGGATTAAGCACTTCAAAAAATGAATGAATGAATGAATAATCATCATGATAACAATCATACAAACAATATATAAAGTAGCATAAATAGCTATACCTACTTTCACCTCGTAACTTATCATTCACGTCTCATTATTAAAAGTTAATAATAAATTCAACATTCATTACATTTTTTAAAAGCAGATAACTGCTTACATTTTCAATATATGAATTTTTTTTTTTTTTTAACTCTTTAAAAATCAGCTACTTGGTGTTACACACAGAAAAACGTACAACTTTTAGATAACTAGTATTTCAGTGAAATTAACAGTGAGAGAAGTGAAAATAACTATTCAGCCCACAACATATCAGTTTATAATTCCGTAAAATTATATATATATATATATAAAGTTCCAAAATAACAGGTGGGTGTTAAACATGAGAATCAGAAACAAATGTACTTGCTGTATAGAAGTGTTATAGGAAATTATGAACATGTACATACAGCACTGTGGAAAGGTCTTCAACATGCTTGTTTTTAAATAGAAACTTTATCTTTAAAAACAAAAAATTTGCATAAAAAAATTCAGATGTGAATGTAACAGAACGCAGTGTGTTACAGAATTTAAGACACCAAGTTTCAGACCAAAACAACAACCAGTCTTTTGGGTTTTGCTGCAAAAATTTCAATCAAGTGGGGAAGTCAAAGTACCCAGTAAAAAATTTACATTTTTTTTAGATTTGCCAAAGTTTCCTGCTTTTTTTTAATAGTATTTTTAAACATAACAACATTTAACATCATTGCATCTTTAAACATGCCTAAGACTTTTGTACAGACCAAAGTATCACATGATTTTGACCCTGACTTTCTTTTTTTTAAGTAAAAAATATTATATTACAACTGAAACTCTAGCCATTGTTGTTAATATAGCCAGAATTTTTTAAAAAAGACTGAACAACTGTTACATTAAAGGGGAAGTTTAACTTCATGAGTTTGGAGCAACCAGAATAAAACCGTTGTAACTGCCGTTTGCAACTTCCGGTTTATCAATGAACGTCAGACAGAACCACGAGGATAAAAACAACAAGCCAAAAACAAACCGTGAACAACCGCAAATAACGCGCTGGCATCTTGAAGGTAGCACGAAAAGCACACAGGATGTGAAGTCGGAGTTGAGGAGCGAACGTTACCTGTTTAAACCTCCTTAAAAAACACCACGCAGGAGGAAACCGGACAGCCGAAGAGAGAGAAATCAGTATGGAGAGATATCAAGCGACATTTGTGCTTCAGTACCAGGGGAAAAACCGTGAACTTCCCTGGAGAACTTCTTTATTTCCTCCCTCACTGTCGGTTTGTGCTCAGCATCCCTGCTTGTTATGCAGCGTTCACTGGCTCGGTCCCAATCCACTGCTACTGGATTTAAAAAGAAAAGTACGCCACATTCCTACAGCACGTGACTCCTTTGACCTTAACCATGGACACGTCCTCACCTTGGCTTCGGATGCTAATTAGCATGGTAGAATTTCTTTTATCACGTGATGTGTGTTATTGTTTTGATAGTAGTGTTATTATTATTATTGTTAGGATAATGTACTAGCTTGCTAATAAGTGTGCTAGTGTTTCGTTTGTGACGTGGCCGAGGTTTGGAATGGTCACATGACCATGCATGTGACTCTTCAAAAAAGGGAAAGAGGTTTAGTTAGGTTTTTTTTTTTTTTTTTTTTGCAAACACCAAGGGCAAGTTCAGGGTGTTACATAAACATACAAAACAATATCTGTTACAATTCCTACAACACAAATAAAGCTACATCACTCACTGTGTGCGTTCAGCATTGGATTGGGTTTATTGTCACAAGACCAATTAAAGCCAGGACTGGTGATCTGGCAAGCTCAGCACCATCTCTTCTGGGGTCCGGCTAAACCCTCCCCTTCCCTTGGAGGTCATTGCAAAGCCACACCTCCCTCCTCACGTGCTCTGACTGCAGGCTCGTGCACGGTAGGGTCACATGAACTAGTTATATGGGAGCATTTGATTGGATATTTTCCTACGGACCGCGAGGAAGTGATTGGTCAGCGTTTTTAACAGGATCACAGTAGCCACAGGCAATTCCTGGACGTTTTTTTGGTAGGTTGTTGATTGCTGTCAGGGTGTACAGACCATTTTGACTGATATAATAGTGTGTGTATACAGATAAAAAGTTATCAACCCCAACCTTAAAGAAGTGGAGTCATGGTCATTTATAGAAAACAGCCTTAATATTAATATTAATAATAATAATAATAATAATAATAGGGTTATCAACTGCATATGGAATAATTGTTTACATTACAAATTTATATTAGATGTACAAGATTGTGGTCACTCAGCGGTTAAGGCTGTGTTACTGATCCGAAGGTTGGGGGTTCAAGCCCCAGTACCACCAAGCTGCCACCGTTGGGCCCTTGAGCCCTTGAGCCCTTGAGCAAGGCACTTAACCCTCAATTGCTCAGTTGTAGAAAAATGATAAATATAAGTCGCTCTGGATTAAGGGTGCCTTCCGAACGTTGTAAATGTAAACCACCTTTGACCTTTAAAACAAAAAGGGTTTTGGATGGAGCCCCTAAAGGGACATGGTGGAAAAAAAAAGATGTTTGGACATGGTGGGGGAAAAAAAAGAGACGTTTCTAGTGAGCACGAGAAAGTATCGCGTGCGCACCAGAACCCTTAGGTTAAGCACAGGCAGTTGTGCTTCCTGTGCGTACGCCTCTAGGCTCATTAAGATCATTAACCTCAAAGAACGGCTGCAGAGGTGGACTTTTTCTCTTTCCGGAAAACATGAAATGTACCTGATAGTGTCATCAACCAACTAAAAGACGATAAGGTAAAGATAAACGTTACTTTACTGACATAAAGTAAGCAATAGATGTCTAGGCTAATGATGCTAGCTTTCTCTACCCGCTATGTTAATGTAATTTCTGGTGCTCACAAGATACTTATTTTATTTTTTTTACCATGTCCATTTAGGGGCTATATAGTTTTGAACAAAATGTACACCTCATATATAATTATTTCTATTCATCCCCTTTTTTCATACCTTTCACCAGTAAAGTGGTCTCACCAAGACCAATTTTTCCCCAATCTGCAAACACTAGGACGCCCAACCCAGTCCGTCTTCTCTCCCGATCAGTGACTCAAGACATGTTCCTTCACCACCACATTACCTTTCCTTTGACCTGGCTCAGTGTTTGTACCACTAGCTTAGCACTTTCGTAGCACAAGCATAAATCTGGGTCCAAAAGCGAGTTCGTTTAAACTTCTTGAACAAATTATGACACACAAACACACCGTGGTGCAAGGTACAACGCTGACTTGATTTTCCCTTCTTATTCTTCTTCTTCGTCGTGTTTTGGTGCCGGGGTTCTCAAATGTGACAAAAAAGTCGGCGGTTAAATACAACACCCTCTCGGTTCCTCTTTGAAACAGATGCAATGGGACCAGAATTCAGTCAAATGCAAACAGTAAACGTTTAATCTAATCAGATCAGCACTTCAGGCAATATCATACCACGGAACATGTTACAGCAACAATCAATAGATTTTATTTGAAACAATAAACTGAAGGCTTTAACATTTTTATTTATGTATTTTTTGGTATTAACACTTGTAGACATCCATAAATACAGTTCAGTATAATCGTTTAAAGTATCTTCACAGTACTTAAAGCCGAGCTCAAGAAATGGTAGCTCTGACGAGGGCTGGGCGATGGGCGGGTGGAAACTCCATCAAGATAAAATTGAACAAAAAAGCCCAGTCTGCGGACGATAGTCATTCTCCAGTAGATGGGCACCAATCCTGTTCCTGGAGATCTTCCTGCTCCCTTGGTGGTTGGTGATCACTGCTTTAGAGGCTCTACGATGATAAACAACTGGCTTTTTAACAAGAACTGCCCAAAGCCCCGCCCACTCGTACAGTCAGGAAGTTTTGGCGCTTGGTGTTTGGTCGGGGTGAAGCAAGAGTATGAAATCTTGCATTTTTATGTCGTTGGGGGGGCACATGAAATCAAATATCCTGAATACTTTCCGCTAAACCACAGATGTAGGCACATCTGGCTTCGTTCCAGTTTTGCATTACGGTAAACGAGATTCGTTGCTACTTTCACGTTTTAACCCTTTGAGTTCAGGCACATCATGAACTCATGTTTCAATACTTAAACCAGATCCAAAGACTGCGAGTTGGGATGTGGCCAGGTGTAGGATGGTGCGCCTGGGAGGAGAGGGGGCGCAGGGTGGGCGGGTAGAGGGGCAGAGGTGGGCGAGTGCTTGAGGCGGTGCTTTTTGAGCTGGCCCAGCTCGCGGAAGCAGCATCCACACTGAGCGCAGCGGTACGGCCGCTCGCCCGTGTGGATGCGCTGGTGCTTGTGCAGACTGTCCAGGTGGCGGAAACGCTTCTCGCAGTAGCGGCAGGGATACGGCCGCTCGCCCGTGTGAATGCGCTGGTGCGTCTTCAGGCAGTAGAAGCGCCGGAAGCCCCGGCCGCAAATGTTACAGCGGTGCACTTTGTCGGAAGCCTCGACGGGGGGCATCAAACCTGGCGGTGCTTCCATGTCGCCAGCCGCAGTGGGAGGCAAGATGATCTGGGGCGGAGCGTTCGAACACGAAACGGAAGCCGTGGCTATCAGCGTAGGGTCTAAAGGCTGGACTTCGGCTTCCTCTTCGACTTTCACTGTGTTCTGTTTGACCTCCTCACTAGAGTCCATCACCTGGATCAGGCTCAGCTCGTTGACGTTACCTGCCGGATTTCCCATCTCAAACTCGAACCTCCCGACGTTGCACGGCTCATCGGGGACCTTCGCCGAAGAGCCAGTGTCTTGTTCCTCCTGGTGCACTCCCCCAAAATCCTGCACTGTACTCGCAGTGGATTTGTACTCTGCAACACAGAGAGAGAAAATCACACAAATCTGTTAGCATTCGACCATTCATTCGCTGAACCACTTAACCCTAATAGGGTCACGTTGAAACAGGAGCCTATCTCTGCCGAACCCGGACAAAAGCAGGGTACATCCTGAACCATCATAGGGCAAGAGAAGGGGCATACTCTTAACCACAAGTATGACTCTGCCCACCCAGCAATATAACTGCTTACCAGTAAAAATACTGGGAGGCCAATGTGCCTTCCAGGAGGAGTTGATTCACGCTACAGAAACTGGCGATAAGATCTCGCCCTGGTGAGCCAGTAGGCTCGGGCGCAAAAGCCTTTGGACTGTCGGAGGAAACCAGAGTACCCCGAGGAAACCCGCACCAGCACGGTGGAAACCATGCAAACTCCACACGGAAACGAGTCGCGGATTCAAACCTCGGACCTTCTTGCGACGACGTCGACATACCGACCCCTACGCCCCCCATGCGGCCGTATCTACCTGTAATAAGCACGTAATAACATATAAAGGGCTCCAGGGCGACCCGGTGGCGTTTAAGAAGTGTTTCGGTGATCACTGCATGTTGCTGGGTTTCAGACGAGCCAAGCCACAGGTCACACCTCTGGAGGGAGTAGAAACAAGTAATCAAGGAGTTTTGTTCTTAAGGACCTCGTGATGACGTCACTGCGAAGCGACGTGTTACAGGTAATACACACCTTTATCCATGACTCCTTCCTCGGAGATGTAAAACTGGTCCCCCGGGGGTTCTTCGCTTCGGGTCGGTACCGGGTCGCTGTCCATCACCGGGGCTCGGCTGGACGTGTCGGGGATGAAGCACCGCATCCTCCGGCGGTTGATGACGCTCCGGGGCCAGTCGGATTGCACTGTGGGTAAACACAGGCCGACACTGGGCACCGTTTTAGCCCCGTGGCTCCTTCCGGTGGAGCTCCTGAAGGTTTTGAGGTGAGGTACCGACGAGGACGCCCTGCTCTCCGCGGGGGTCGCGTCAGAGAACTGGAGCTCTACGCTGCTGGACGGCGGTCGGGTTCGGTTCAGCAGCAGGCACTGCTTGATGTTTTTCTCCGCCGCCGTCATGTAGTACCGCACCGCCTTCAGCTCGCTCTCGGACACCTCGAGCCGCTCGCGCAGGCTCCGGTTCTCGCGCCGGGACTCGGCGGCGGCGTCACGCGCCTCGGTCAACTTCGCGGCGACGATCTGAGCCGTTTCCTTCAACACCGTGTCCACCGCGCACCTCACCGCCTGCTCGATAGTCGAGGCGAGCTCGTACTTCAGGAACGACACGCTGATCACATCCAGAGCCATGGCTCCCCGCCTCGGTGTCCCCAGCCTGCGCGTCGGCTCGGTGCTCCGTCAGAAGGACGCACAGCGCGTTAGCTTCGTTAGCTTCCCGTTCCGCGAGTGTTTCCTCGGCTTTTCAGCTCCAAATCAAACCCGTAAACGCTCGCACGTCGTCTACATCGACGGTGGAATGAGAACAGGCTCCGAAAGTACCGCGGTTGAGTGTTTACTCGGCGCAAAACGCTTCAGTACACGAACCTTTCAACCCCCCGCTTATTGTGTCGGGTTCAGGCGTCGCATGGTTATGACGTCACGCGTCACCCGGAAGTTGAGGGGAATGAAATGACAGGGAAGTTTCACTGCATCAGTAAGCCTACAATCCACCATTTTAAACAACTCCCTCATTCCTTTGTTTGTTTGTTTAAGCAGTTAATCATCATTCCTGATGTTATTACATCTCCCACAGAACACAAACCTGTTTCAGAGTGGCCAAAAGTTTGTGGACACCTGACTCTTAATCATGCTTCTTTTTTTTATGAAACTTTTTTTTCCCCATTTAATTTTCCAAACCGCTTTATCCTTTATCGCTTTATCTCGGCTGACTCTGGGCGGGCGGAGGTGGGGTACACCCTGAACAGCTGATGAACCAACCAGTCCATCACAAGGCAAACAAACTCACCAAGGGGGGATTTGAAACAGCCAATTAGCCTAATGTGCATCTTTCAACTATGGGAGGAAACCGGAGTACTTGGAGGAAACCAACGCAAGCACGGCGGAGAACATGCGAACTCCACACAGAAACGCCCTCGCTGAGCCCGGGACTTAACCCAAGAGTTTCTTGCTGTGAGGCCGACGTGCTCATCACTACGCCACTGCGCCACCTCATCCCTAATTCTGTTGACGTGAATTTGAACTGCAGAGTCGAATATGTTGTTTATGGTGTAGCGTTACAGTCTCTCTTCCCTTGAACAAAGAGGTTAAAACGTGTTCCAACATGACAAATGCCCCAGGCAACAAAATAAGATCTGAGAAAATACTTGACACTAAACAGACACACACACACACACCTGGTTGTATATATAGGCCAAAATATCATTTCGGAGATTCAGTGATACAGCAGCTGCTTAGAGGCTTTTTCTGTACATTAAGGGAATCACAGACAGTTGAGAGTGCAATCGTGCAATAGATTAATATCAGCACAGCGGCTTTAGATGATGGCTTATTTGGAGCACTACTGGAAAACTGAAATCCCGTCCCCCCAGCCTTTCTTAGGTTATGAGTAAATAATTAACTGGTATTTGCTCTTTGAGGCAATCAGCAACACATTAAGCGGATCCCCTTACGTATAGATATATTCTGATATACAGTAAATAAAACACGATAGAAATGCATACTGGAAATTCTTCTTTTAAAAGATTTTTAATCTTTCATTCAGCTGCAACCCTGAGAAGGCTGTCTAAGTTTCTGACCTTTACACTTTGTCACTGTTTGTTTAATAAACATGAGGAAGTTAAAGATTAGTGATTGCCTGTACCTTTTTTTAAATCAATAAAATTCTGTCTGAATATTTAGTGTACTATAAATTAAAAACAATGTATGAAAAAAAAAAACGTTTGCATTTCAGCATCATTTTCTTAATAAATGTTTGATTATGTAAAGACTCCCTCTTCTTCCTCTTCTTCTTCACCACACATTTCCAAATTTCTAACATGTGGTAAGACTCCATGAACTTTGCTTTAGTCAAATATTTTACTGTTCAACAATTTCGACTGTAGGCTGGAGTAATGTTGCCCTCTATTGGCGATTAAGTGGAAATGCAGCCTTTTTTTCCCCCTCTGACTTCAGTTATTATTTATTTGCTTGTTTGTTTGTTTTCATTAACATCACCATCTTCCTCCTTCACCAAGCATTTGGAGTATAATGAAATGAAATATGAAAATAACCTGGTTGCACAGAGTACAGCAAGGTGGCGTCCTAGTTAGCACGTCCGCTTCACAGCAAGAAGGTCCTGGGTTCAAGTTCTGAGTGAGAGTGTGAATGTGAATAGTGTGTGTATTGGTCCTGCGATAGACCGGCGAGCTGCCTGGGAATCGAACCCAGGGCCTTCTTGCTGTGGGGTGGATGTGCTGACCACTCCGGCACCATGCCGCCCATTATTATTATTATTATTATTATTATTATTATTATTATTTAAAGATGGAGGGAGGAAAAGAGAAAATGGTTTTGAGGGGATGATTTCTCTAACTGAGAATTTGATAAATGTAACATTTGTAGAAAACAAAAACACATGCTGTTGTTGAAACATAATCAGCTCTGGGCTGGCGAGAGTAACTCACATCATCCTGGCTTTGTATATTATCTAATAACAGCATGCCCTATGCCCAGAATATTATAGTCCCATTAGGTGGTGAAGCTCATCAGCAGTCTGGGTGACATCACTGGACATCTGAATGCCTGAATGGTGGATGCAGATTTAGTTTTAACAGAATATGCTTTCAGATGGGATTAATATTATATATGTAAAGTTGAATTCGTGTCATTCCATTTTTTTATATAGTGTAATAGAAGTGTGTGTGTGTGGCCACTTGCTTAGGCCCACTGCAAATGGTGTTGCTAGGCAACCCATCCTCAGCCACTACAGTCCCTAATGGAGGCTTAAGAAGAGCAGGGCAGGTGGAATGTACCATTGCAGCAGTAAAGGGGGGTGGGGGAGGGGGGTTAGTGATCATCACCAACCCTTTAATATTGTATTTGAAATGTATGGTTTAATGTTCTGATACTCTCTCTCTCTCTCTCTCTCTCTCTCTCTCTCTCTCTCTCTCTCTCTGTGTGTGTGTGTGTGTGTGAGGGTAATTACACCAGGTGTAATTAGGAGTGAGTGTCCTTTGGGTGGTGCCTCGTGTCTCCTGAGAGGACGAGCGCACAGTTCAATGGCACTCAACCAGAAAAGAATTTTAATTAACGTAACTGATGTGTGATGTTATTCGGATCAGATATTTTAGACACGGGGTGGCAAAAGTAGGCAGGAGTACCTAAGGGGTGGGGCCAAAAAAACTGGGGTGGCAAAAGTGGGCAGTAGTATCTAGGGGCCGGGCCAACAAACTATGTTCAAATCAAGGCTGTATTCACACAAATGTACATATTAGATCTGCTTCTTGATTTATAAATCTCTATAAACAAGGCTTATTTTATTAGCCCTGATTCAGCCATTATCTTATGAAGACCATGCACTCAAAGCCTACGTTCACCCCTCGCGGCAACAGCAGGTCAATCTAATGTCAGGTTTTTTGTGCTGTGGGGGGAAATTGGAGAACCTAAAAGGAACCCAAGGTGGATATGAAGCAATTATACAAAAGATCTCCACCTTACAGCAAAAAAAAGTTTTAGTTCTCTTAAGATGTTCTAGAGCAGCAGGATGGTGTAGATGTTGGCACGTCCACCTCGCAGTAAAAAGTCCTCGGTTTGAGTTCCACGCTCGCATGTTTCTATACAGAGTTTGCATGTTCTACTCGTGCTTACGTGGGTTTCCTGCAGGTACTCAGGGTTCCTCCTACCGTCCAAAGACATGCACATCAGGCTTACTGGCTGTTCCAATTTTTCCAAGGTGTAAGTGTGAATGGTTGTTCGTGTGTTTGACTGGCGAGCTGTTCAGGGTGTACCAGGGGGGTGCCTTCGCCCAAAGTCGGCTGAGATAGGCTTCAGCCTTCCTGTGATACCCTGTGTACCTAACAGGATAAAGCAGTGCGGAAAATCAGTAAACGAATGTATGAATGGATGAATGAAGACGTTCTTGTGTGCGAGGTATAAACACCATGATAGGGCCTAACAAAGAACCCTAAAGGTTTCCCTTAAGGAACAAAGTAAAATCAGGCTTCTAGATGGAAGAGAAAAGGCTGCTAGATCTCTGTCATTCTGGGAGTACAACTGATGGTCAACACCAGCCCATTTTTTTTCATATATATATATATATATATATATATATATTTAAAAAGCTCCCAGAAGTGCTTTGGCTTTTGTTTATCAGGACGCTGCTTATTTTGAGAATATTGCTCTTTCTGAGACAAACACATTTATATCTAAAATACTAATCACTGATTCCTAGAAGAGTTCAGGTGTCTGTAGCCTACATGGTGTTTACAGCCTGTAAACACCATGGTAGGGCCTAATATTGAACCCTGAAGGTTTCCCTTGAGGAACAAACTAAAATCAGGCTTCTAGATGAAAGAGAAAGAGGCTTCTAGATCTAATATTTCTCTTTCTGAGACAAACACATTTATATCTAAAATACTAATCACTGATTCCTAGAAGAGTTCAGGTGTCTGTAGCCTACATGGTGTTTACAGCCTGTAAACACCATGGTAGGGCCTAACATTGAACCCTGAAGGTTACCCTGGAGGAACAAACTAAAATCAGGCTTCTAGATGGAAGAGAAAGAGGCTTCTAGATCTAATATTTCTCTTTCTGAGACAAACACACTTAAATCTAAAATACTAATCACTGGTTCCCAGAAGAGTTCAGGTGTCTGTAGCCTACATGGGACTTTCAGTGCCCCTTCAAGCTCGTTCTTTCCTTTTAAACGAGGGGGCGGTGGAATGGTACGGTCTGGATAAAATGGGTGTGGTCGAATCTCACATATGAGACGGGGTTTTTTTTTTGGTCGGATATTTTACGCACCGAACCGTGCGCTTTGATAGTATACGCTCCAGGACTCACCCCGGCGCGTGCGCTCATTAGGCAGGTAACAGATTTGGTGCTTGAAATTAAGGGGGTAATAAGACAGAGGCACATTTCTTCCCGAAATCCGCCTGCCTTGCTGTCCGACTCTGGAGAACTTGCGTGCGTTGAGCTCTCCACCGGCAAGACAACCACGTTTTTTAAACATAGGATTATTGTGATTGGAATTATTATGATCAATAACATTATTAGTGTTGATATTGGTTATTTACAGTCGCGTGCACAGCAGCAGCATCCGTGCATTGCGGTTTGATTTGAATTATTCATTCCGCGCAACCAGAGAGAGAGAGAGAGAGAGAGAGAGAGAAGCATAGCCCAAGCAGCAGAGGAAGGAAGGAAAAGAGAGAGAAAAACAAAGGGAGGACGTGGAAAAAAGCGAATTCAGCCTTTTATGTAAAGTCGGGTTTTCTTCTTGCTTCCGTTTCTTATTTAGTTAGTTAGTTATTTATTTATTTATTTATTTATTTTGATGTCTCGTCCACCCCCGACAAAAGAAGACTTTGCACTGAAGAACATCTGCACGCATTATTAAAGACAGAAGAAGGAGAAGTGGACCCTTTCTGATCTTCAGGTCCATTTGGAGAAATGCAGTGATTTTTTTTTCTTTCCACCCTGCTGCGTTTTTTTGCAGGCCTGATTCACGGCCATCATGTGCGTTCGGGTCTGAATATTGATCAAGGAAGAAGAGGTCGGACTGAAGCACTTCCTCAAGCTGACAGCTCTGTAGTGTCCCTGTGCTGAGGCCGACAAGCTTCACGAACAGGTATTGTCGCCTATAAAACAGGCCTTGTGTCAGCATGAACAGCCCAACTGGGTGCAGAAAGAAAAGCGGGAGTACTGATAACCTATCTGTACTGTAGGATGGATGACCTGTTTGGATGAAATATCAGCTTGCATGATGTGAATGTCAGTTTGCATGGAGAAAGCTTTGTCATTCCAAGAGCAGGTTGCATTCTCCACCTCATACGACAGGCCTGCACACACACACACACACACACACACACACACACACACACACACACACACTATGTTACTGTTTAACTCTCGATCAGTGAAATATATAGGACCGTGTTTGAAGGTTACATCATTGACCTGCAGTGCACGGTGGTGTCGTGGTTAGTATATCTGCCTCCTGGGTTCGAGTCCCGGGCTCGGTTCAGACGTTTCTGTGTGGAGTACGCATGTTCTCCCTGTGCTCACGTGGGTTTCCCCCAGGTACTCTGGTTTCCTCCCCACAGTCCGAAGGCATGCACATTCATCTAATTCATCAGCTGTTCCAAATTGTGAGTGTGAGAGTGAATGTTTTTGGGTGTATGCTGGCCCTGCAATAGTCTGGCGAGCTGTACAGGGTGTACCCCGCCTTCACCAAGCGTTGTCTAAAATAGACTCCAGCCGCCTGGCAACCCTAGTAGGATTCATCGTCCACACTTTGCTCACGGTCCACAAAAATTGGTTATTTAAATGCAAAATAATCATAAAGTACACGAGGTATGGTTTTGCATGTCTGTGAATTGTTTTTTGGGTTTTTTTTTTGGTTTTTTTGCAAAGACAAAACTACCTTCGTGAGCTTACAACCTTGCATACTGTTAAGTGCAGTTCAGGCTCCACTACTCCAATGCTGCAGGTGGCGCTATTAAAATTTCATGACAGTTGCCACACCTACAGGAAGGCGAATACTGCTCGTTAAAGGATTAGGCTTGGGCACTCCTCATTTATACCTACCCTTGGTTGTGTGCTGGAGTTTGCCAAAGTGTTACGTCCGTGATACGGGCAAGCAAGGCCGCCGTACAACATCCATTTGTACCACAACTTCACCGTATTGTTCATTTGAGCTAGCTGTACAGAGACAGTCCATGAAATGAACAGCTTTAATAATTCAGTCTCTGCCGAGCTATACCTGATAACCGTTATGGGTGCTAATAGTTAACGTGCCTATTAGTCTGAGATATGGAGTGTGGAGCACATGTGGAGCGTATGGCCCCTATTACGACCCAGTACATAAAGAGCATCAAGAGTTTTGGGTTTACTGAGATGATCTACCCTAAGTCTTTGCTACAGTGTTGGTCAAAAGAGCAAATCTAATAATAATTTCCTGAGAATATTTCATTAGCCTTAAACGTCCCTGTGTCATGTGATGGAGCTGAGGCTGCTTATGTGCTTGGTCATGACCGAGTTATCTCCAAATCATGGAGTAACAGGGTTGAAAATAGCAGTAGGAATGAATTAAAGAAGGACCATTTTTAATGTTTAACGCCGAGTTTCTATTATCACTGACATTACAACAGCTATAAATAGGTGTTCCTTTTCCAGCCTCATTTTTGGTGAAGGTCTCCAATGATAATCTGCTTTTCTTCACGTGATAATTCTTAGGCTCTTTTTTTTCCCTTTTTCTCCCCTAATTTTAATCATACCAAATTCCCCCACCATCAACCGATGAGGGGCGTAAGCATGCATATGTCCCCTCCGTGACATGCTATGCTGCCACCCACCTCTTTATGAACTGCTGCGCATGTGCATGCGGCTTGTATCACATATGACCACCACCATCCATGCGGATGAGCTCATAGACGCCTATGGATTGGCTGGTGATCGCTGCGACTGACAGCGGAGTGTATGCCATCCCTCCCTCCTGCGAGAGCTCAGCTCCCATGGACTCCCGGTTGCGGATGGCTCAATCACTAGCCATAATTCTTACGACTCTTTTCATGCTTTTTCCTTCATTCATTCATTCATTCGCCAAACTGCTTATTTCTATTAAGGTCATGGGGTGGAAATGATCTCACCCGAATCTGAGCGAAGGCAGGGTACACCATCAGGGCCAACACATACACAACCATTTACACTCACACCCACTCCTAGGGTCAATCTGGAAAAAACGTTTAGCCTAATGTGCTTTGGACTGTAGGAGGAAACCAGAGTACCTTGCGCAGTTTTTGTCTCGCCAATAATCGCCACATTGTCATCGTAAGCGGATTTTTCAAGAGGTTCTGACCAACCCAGGTGCCTGAACCGGTCTTGCTTCCCCTCTATCCCAACCATTGCGTGACAGTTTTGTACGTGTAAAAGTGCCTTATCTGTTACTGCAGTGTTGAAGCCTTCACTTGTTCCGCATGCAAAGTTCTCAGACTGTACGACTCGGTTTAACAGGAAACATGCAAATCCGAGCGCCCTGCAGAGGCCATGGCTTGGTCATGTGGTTTCGGCGAATTTGAATGCACCCACAAATGAATGCAAACTAAACCTCCAGCTGATCCAAGTTTAATATTTACGTACCTTTCAAGTTCACACGAAGGAACTTGGCATTTCTGAGCGCCGTGTGGCTCATGTTAGCGACCTGGCGACCTCGTAAAGCCGTTGGAGACGGGACTGTACTACTGTAAGCACATGACTGAA
This sequence comes from Neosilurus mollespiculum, assembly GCA_030014195.1. Classification (NCBI taxonomy): domain Eukaryota; kingdom Metazoa; phylum Chordata; class Actinopteri; order Siluriformes; family Plotosidae; genus Neosilurus; species Neosilurus mollespiculum. Next base: position 27,809,165 of record JAQMYF010000005.1, on the reverse strand, counting down.
ATCGCTATATGTATTAGCATCGTGCCAGCGCTGTCAATCCGGGAAAAAAACAGAAGACACAAAGACAAACTTTCATCTAATAGACGACTGAAGGGTAAGAGGGCACATGATACTGTCAAGCTTCTTTTTTTTTTTTTTCATCCTAATATGACATCATGTAAAAAAAAAAATAAAGCTACAAGTGTAAATTTCATCAATACCGATCCAATCACATGGCATATTATCTGTTATATACTGTTCGGTGTAGCATTTTGCCATGACGTTAATCTCTTTTGGGGCTTGTAAGCGGCCTCTGGAGCTGTTAGATTCCACTTTTATCCATTAGGGAAGATTAAAGTGGCTGTTGCTCTAGCTTTCTCGCTCCAGACACACTTTAAAGCCAATAGCGCCAGGGTCAATGCATGAAGTATTAAATATTAACAAGAATAATGCAGTGTATTATGCATTTATGAAGCATTAATAAATCCTTCATGAGATTCTCTGGCTGTAACAATCAATGCTTTTCTTTTTTTTTTCTTATTTATTTTTTATCTTGCAATTGATGCGAGTTATAAATAGCTCATATAGTAAAGCCTTTGATTAAATAATCTCATTTAAAAGTTAATTTGTTTTCAAGTTTGGTGTGAAAACAAACATTAATAGATGTGTGTTTAAAAAGTAAGGAAGTAATTACAACGAGGTAATGAGGTGTTGATACGAGGTTTTGTTTAAATCTGATTTTTTTATAAAGATTGAATTGTGTAAAGAATTAACCCTTTACACTACTTTTCTTTATAGTACACTTTCTATAGTGATGCACCACAAATCCTCATCTTCTTTAATCACCCTACCTTATCCAACACGAGCGTACACTGAAATGATCCCACATTTAGGGGGCGGGGTTTCAATTCTGCACCTGATTGATATATATATATATATATCCGACACTGGACGGCTCGCCAGACCATCACAGGGCAACATACACAACCATTCAAACTCACACTCCACCAAGGGGCAATCTGAAACAGCCGGTTAGCCTAATGTGCATGTCTTTGGAGTATCGGAGGAAACCAGAGTACCCGGAAGAAACCCATGCAACCACAGGGAGAACATGCAAACTCAACATAGAAATGTATGGTTTCTTTTACAGACACTAAAAATCTGATACGGTTGTTAGGCTCAGCGTTTGTACACACACACACACATTCTACTACATGTTAAGGTAACTCAGCTGTACATGAGCGTAAGTTGGGCGTGTCATATGCATATACTATGACAATATGGCACTGTTGGGAGGAAAGTTATCATTTTTGTTAAAATTGCAGCGAATTTTGTGGATCAACAATTTGAGACGCAGATACGGATTTGCTAGCGCGCCATTCCATGTATACGTAGCTTTGATAACTGTAAATAAAAATAGTTGATTACTTATTTATTTATTGTCACAGTTGACTCAAAGTTCAACTGACTTGAGGTCTTTGCAGTGACTCATAAGTTTGTGCTCCCGTGGACACTGGTTCCCATGATTTCATCGTCAGCAATCATATGCAGATCACATGACCACTTGTTAAACGTGGGATGCGGTTTGTGGTTTGACTTCCCAGGTGGTTGCGGGAGTGACTGAAGTGAAAGGTCAAAGGTCGTTTCAAGATGAGCGAGCTGGAGCAGCTTCGACAGGAGGCTGAGCAGCTGAAGAACCAGATACGAGTATGAGGACCCTCAGAAATTCCTTTAACCAGAACATCCTTACAATCGGATCGTTACACGTTTCAAATAGCAACTATTTGTTCGAACCGCTGACGAGAATAACCTTGAAATCTGTTTTTACAGGATGCAAGGAAAGCATGTGGAGACTCCACACTTACTCAGGTAAATATATAAACATATAGGTTATCAACCCTGTATGTTGTGATGGAGTGGAATAACGTTTATTATATCCATATCCACTGGACTGAGAAAAATATAGCACCTATATTATTTTATTCCAGTTTTAAATTACACCAGAATCATTATTGCTTTGTAGCTAAATTTCTTTAATAAAAATGTATAGTAATAATAATAATAAGAACAACAATTCTTGAAAATAAAATAAATATACAAATTTCTACCTTCAAAAACATTAAGTTTTCAGTTAGATTAGGTCGCTCTGCCATTTTAATTTCTTTTATTATTATTATTTTTTAATTACGGTACATGAACTGATATCCTCGTAGTAGATTAACCAATCAGAACGCATGACTGCACATCTCCAGTATGTGTTGCTAGAATAATTTCCTGTAACAGTACATCCTGAATAGTTATTCCTCATACATAGCAGCGATTTACTATTTCGAACAATTCTTTTGTTGTGTCCCTTGTCATAGCGTAGCGAGTATTGTTTTCACTTCTGTCAGTTTGGCTTTTATATTTATCATATTAATTATTATTATTATTTTGCATCTATGCATTGCTTATATCTCAAGAACTGCTTGATGTGACACGCTGTCAGATTTTCAGGGTAGCAACTTGGGACAAGAAGGTCAAGTTCAAGCAAGTTCAGCAAAATGGCTTCTGGTTTATAATAGCTAGGTAGCGCCTGGCGCGTTTCCCCCATCAGTGACCTCTATTATTTTTTTGTATGAGATCACCACTTTATATTCCACTGTATGCAATGTTGTGGAATAACCATGACACGGCTAGTTGAGGTCCTGCTATCACTTACATTATAGCAGCTATAAACATCTGTTCCGTCATAAGCCTGTCTGTTATCATTCTTATTATTGTATACACATGTGCATGTGTGTGTAGATAACGGCAGGACTGGACCCAGTGGGTAGGATTCAGATGCGGACAAGGCGTACCCTCCGAGGCCATTTAGCCAAAATCTACGCCATGCACTGGGGTGCCGACTCCAGGTACAATCTTTACATTGTTGTTGTTGTTGTTGTTGTTGTTGTACTAGTCATTCTGCTGGAAGTGTAATAGTGCATACGTTCCATCATTAGCCTTCAGGACATGGATTGTTGGATTAAAAAAATGTAAACACGAAGAAGGTCAAGCATTTTTATGTCTCACATACATTTGAAATTTATTTTGTACCCATTTCCTGCATATTTCTCTCATATTAAACAAGATCAGGAAATCAGGATTCGTCATGACTGTAAAGTTCACTTTCATCCACTAGAGGGTGCTAATTATGATGACTGTACTTATTATAAATATCTTTTTTTTTTTATCTATTATTATTTATTTTACCACTTTTCTTTCAGGCTTCTGGTCAGTGCTTCACAAGATGGCAAACTCATCATCTGGGACAGTTACACCACCAACAAGGTACGTCACAGTGATATGGAACAATCGGGAATAACCCGACGAAACCAAATACTCCCTTTATAGCCTGCACACATACCTTAGGAGGTACCTTTTCATCCTTGGAGGTTGTGTGGTGCTATATTTATAATTAGGTTATCTAACAATGCTCTGATTGGACAGATCCATGCCATTCCGCTGCGCTCGTCATGGGTGATGACGTGCGCTTATGCGCCATCTGGAAACTTTGTAGCCTGCGGGGGTCTGGACAACATCTGCTCCATCTACAGCCTGAAGACCCGCGAGGGCAACGTGCGAGTTAGCCGAGAGCTCCCTGGACACACGGGTATACACACACACACACACACACACACACACACACACAGAGCAGGGCAGCTGGATAGAGAAGGCCAGCAACTGGCTTTTTAGTTGCTCAAGGAGATTCACCCTTCAGGAATTATTTTACTCACCATTTATAAGTTCAGTTTTATTTAAAAAAATATCTGTACTTGGAAAAAAAAAAAAAAAAACAATGTCTGTTTGTTTGTGAACAAAATCCTGACTAACCCATGCAAGAATTTTCACCCAACTTGGTGGAAACACTAACCTACCCGGGTCCCAGAAATGATTTGATTTTGGAATGTCAAGGTCAAAGGAGAAGGTCCGAACAAAACCGAAAAAAATTTGTGGAGATAGATAGAGACGCTAATAGGAAGCCATATATGGGCTTTCAAATGAGACAGTTACCTTTGACCTTGAGTGACCTTGCAAGGAAAAAAAACTCTAGCCATCTTGTAAATCCTTCAAACAAGAGAGTTTGTTTTGCTAATTTGGTCACATCCACATACTGTAGATCGTATTATAAGACGAGCAGGTGGGTCACTAAAACCGGTGCCCATATACAGGGCCAACTTACTATATCACACATGCTGTGTAATGGAGGTACCTTGAACTCTCCTAGTGCCCCTCTAGTTATTTTTATTTGGAGGAAATTTTAGCATTTCATATAAAAAGAAGCATAACAAATGTTGATTGTGGTTTTATTGATGGCTGAGGCTTTACAGAACTATGTTGTTATTACTCTGATGGGGTTCCATTGCAGTTTTGGGCCAAATAGGAGCATCCTTATTTGTTTATTTATTTATTTATTTAAAAGGTCGAAAAACACAAGTGTGAATCATTTTGCCGATGAGTGATGTCATGTGATGAAAGCTGGGTTTTCAGGTCTCGTCAGACATTCTAATTAAACTCAGCGACGCACCTCCAAGACTTTATAAGTTGCGGGACGGCGGATTACATCACGTCACGTGATTTAAACGCGAATTATCGAATCGTCTAAAATTCACGTGTCTCCAATATTTATTTCTTTTTTAAAAGATTTTAAGATTAAGCAGTTTAAAGGAACCCGGACTTGTGTCATGCTTGCGTTCTTCCGCAGGTTACCTTTCCTGCTGTCGCTTCATTGACGACAATCAGATCATCACGAGTTCAGGAGACACCACCTGGTGAGTTCAGTCCTCTCATGGATGGAAATCTCTACAAACTCAAGTACAAGCATAAAAACAAATGGGGTTCATAGCTTTTCTGACCAACTCAGGATATTGCAGCACTGGATATATGGTGGCACTGTGGGGACATGTTTGCTGTGTAGTGCATTTGGGAGTTACACTGTCACCCTGTCAGGCAGTGAGAACCGTCAATTGTGGGCACCTTGTGAGCTAATGTATGTGGAAGAGGGCGGATAGCACTTTTCTCTGAACGAAGTATGTGTTGGCTCCACCCTCCTTGATTGGTAGCTGAAAGTTAGCTATTGAGTGGAAAGTGACATGGCCTGAGTAATGGGGGATGTACCCTTTGACACTTCTGTAGGAACCACAGCATAGTAGGGCAGAGATGATTTTCTTATATATATATATATATATATATATATATACACGTGTGTGTGTGTGTGTGTGTGTATACACTTCAGCGCCCTGTGGGACATCGAGACAGGCCAGCAGACCACGTTGTTCTCGGGTCACAGCGGCGACGTGATGAGTTTGTCTTTGTCTCCGGATTCGCGCACGTTCATTTCAGGTGCATGTGACGCCTCCATCAAACTGTGGGACGTCCGAGACAGCATGTGTAGACAAACGTTTACAGGCCACGAGTCTGACATCAACGCCGTTTGTGTGAGTACATTATCCCAGTACGTCGGCTTGCCGAGACGAATTACATACCTTCGTATTGCGTTGTTGTAAAATCTGAATCAAAAGCATAGAAGAATTGAATTTGTTTCCTTATCTATGTTTGTGTCGTTTTCAGTTCTTCCCCAGTGGCAGCGCGTTTGCCACTGGCTCAGACGATGCCACGTGCCGCCTGTTTGACCTGCGAGCGGATCAGGAGCTCGGCCTTTACTCGCATGACAACATCATCTGCGGCATCACGTCGGTGGCATTCTCACGCTCGGGCCGCCTGCTGCTTGCCGGCTACGACGACTTCAACTGCAACATCTGGGATGCCATGAAAGGAGACCGTGCAGGTAGAGTCCATCTAGGTGTTGTATTCAGATTTGGTGACGTAAATCCATTTAGCTTAAGACGACATTAATGACGACAAAGTGATCTGTAGTCAGAATCAGGTTACGCAGGTTTTCCGGGGCTCCCAGTATCTCAGGGCTTGGCAGATTTTTAAGTAGAAGAACCACACAGGGTTTTCCAACTAGAGTTTAGACTATCGCCTTTGAACATAAGCCAATTAAAGTGCACATATGGTGCATTTATGTTAGTAGCACTTTAAAACGATCGTGTATGACATCAGCGGTTCCTTCCGGCAACATCAGTCCTCGCCCCTTGTCAAAGTACGTGCAAGTGCTACGACACTGGGCATGCTCATAGACATGCTGCCTTCCTCATTGGCAGTTCCAGCCTGGTAGTGACGCTAACTCGTTGGATTGGCTGGGCTGCGTCACTGACCCCGTGCATCACGACACGTTATCGGCCAGTGCTGAGCTGCACAAACAACAAGCGCAGAAATCACGGAAAACATTTCGTTTTGATTCTAAGCCAACTGACGACAGGAAAGTCGAGTTGACAAAAACGTTGGCTGCGTAAGCCATTTTGGATTTACCCGGCCCAACGAGTTCGTGCTGGTAATCCACGGGATAAAATTACCCAGTTTTGCGCTTTATAGGTTCATTTATGTTAAAATAAGTGTTTGTATCACTTAAACGTGTTACATATGCACAAATTATGCTGTAAGGATGACTGATATCAGTACTCTTTAAGCCTGAGTGAAAAATAATCCGTAATAAAAAATACGTAAACTGCAGAAGGAGACATTCTATGAACGATGACATGACTTGAAAGGAAGGATTGAAATAAACCAACGAGAAGCTACTCACCGCATCAGTTAAAGTTTAAAGAATTGTTAACAACTGAATTCATCGCTGCACTAATGATCAAATCAGAAGCTTCTAAATATTTGCTCATTTGGGACCTGTCCCTTTCCTAACAGGCGTCCTGGCCGGCCATGACAACCGCGTGAGCTGTCTCGGCGTGACTGATGACGGTATGGCCGTGTGCACTGGCTCCTGGGACAGCTTCCTCAAGATCTGGAACTGACATCTCTCTCACACACACACACACACACACACAACATACTGTATGCTTGTTTTACTGTATGTATCTATATGTATATGTATA
>JAQMYF010000005.1:27781250-27796450 GCA_030014195.1 Neosilurus mollespiculum | reverse complement strand
CTTGCACACAGGGAGAGAGAGAGAGAGAGAGACAGAGAGAGAGAGAGAGAGAGAGAGAGAGAGAGAGAGAGAGAGAATGTTCCATGATGCCATATGGACATAGGATGAAAATAAAACAAGTAGGTTTAGTGTCATCTATTTCAGTGTACTCGCTCGGGAAAGAGCTTTTCCCAAGTTGGAGGAAATCATGAATTATGTAATTACATTTTCACGCCATTATTTGCGCATGTGTGGATTGATCCCAGCGTCCTTCATGAACAATCAGTACATTTATATACACATATACACACATACACACACACTTCTCATCCACCATCATTAAAAAAGTAACAACATTCAAAATGTGCCAGCTCAAGGTTCCCGACCCACAGTCCTCCCTCCCTTCACATGAACACGTTCACACTTTATCCTGGTGTGTGATGCTTGAATTCAAGCTTTCCAAACACAATGGCTTCTGAGTCTGAACTCATTGTCAGTTTAAGTGCACTTTCTAGACGTGAGATACATCTCTGATTGCACTGTTGCACTTATTTTATTTTTTTTTCGAATTCTTCCCTGAACTATTTATGTGATTATTGGTGATGGGGTGTGGGGTGGGGTGGGGTGGGGTGGTGGGGGCAGACCAGAGTATATTACTCAATAAAAAAAAAACCCCAAACAAAAACATCTTTTGCTAAGACACATAACACCCTCATACATCCACATCAAGGCTCCAAGGTACTGCTATAACGGTAAACGTTTTGGGAAGTCATGTTACTAAACAAAACTAACTAAATAGGATACGGACGACACCAATAAATACTATAAAGAAGTGTGCAAGGGATTGTGGGAGAAGCTTGGTGGGAATGAGATATGCCCAATATAACACTTGAAAGGGGGAAGAAACATATCACATATTTGCTATAAATAACTTCTGGAATTATTATAATTATTTTTTTAACAGAACTGTGCAAAAGTCTTAGACACATGTGCCAAGAAAAATTCTGGAGAGAAACTAAAAATAAAAAAAGTAATATTTCAACATTAGTCATAATATTATAAAGCGAAACAAAGCGTAATAAATGGAATCTGGTCAATATTTGGCATCAGGACCCTTTGGTGTAATCAGAATACTTTATTGATCCCGGAGGAAATTGTGTAAAAATACTAGTCGTCTCAGATACGGTGCGTGCGGTTCTCTAAGGAAATGAGCTATAGGTGTTCCTGAGCGTCTCGCAGAATCAGACACGCACCTGCTTCTTATTTTTGCAAAGCTTGGTTAACTGTATCCTCTAAAGTATTAACAGGGATTTTTGACAAACTGACCTCTATGACCTTGAAAAATAGGTCAAGGTGACCCAGCTTCGATAGGCTGGTAGGGTGTGCGGAAGGGGTCATTCAACATAAATATCAAGTAAATCCATGAAGAACCGGCACTGCTAGAGTGTTTACAACAAGTGTCTGCGGCGGCCAACCCCTGAAAACACAGTACTCTTCGTGTGGGATACAAATACATAGCGTGCCTGCGACTTTTACACAGTACTGCAGCATTAAAACACTCACTTAGAGCTGTATTTCCATCTGTATCGCCCTAATGTCCACCCACATGGACTTTTGTTCAGATCCTAAACCTACTCAACTGATTAACTACATTACAGAATATTTTAAACACAGAGACGTTTCAAAATCTGTTTTCTTCTATAATCCGTGTCTCCTTTTTTGAAGATCCATTTAAAACTAACAGCTTCTCAGATCTTAGAAACACAGACATAAAAGTGCATTCTATATATCTATCTATATATATATATATATATATATATATATATATCTATATCTATATCTATATATATATATATATATATATATATAAAATATTAAACCTTGAATCGCAGTAAATATAGAGGCATCCTTCTGGTAGCAATGATCCAACACTTTCTAAAGCTATACAGAACCCTTACCTCCAGATACTGCAGGTTCTCTAATCGTAATCACAATAATAAACTGTCCTGTGTTTCATTCTCGGGTGTGGCGTCACACATCGGGAGTCTTTTCCTCACCACTCTCACCTCATTAAGGATCTAAATCTAAAAATCAACACATGTCTACTGTTAAAAGCGCTGTACAGTTCAAACCGAGTCAGAATCCGTAAACAAATGTTTTAAATCCAAAGTATCCAAAAAAACTAATAATAATAATAATAAGGGTGGTGGAGTTGATGATTTGCTCGAATCGCAGAAACGCATGGCGAAACCGCACTCTTGAAGATGAGAGCCCGCTAAGAGCTCGCCAGACACACTGCTATTGCTTTGGACCACACTGTGTAGGTTATAATACAGTCTTACTCTCAGACACATACATGAACATCCATCCATCCAAACCCAAAGTAAAATAAAAAAAATAAAAAAAAGTCTCTCTAATTAATCAAAGTGAAAGAACAAAAATTCCAAATGGATTTTTTCTACATTAAAGAAAGTAACCATCACTGCTCATCGCATACACTCTAAATCAAAGACTAAAAAAAATTGTAATTAAAAATAATAACTTTTTTTTTTCCTTCAAATAAGTCTGTAATTCACACCAGGGAGCCATTATTATTTCTTTTTTTTTTGGAAGCAGAAACACATCTAATATTTGTAAGTGCAACAAACAATAGTCGTGTTCACACCAAACAGGATGAAAGAAAAGGTAACAAACATGTCCGCCTTCACCAAAAGTTTCACTTTTTTTTTTGCTTGGGGGAAAGTGTGTGTGTGTGTGTGTGTGTGTGTGTGTGTGTGTGTATGGGGGGGTAGATGTGATAAAATCTTGTTGAGTGTGAACAGACTTTCAGTGCTGCTTTGAAATGAAATCCCCCCCAAAAAAGAATGTCTCCATGCTAGCATCATGGAGCCGGATGATAAATAAAGCTTCGATGTCTTGTATTTTCTCAGCTCTCGTATTTCTAGATTAAGCTGCCGCGAGCTTCCTCTGACTTCCCTTTAGCGAATGCTAATAAAAAGCAACATTTTCAGAAAGTCGATGTAGCAAGGGGTCAAAGACATTACACACATACTCCACCTTTACATTATCAGATTAACATGCTAGTGTTAGCTAAGTCATTCGCTCACAAATCAAGTACGCATTTTTGCTTCCAAGTAATACAAAAAAAAAAAAAACACCCAAAACAAACACGACTCTCCCTGACCTCGAGATCTGACCGCTTAAAAGGAACGCCGCTCATGAAAACTTGTGAACGAGAACAGCACAATTACAGCACGTATTGCAAGAGAACAGCAAGAGATTATTAAAGTAGGAATAATACCAAATACCTATACATACAGAGAATATCAAACAGCCCGAGATATACGAGAACGAGAGAAAACCAGAGCCAAAAAAAAAGAAAAAAAAAAAGAAACTCTCAAAGAGTAACTTGAAGAGCATCGTGCTTGGAATAATGCCGCACTCCTGCGACGTACGAACGAAAGAAGAAGAAAAAAAGTAAAGAAAGCTGAACCCAGATTTTGTCAAAGCGCCGACTAGAAACAAGTGAAGAATTCTGTCTTGCGTCCAAAGAGGAGCTCAAAAAATGTAATCACAGATAATGTGAGCGCTCCTCGGATGTTACGCTAATATTCTGCTAAATTCAACTCTATAAATAATGAAATCACTTAAAATTTCAATCCTGCAGATTAAACCACTAGGCTACTGAATTACAGAGTGGCGTGAGAATGGAAAAGTACAGATGCTGCAGTACCACCCGAGAAGCAGCAGGGGGCGCTCAAAGCCCATCCGAGGCTGATGTGGCGTGGTTTGAAACGCCACCGCTGCTGCTGTTCCTTCGTTTCCTCTTGGCTGGTGGTAGAGTTATGCAGGAATGAAGAAATGACGTGAAATGAATTTTTTTTTTTTTAATTGGGGAAAATAATGATGTAACAAAAGCTGGGGATGATGAGGAGTTTTGTTGTGGTGCTGAAAGGAAGTAAAGCGATTTGGCATCCACGCGCATCATAATACACACACATCATTATCATCTCCAAAATGTTTGTACAGGCTCCTTGTTAAGAGAACATTTCAGATAATGAGAGTCTGGAGTGTGAGGGAGTGTGTGAGAGTGTATATAAGTGAGAGTGAGAGTGTGTGTGTGAATAGAAGTTGTGCGTATGTGAGTGAAAGCGTGTGTGCACTGTATATATTTAAAGTGAGAGAGAGCGAGAGCGAGAGAGAGAGAGAGAGAGAGAGAGAGAGAGGGGAGGGATGGGGATGTCAGGGATCACATGACCGCTCTATCACCAGTTCATAATGCAGTTTCTGTTCAGGGTCATGAAGTAGACCTGACTACTTCCTCCAGACCTCACAGACGCAAAGAACACCTGAGACAGAGAGAGAGAGAGAGAGAGAGAGAGAGAGAGAGAGAGAGAGTGGGGGTAAAGATACAGGGGGGAGCAAAGAATAGGGAAGGGAGAGATTGAGAAAGAAAAACAGAGAGCGAGAGACAGAGAGATAGAGAGAAGGGGGGGTAAGAGAGAAACAGTGTGAGAGGGAGACAGAATAAGAGACAGATAGACAGATACGGAGTAAGAGAGAGAGACAGAGTAAGACAGAGAGAGTAAGAGAGATAAAGAGAGTCAGAGAAAGACAGAGAGAAGAACATGGAGAGACAAAGTAAGAGACAGACAGATATAGGGACAGAGAGACAGATAAAGAGAGTGAGTAAGAGAGAGAGAGAGAGAGAGAGAGAGAGAAACAGAAGGAGTAAGAGAGAATAAGAGAAAGAGACAAAGAGAGAGTAAGAGAAAGAGACAAAGAGAGAGTAAGAGAGAGACAAAAAGGGAGAGAGACATAAAGAGGGAGTAAGAGAGAGAGATTTTCTTTAATGGATGATTATTGTTAATTGTAAATGGTACACTCGTTATATAAACCCTACAGGCTGCAGGTCAAATGTTATGGTGCGACTCGGACCTTGTCGTTCCTCTCACACAGGAACTTGAGTCTCTGAGCTCTCTTGTGCATGAACACCCCATCCAGGTGCCCCGTCTCCACCGAACGGATCTCTATCGCCTTCTCACCCCAGCCCATGATCTGATTAGAGCAGATATGAGCTACACACACACACACACACACACACACACACACACACAGCAAATAGAGGATTAGACACATCTGTCCTACTGTAACACATCCAACAGTGCTTTTCATACAGATGCTGCTGCTGCTTGTAAGCTAACAAGTGTGTGTGAATGTGTGTATGTGTCATACCGACAGAGGTGGGCATCTCTCCCCACTGCAGCACCACGTCTTTGATGATGCGTCCGTAAGTGTTGACGTACACACCCTCGTCCTCGTAACACAGCAACATCTCCATTCCATCGGAGCTGGGCAGGAAGACGATGGCATGTGGAGTCACCTGAGACTGGATCTACACACACACACACACACGCGATTTTTTCAGCTTTTCATACTCATCAATAAACTCTTTTTTTTAATCCATTTACAGTTATATTTTATTTTAGGGGAAAAAAAGAACAGATGTGCAAGTCCTCCTGTTACTATTATTGTCTGTACAGCCTCTTAACCAGCAGGTGGCAGCAGAGTGCACAAATCCTTCTGCGCCTGAGTGAGTTTAAATCAGGTCTCTGTGTATAAACAGAAGCGCTGCTGTAACCCGGTGACTCACGTGGACAGGAATGTAGATGTCGTAGTTGTTTCCGGAATCCACGTCGATGGCGTGGAAGCCGGCGCAGGAACCATAGATAACCTTTAACCTCTGACCTTCTTCCACAGTCAGGTCAACCAGCTGAGGTCTGTGAGGCAGGTCAGTAAACGACTACACACACGCGCACCCACACACACACACACACAGAATGAAAGAGAAAGAAACATTTGTGTATTATCAAGGGAGACGTGTGTAGCAAGAAAAAGACATGTTAAGGCATGTTAGCGAGATGCATGTGTGAGACATGCATGTGTGCGAGATGCGCCCGTGTGTGTGAGATATGCGAGATGCATGTGTTTGAGGTGTGTGTGTGTGTGAGTGAGAAGCATGTGTGTGTGTGTGCGCGTGTGAGTGAGATATGAGACGCATGTGTTTGAGGTGTGTGAGATGCGTGAGATGCATGTATGAGGTGTGTGTGAGAGATGCGTTTGTGTGTGTACATGTGTGAGAGAGAGGTGTGTGTGCGCGTGTGTGAGGGAGATGCGAGTGAATCCTCTCACCTTGAAGGCCATGAATTTGTGGTAGGGTTTGGGGGCCCAGGCGTACACCTCCACCGCATTCTTCAGGGCAATTACCAAGAACTTAATCCTCTCGTACTTCACTGAATGACACACACACACACACACACACACACACACACACACAGCTGTGGAATCTAAGCAGGTTCATTTCAAATCATGTCGGTGCTGCTGCGTGAACTAAAGCCTGTAGAATGAAGTTACCCTGTAGTGCACACTTACCCACTTTGTAGTGCACACAGCCCTCCATTTCCCCCACAGTGGTCCAGCCCTGCTTCTTCTCCACCTCGGGGTCATTATGGAGGATCTTGTTCCTCAGCCAGGCCAGATAATACACCCGCACCTTATTCTTCTTTCCTGGTGGAGGAGAGACGGGGTTAAGGTTTGAAGGTGTGTTGGTTGAATTGGGTCGGAGTGGAAGTTGATCTGAATTTATAAACCTGATATGGTGATGAGCAGGTTCAGTCCCTCCAGCACGTCCATCTGCTGGAACCTGCGCGAGTTAATCAGGGGATACACTTTTCCCTGTCCGCTGCGGTCCAACAGCTTCAAACCGTTCTCTGTTCCAACCAGCAAGTTAACACCTACACACACACACGAAATTAAATCTCCATCAAAGTTCACTAGCAAGTCTACATCTTAAAATACACCCATATGCAGTATTATATACACACACTCGTATTCTCTCACACACACCCACCCACACACACACACACTCTCTCTAATTCTCACAGCCACACACATTCTTATTCTCACTCACACACACACACACACTCTCTCTCACTCGCTCACACACACACACACACACACACACACACACACACACACACACACACACACGGTTCATACCCCAGAGTGCAGCGCAGAGGATCTCCGAGTTAAACCTCTTCTTGTACTTGCGGATTTCTGGGGTGTCACTGACGGGGCGAGTGTTGGTGGGGTTCACGTTAACCATGGAGCCTTTTCGCACCTCCAACTTTAGCTGGTCGAACCGAGAACTCAGACCTACCCACAACACTTCAAGGTCAGTCTCATCATCTTCACCTTTAGCTTCATTTACATTGACACCCTCACCAAACAGCCTAAACACCCATTTCATTTCATTAATCTGCCTCTCATATCACGGTGACTGACCTCCCACTGGGATGGGCTCTCCCGTTCCCCCCGACGGCTGGTACATTCCCAGATCCACAAACGTAGTGAAGGACGATTTCCCGGAAGCTTTGACCAAACCTCTGGACTGATACTGAAATCGATACAGGTGCATGATGTGAGTGAAGCTACTGGGGTTTAAAGATACAGTGTGGAAGATTTCACAGTGTGTCTCTAGCAGCATCTGGTGGTGAGATTCCAGGCTGCAGCCAACTGAATTTTCAACTTTCATTCCTCCCCCCTCCCCTTCTGACGCCTGTACAGTTATGGGCTAACATTAAAAACGTGGCAGCCTGTATGAGAGAGGACCTGCTCCCCATGTAGATACACACACACACTCTGCACCTTTAACCCTGATGTTTTTCAGGGTTGAGTGGAGATTTATAGTTTATAGAATAAAATGTAAAGATAATAAATATCGTCTCACGTCGTAGGTAGACTCTTTGCCGGGAGAGGAGTGGGAGGCGGAGTCAGTGGGGGAGTGGGATGGCTGAACCACGTCGGGCAGGTTGGTGTAGCCGTTATGATTGCGCTTCTCTGGAGTCTACACACACACACACACACACACACACACACACACACACACACACACACGTGTTGTAGAGATAGCAATTGGATAATATTCAATTATTTCAATCACACACACACACATGTATCTCACCCTCTGTACAAGCATGGTCTGATCACCATAACCTCCAGCCCGCTCTTCATCTCCTCCCTCACCTTCCTCTTCCTCATGCACCACCATGGTGTTCACCGAATCAGAGTCTGGGTCTCGCGGCCTAATGGCAAACAAACACGGATAATAAGACCCTCACTGACGTGATGTAATCTCAAGATCTCAAGGTTGAATCACAAATAAGTTCATTGTGTTTCGTAGGTTCCCCCCCCCCTGTTCCGTACCGGTCAGTGGGACTCTCCTCTTCCTGCCCCTCTCCGCTCTCGCTCTCCTCGCTGCTCTCGCTGCTCTCCGAAGATGATGAGTAGTCGTTAGCCTTCACCGGAGGACGAGGTTGCTCCTCGGTACGCTCCTTCGAGTACAGCCCGTGGTCCTGACACACATCAAGAGCAACTTTATTAACCACACACACACACATACACACAAACTACTACACTCGTAGAGAACACAGTTGTACGAGGAAGAAACAAAGAGTGTAAAAAAAAAAAAAAAAAAAAAAAAAAAAAACACACTTCACCCTACACACACACACACACACACACACACACACACACACACACCACACAGGTACTGACCTCTCCTATTGCTCTCTTATAGCTCTGAGGATGAAGGAGGATGCCAAGCACAAAGATAAGAAAAAAGAGGTGGCAGAAAAATGAGTATTTAGTGGTTAGTATGAAAACAGAGGGAAATCTCTCCAGCCCTTTTTATCTTATTATGTAGTTTTCAAAAGCAGGGAAAGAACGGATTAGCACAGTCTGCAACCGTGGTGTGGAAATGTTTTTATAGCCTGCATGCCTGTGCTGAGCTGCGCGTAGTGTGTGTGTGTGTGTGTGTGTGAGAGTGTGTGTTACCGCTGGTCTGCTGGGTCTAGAAGAGGTGCGGGATTCTCCAGGTTTGTGTCGCCCATCATGAGAGAGGATGGGAGATGAGTCCATTTTGGACGAACCTGAAACCCCAGGACCCAATGAAATTTAACCAGTAAGCAGTGTGAAATTCTCTACTCTGATTGGTCAGAAGTTGCTCTGACACACTGCTGTGCTCTACATAAGAGGAACTGCTTCAGGAAAATAATCAGCGGTAACCTCTGCTTTAATATAAACCAGAAACTACATCGTGTTTTATTCCATATTTTTAAAAAAAATAAAAAAATAATTAAGCGAGAATAAAGACGTCACTGCTGATGCTACACGATATACAAATCTGTACATTATTATTTATTATGAAATCTGGCTGAGATTGTACACGACTCACTGAGGATGCGGTGTCTCTCCAGGGAGCCGGTCTGAGGCAAGTTGGACATCAGGCTCACGCTGTCTCCTCGTTCCCAGCGGTCATTGCGACTCAGATCTGGATTGCTGACACACACAAAAAGATAAAAATAATTAAGAAAAGGCTCAAAAGTAACTCTTAAAGTTGTGTCTTACTGCATTAGACAAATGTGATTTCAGCGAGTTAGAACACTCTAACCTGACATGACTATAACATGATAATGAACCATGCAGCAGGTGGAAGTATTTCAATGGCATGTTTTAATGAAGATGTACTTTAATTTAACAGTTAAGCTCGGGTTTATAGGGTTAATACTTTTAAAGTGTAAAAACTATAATAACTCAAAGCATCTGCAGGATTTTTATTTGTGTCTTGTGGAATGTTCTAGAAGTTGTACAGTCTATAGTGTATACAGTTTAGTGAGTGTTGATGTACTTCAATTTACCAGTTAAGGACAGGGTTTAGACTAAAACTGAAACTGCCAGTGAAAAATTATTTCCAATAATCACAATACAACTAAAAATGGCATTTCTCTCAATCAATCAATCAATCAATCAATCAATCAATCAATCAATCAATAAATAAATAAAGTGACGCAGTGGTTTGCATGTCCGCCTCACAGCAAGGTGTGAAACTTTTAATTTTTGTTTTGTGGAAAGTGTTCGAAGTTTAACGTCGAGTCTATAGTGTGTGATTGAACATTAAGTGTGTGTGAGAGAAAGAGAGAGAGGTGTGTGTTACCTGGCTCGCACGGGGTGCCTGATGCCCGAGGACAGGTTAGTGTTAAGAGCAGTAGCTATAGACGCGGTTCTCTGAGGAATCTAAAGAATAGTAACATATTTATAAACATGTATACTTTTATTTTCACATCATAGAATTAAACTCTGGTAGTGTTCAGCATACTTTTGGAGGCTGTTCAATCTCGGGGAGGCGGATCCACGGGCCGTGGTCATCCCTCGCCGGGCGCTGCTGAGGTGCGGGGCTCTCCGACGTAGGGTCCGAGTTCTGGCGGACGAGCTCCCGGGAGTGCAGCGGACGGGGCGTTGGGGTAGGGGAGGGGTCCTGGGTGGGGAAGGCGGACATGGTCTTAGTGGGCTGGTCGCAGAGGGATTGGGAGCGCGGTACAGGAGCAGCGTACGGCTTAAGAGGCACCAAGTGCGCCATCTGGAACTATGCCATGCACGGTAGGCATCGAGGAGGGCGAGGAAGCGGAAAAGTGCAAAGTTTCACAGGATCGCCAGAGACCGAGGCGGAGTTTGAGGTTAAAGCAAGACACGTGCAAGGTTTGTTATTATTTGGAGGGGAAAAAAAGGAGGTCATGACAAGGACAGGAAGGCATCCGCGATCCCAAAGCAAGGGAGGAGGGAGTAGTTCCCCCGTGGCAAGCAGGAAGGAGAGGAACGAGGGAGGCCCAGACGTAGGAGGGGGGGGAAAACAGAAAGGAAAGAGAGAAGGATACAATCACTGAAGGGAAACAGAGAACAGAAGTGAAAAGCAGAACATTTTGACAGGAGGAGAGCTGACGGCCACCTACACACACACACTCTCAAAACAGCGCACACACACACACACACACACAATCCATGCTACACTATTGCAGAATTTCAGTCACGGCTATTAATTTACTCAGATACTGACTGTATGAAAATAAATGAATCGCTGATGAATTCGTCAGCAGATTAAGGTTAAAGTAGACCGCCATGCACACACACAAGCTCCGTTTGGACACACACCTTGCCCTGGCCACCTTGGGGTTCGACAGGTCTCTGCATGGGCGGAGTCTGTGCAGCCTGTACACCTCCTGACTGGCTGATGGAGTCAGAACGGGACTGGATGTTAGTATCGGAGACAGTGGTGCAGATTTTAGGGGAGCCCTGTCGGTTTAGTTTACTCCGCTCCTCCACCTGAGTGAGAGAGAGAGAGAGAGAGAGAGAGAGAGAGAGAGAGAAAGAGAAAGACGATGCTTCAATCTGATTGGTTATTGACTGATTTACTTTAACAGTAGCTTTCTAGATTTTAACGAAGTTAATTTGACATTATTTGGAGTCATACGGTGTGTGTGTGTGTGTGTGTATGTGGACCTCTCTGGCCCAGGCAGGCTTGTTGTTATCCAGGTTCTTGCTGTAATGGTACAGTGGTTTCTTCTCCTGCTGCTGCTGCTGTTGCTGCTGCTGCTGCTGTTGCAGGGACACGAGGTACGCGTGCTCCTGCTGCAGCTGCCGCTGTAACCTCTCCGACTGCCTCTGCTCCTCCAGCTGCTTCCTCTTGTACTCCTACACGCATGCACATTAATACTTGGAACATGAATACAACACATACTAAAACTTCTCTGATCACTCGTAGATGAATAAACCTGGGTTCTGGGTTAGAGCGTGTTATCAAAGAATGTCTGGAAAATAATTACTAGCAATTGAAATGGTCAGATATACTACGCAGTGCACCAAAGGAAGGAAAAAAAAAAAAAGCAAACATACTGTTCAATCATCACACATATAGGAGGAAGGCGCATGCTGTCCCGTCCTCAAAACTGCTGATGTGTCTCATTTACAAATAAACAAACAAAACACACACACACACTGCACGTTTCTCCCAATAACTCAGATAAACTCTGTACTCCTGAGCGCATGTTCTAGAAATCCCTACACCTTATTTCAGTCTCATGTTACGCAAGTGTTTTTAAATGGGAAAACAAATAGAGTGAACACTGTTAGTGATCTCTCTGGTATTGCGTTGCTCTGTAATCTCTTCTGGAATGCTTTAGCGCTTGTACTTTTAATAATGATTTATTTCCTGGTTAAAAGCACAAATGGAGGGACGACCAAACCGTGCTTTTGAAGAACCTATATATTGTTAAAGTGACCTACACGGTCAAAACCCATGTAACCCATGTAGGCCTTACGGTTCAGCATTAAAGCACAATCTGTGACTTGTATGAGACACATCAACCCTGGGGGATGAAGGGAGAAGAGCGACAGTAGTAGTAGTAGTAGTAGTGATAGTGGTAGTTAGTAGAAAGTGCAGGTGGGAAGAGGAAGGGTTAAAAGAGGTTAGTGTTACCATGAGCAAGGCCTGCTCTTGTAGAAGCTGCTGCTGAAGGATCTCTAACTGTCTCTGCTCTTCCTCCAGCTTATGCCTTATAAACTCCTACAGAGTGAAAACAAAGGGAGAGAGAGACAGACAGGAGCAAGAAAGGAGCAGACGAGGAGAAAAGGAGAAAGTATATATGCGCATGAATAAAATGGGGGGGGGGGGTGTTGTTGTAGTGCCTTCTGCTTTTACTGGTGTGTGTGTGTGTTGCAGTGTATCCTCATATGGTTTATCATGCCTGGGAATACAGAGGATTTCATATTAACAGACTCTGACAGCTGTAATACCTCCAGCACCGTGTACAACAGTATCAGTGTGTTATGACTGCGTTTACTGTAGTTAAGCAGCAGGAGTGGGTGTCGAACATTGTGCTTGTGTGTAGGGGTGTGTGTGTGTGTGTGTGTGTGTGTGTGTATGTGTGTGTGTGTGTGTGTAGTCATATGAAAAAAGTACATCACACTGAATTTACTCCTACCAGGGTAACAGGATGGCTGGAGCCCATCTCAGCCGGCTCTGGGCGAAGGTATGGTGCACCCTGAACAGTTCGCAAGACCATCGCAGGGCCAACACACACACACACACACACACACACACACACACACACGCACACAAAATCATTCACACTCACATCTCGGGGCAATTTAAGGCATGTCTTTGGACTGTGACAGGAAACAGGGGTACCCAGAGGAAACCACGGGGGGGACATGCAAACTCCACACAGAAATGCCCTCGCAGACCCCTCGGACTTGATCCCAGGACCTTCTTTGTGTGAGGCAGACGTGCTAACCACTATGGCACCGTGCCGCCCCGATATATTCTTTGAAACTGAAATGTCAGGGGTCATTGTGTCAATCTCTAAACTCTCTAAGGCCTTCCCAAAAAAAAAAAAAAAAAAAAAAAAAAAAGGATGTGAATGCCTTTGTGTCTGGCAAGGGATGTAAACAAATCTTTAAATAATTTGACCTAAATAATTCACTATTAATGGGCAATCATCTACGAATAGCATAGGACCGGCTGAATCAGCCTTAGAGAAAACTGCCCGATGCGTTTAAGTCGTCTTGCTGTGACTTTTTGACAAATCTGACCTGCATGAGAGACGTGCCAGAAAAAAGACTTTGCAAGATCACAGTTCGCCAGTAAACAAACAGGAAAAGACCAGATCTTTCAGAATAATGTGCTCTAGACAGATGAATCAAAGGTAACTTTGCTTGGGCACCAGCACATCACATATGAACGGGAGAAGAACCTCATACCAACTGTGAAGCATGGTGGTGGAAATGTTATGGTTTGGGCTTGTATTGCTGCCTCAGGGACTGGTTCTTGGTTCAACTACGAATTCTGCATCATATCATAGAGTGCCTAGAGATCATGTGAGGCCATCTGTCTGAATGCTGAAGTTGCACAAGAGGCAAAACTTCATGATAACCAAGCAACGTCTCAAATAGAAGAAATGATGGAGTTATGGAATGTTCTCAGATTTGAACCCTAATGAAATCTTGCGGGTGGGGGGGCATTTGAAAAGAGGAATAGATGCAAGGAAAAGTGGTAAAACTTTCAGCAAGTCGATGTCAGAGACTGGTGGACGATTATACAAAACGCCTACAAGAAGTTATTTCTGCAAAAGGGGGCAATATTAAGTTATGAGTCCAAGAGGGAGCTTCCTTTTTTCATCACAGAAAATTTTTTTACATCAATTGATATTTTTGTTATTGAAAAGTGTGATTTTTCTTGTGGTTTTGTTCAGCTATATCACCTTTACCAGTGGGCACTGTAGTCAAGAGGGAGAACTATTTGCTTCTTCGAATATGTTAAAAATAATTCCATGGGATGTGCTTATTTTTTCACGTGACTGTATGTGAGAGTGCTTGGGGCACTGCGAGAACGTGTGTCTGTGTGTGTGTGTGTGTGTTTGTAAAAGAGAGAGAGAAAGAGCCTGCTATATGGTAGTAGCATGCCTCTACAGAAGCTAAACACACTAATTCTTGCTGATTGCAGTTTTACGTCTCTGCCGCTTTGAATTCTGCTGAATGTGGGGCCGCGCACAGAACAAGGCTCGCCCACACACACATACACACTCTCTCGCACACACACTGAAAACTGCGCTGAGATCCTGCTCCCATAGCAACCAATTCACAGGCATTCCAGGATCGGAGTGGGTGCCTACGCTGCACGGCTATTGGTGGAGGTGTGGCGCTTCTGAAGCGCTGATTGGCTACCTGCTCTCTCTCTGCCATTCTGCGGTCCTCCTCCCGCCTCATGTCGTCGAGTCTCCGGTGAGGAGCCTTCTCCTGCTGCCTCACCATCTCTCGCTCCTTTCTCTGTTGCTGAGTGAGTGAGAGTGAGAGAGAGAGAGAGAGAGAGAGAGAGAGAGAGAGAGAGAGAGAGAGAGAAAGAGAGAGAATTACTTTTATACCTCTGTTAGAAGTAAATGTTGTTAATTTAAATCTAATGACTTTAAACAGGAAGTAAATGGAAAGGTGAACTAGAGCAAGAGAGCTTAAGAGAGAGAGAGAGAGAGAGAGTGAGAGAGAGAGAGAGAGAGAGAAAGAGAGAGAGAGAGAGAGAGAGACATGAGAGAAGGACAGGTGACGAAGGGACTGATGAGTCACCTCGCTGCAGTGGTGGATCTCTCACAGCTGCTCCACAGTATGAATAAATCCAGCCATATATAAATAAATGAATAAATCCGGTTCTACCCGTTATATCCTAATAACTATAATTACACAGGAGCAACAGCCACAGAGCACGTTCCCACACAGCATCTCACAGGCTTCTTATATACACACGTGTGTGTGTATGTGTATGTATGTATATATGTATA
>JAQMYF010000005.1:27767449-27781150 GCA_030014195.1 Neosilurus mollespiculum | reverse complement strand
ACATGAATCTTTGCTACTGGGGTCTCACTGTTTCCTGGATAAACACCCTATCAAAGTAAAGTGGACATTAAAGCCGGGGTCACTTGGTCACTTGACAACATTTAAATGCAGCATCTCTTCAGTCCTCCAGCGAAACCCTACCCTGTAAAGGAGGCCCTTTCAAAGCCACGCCCAATCACATGCACACTAAATGCAGGTGTAGGGAGACACGGGAGCATTCGATTGGATATTTCCCAGCAGACCACAAGACAGTGGCTGGTCAGCAAATGATGGAAGACCATTACACAAGAACTTTAAATCCTGAGCACATATTGCTTATTGTATAAGATCTAGCTACTTTTGTTTTAACATGCTTCCATCATCCCCTTCTCTTCTCCTCTCTAATGCCCTCCCTCGCTCGCTCTTGTCCTCGCCTGTACAAAAAACATGAGATAAATATATCAGCTAATGATGCTTATTGCATTACAGACCCATGGCTTCTCTCTTTTGTTGTGGTCGATTACTGGGCAGCCCTCTGCTGTCAGCGCTCTCTCTCTCTCTCTCTCTCTCTCTGTGTGCACAGGAAAAACAGAACTTCCCCTCTGCTTTATACTGCAGCAGCAAGCCATTTTGGTACAGCGTGTTCTTCTTTAGTTCTGAAACTACTCTACATAATAAACCCAACAGTTACATGTCCAGTGATTAGTCAGCATACTCATGAGCTTTTCTTTCCAGGTTGTCCGCTTCTGATGTCACTTAAACCCTCAGTAACTTGTTCCCCCATCAATTTCCTGCGTCCTTAAAGAACGCTGAGCACCTTTCACCCGCGAGTGTTGCTCTGATTGGTCCTGCCTTTAATCAACACCCGAGAGCAGCCTCCTTCTCTCCTTACTAATAATCAGAGAGATACCCTTTAGCAAGGGTTTAATTGGACATGTACAGGTTTTTCCGTCTTGGTTACTTTACATACTGCACACACACAACCCTGAAGGTGCCTCGCAATTTAGGCATTCTTCAGATGCCTTTCTTCACCAGGTTAAATATTATGAAAGCTCTTCTCAGACTTTGGACACTAAAAAAAAGACAAGAACATTGTATTAAACAGACTAGATGTGTTTGCTTAAAATTCCGAACTCAAGTGCGACCCAGACAAAACCACCCCTGGTGTGGACGTGTCTGTAACACACACTACAGACACTACTACACACCACTCTGCCTCTTTTATTCACGGGTGAGTCACAAAAACCACAAATCTCCCTCACACCAATGTTCACCCACATCACTCTCTGTACTGCTGCTACATTTATTCCCTTCATCCTGAGGAGAAATGGTTTTCTATATAACGTACCGGAGGGGTCGAAGGTTATGATTAGTGACAGCGTTTCATCAGAGTTTGGACGAATCAAAAATCGTAGCTTTTTTTTTTACCTCCTCGAGCCTCCGTCGTTGCTCCTTCTGCTCCTCGATGCGTTTCTGGCGGTCATGCAGTAGCTGCCGCTTGTGCTCCTCTGGGTCGCGGCGCTGTGCTGCCAACTGGGCCTGCTGCCTCTTCAGCGCCTCTGTGCGCTCCTTGTTCTCTTGCTGCAGCCGTAGGAAGTCCCGCCTCAGAGTCGACTCGCCCGGTACGTTCAGGATGGAGCTGACAGGGAGGGAGACAGACAGGTGAAAGATTAACAGTGAAGAGAGAACAGTAGATTCATCTAGACAGTGAGACAGGGAGTGATGGTGAATGAGGAGACGGTGTATAGGAGAACTGATCAATGTGCCTGACTCAATATTTTTACACTCCGGCTGCTCCGGATTTTATCAAAAAAATAAAGAAAGAAAGGAAGAAAATCTTGCATTCTCAACAGTAAAGCTTGATAACCCAAGCCCCAGGTTATGACAGATCTTTATGATTTAAATATTAACCCAGTGAAGGAGGCAACAAAAAGCAAGTGTCTTATAAGGAGGGTCAGTAAAGGGGGTGTGGCCTCTGTGTATTCCAGCCCCAGTAAAGGAGTGGTTTCTCACATCAACAGTCACTGCAAAGAAGGTGGGGCCACTGTTATTACCGGTCTCGGCAAAGAGGGTGTGGCCTTAGTCTTGAGTCTTAGTAAAGGGAGTGTGGCCTCTATTTGTAACTGAATAAAGGGGGTGTGGCCACTGTTGTCTCAGTGACGGAGTGTGGCCCCTATTTGTCACTAGTAGGAGTTTAGCCACTGTTATTGTCAGTGTCTGTAAAGGGGGTGTGGCCTCTGTATTTGTCACTCAGTAAAGGGGGTGTGGCCATGGTTATTATCAGCCTCAGTCAAATTAGTGTGGCCTCTAAGTGTCACTGGTAAAAAAAAAAGGGGGGGGGGTGACCACTGTTATAGTCAGTCACAGTAAAGGGGTATTATTGTCTTAGTGTTCATCAGTCTTAGTAAAGAGGGTGTGGCCTCCTTAAAGGGGATATGACCACTATTATTATCAGCAAAAGAAGGTGTGGCCTCTGTCCCTTAATAAAGCAGGTGTGGCCTCTTTATATGTCAATCAGTAAAGGGGGTATGGCCTTTGTGCTAATCAGTCTCAGTAAAGGGGGTGTGGCATCTGTGCTTGTTGGTCCCAGTGAGGGGGAATGGTTTGTGTACTCAGTCTAAGTCAAAGGGGTGTGGTCACTGTATCTGTCAGGCCTCCTAAAGAATGCACAAGAAATGCATAACGTCGAGGGGTGTGGTGACTGTTTGCCAGCCCCCGTTGAAGAGGGAGTGGCTTCTGTTTTTCCCATTGCTGTTCATTACTCTCAATCATAATTCTGAAAAGTACAGTATTCCATCGAAGCAGCTCTACATCCAATCCTAACATATTATTGGCTGCTTTAAAATGGAGCTTTATACACGATTGATCATGCTGCAAGAGGCATCTTGAAAGGAAAGACTCAAATCCTTAGCGGGACTGTATACGACAATCTGAGAGTCAGGGAGAAATGTGCACAGCGTACAGTGGGGTATGTCTGTTATTTCTGCTGCATTAGCTGTAGAATTACCTGGACTCTCTCTCATCACCTCTGTTCTCGTCTTCTTCATCACTGCCACTGTACTCGTACTCCGTCTCCTCTGTGAGCGACAGACAAGAGATGATAAGAATCAGAAGCTTTGTGAACTACTAAACAATACTAGACAAGAAGAAACTTCCAGCTCTGTGAACTATTAAAACATCTCGCCCCAGCGTCATCGTGACCCATCACGTTCCAGCTTCATCAGGGATTCACGCCCTGACGCGACGCAAATGGAAATATTTAAATTTAAAACATGTATTTATGTGTCCCTTGTGTGCTCTGCTTTCCCTAAACCATCTGCAGACGTGCTGAGGCTGTGTGTGTGTGTGTGTGTGTGTGTGTGTGTGTGTGTGTGTGTGTGTGTGCGTGCGCGCGCGCGAGCGCACGCACGCATCTCGAAAGCATGTGCTGGATGAAAAACTCAAGGGGGGAAATGTGCAGCCTTCACCCACACAGCATGGTGGTACTACAGACACCTCCAAAGCACCAGAGCATGACGCACTGGGAACCGACGGAGACAAGAAGCCAAAAATACAGTGATTTTTTTATTTTTATTAATCCCATTATAGTGACAGTTCATATTGTGGAACGCAGGTAAAATAAACTACCCCGTAACAGCTATACAGAAAAAAATGGGTCAATCTTCTGGCCAATCAGAGTTGAGCATTCAACTGTAAAATAAACTACACACTACTGTATATAATATCTGTCCGACTGTATGGTGTTTTCTGAAAGGAAATGTTTATAGAGTGAAATCTAAACCAGACACCGTTAGCATAACAAGCGCGTGCGCTGTTCACCTTTTTCACCACGCTTCTTGCGTGTGCGGTCGATGTGGTCTTTGAGCTGGATGCGGACCTGGCGCTCGGTCGGCTGATCTCGGATGAACGAGTGCTTGAGCAGCTGCTCGGTGGACGGGCGGCTCGGGTACGTCTTCACCAGGCAGCCCTCGATGAAGTCGATGAACTTTTTGGACCTGAAAGAGGAACGTGTCCGTGAAACTTCAATACATCACAAATCCTTATAACATTTTAATCAGGACTAAGAAAGGAGATTGATTATAAGATCTAATTGCAAGGTTTAAAGAAATAAAACCGACAGTTATTTACAATTTCTGCCGACTCACTCACTCGCCAAACCACGGGGGACTGGAGCCCATCTCAGCCAACACTGGGTGAAGGCAAGGTACACCCTGAACAGCTTGACAATCACTCACAAGGCAACACACAGAACCATTCACACTCACATTCAGCCAGTCAGCCTAATGTGCATGTCTTTGGACTGTGGGAGGAAACCGGAGTACCCGGAGGAAACCCATGCATGAACAGGAAGAAAATGCAAACTCCACACACACAAAAAAAAACCAAACAAAAAAAACAAAAACGGCAGAGCCTGAGACTCGAACCCAGGACCTTCTTGTTGTGAGACAAACCTACGCTAACCACTACTCCACTGTACCACCCAGCAGTAAATATAATTACTAATTAATCACTATTATAAATAAATAAATAGATAGATAGATAAATAAATAAGTGACTTTTTTTTGTTCGCCGTGATAAAAAAATTACCAAATGATGTCACTTCCTGCCACAGCTATAAATAAAAATATACTGTTGATTTGAATTTACTATGCATTACATAAAGCCAATATGGCTGCCATGTTGATACCATTATCTTTATAACTCATCTCCGGTTGAGCATCGAGCCTGCTGTCTGCTTAAAAACCCTTGATAGGACTTGATGAGGAGCTGCACCTTCCTCTGAATAACTCACTCCAAAATCACCAAACAGCAGGAAACGAAAACGATGTAGCACACATAACAAATTAAAAAAAAAAAAGGCAACAAAGGAAAAACCAGAACATAGAACAGAGAGCGCTGGCAGGTAGTTTCTCTTATGTAAGCTGTCTTCAGAGTAACACACAGCACAAGGGGTGATTCACAAGTACAGATAAGAGCAGCATTAGTCTCGCAGAGAGCCTTTTAATATAAAAAGAAGGGGGGGGGGGGTGGAGATATATATATATATATATATATATATATATATATATATATATTTACTGATATAAACAAAGACAAGACATCATACAGATGGGAAAAAAAATCAGGCATCCTGACCATTTCTTGGACTTCAGTTTGGGAGGAGGATTCCGCGGGATGAGGAATAGAGCTCGCATGGGATGCATGTCACACAACGCTGCGAGAAAGACAGACAGACAGAGAGAGACAGAGAGACACAGAGAGAGAGAGAGAGAGAGAGAGAGAGAGAGAGCCTTGTGAGCATATATACAGCCATGACGAGCACTGATGCCTAAGGGTGGAGGTTATTATGAGAGTCAAGCAGGGCTCACTATGGAACATGATCCTCTACATGTGTATGATGATCAGGCGTCCACAAACTTTTGACCCTATAGTGTTCTAACAGCATTCGTTTATTTATAAGTTTGATATGTGGTGTGTAAAAACTTGCTCATGTCTACGAGAGAGAGAGGGTACGAGAGAACGTGACTAATTGTAGAGTTGTGTAAGAGTGGCACACTGACCAGCACGTCCCGCCCCCACACACACTCCTAAGGCTGCTCCAAAGCCCGGCGCTACTTCAACACCCCCTCTCCCTCCCTTTACTCTACATTCTCAGTGTACTTGCTCAGTGCTACAGGAGAAAGAAACCTACACCACTCGTCTTCTTATTACTGTACAATCTGGCTGTCTATCAAATCACAGCGAGAGTAAAAACTAAAAGCTTCCACGCCGAGTTTCTTTCCCCTGACGTGCTTATAGCACTTACATTAGATTAGGCGTGGCTCATAAACATGTCTAACTGAGTAGCTACCACTGCAAAGTAAAGATACATGTACATTAGATAATAAATGTCGAGCTTCCAGGTCTGTCTGGCTGCATTTACAAACGCCCATCTGAAACCTAACCGACACAGAGACGAGGGATTGGGTTACCTGGATCACCTGTTACCTGTATGTCCAGCTTCGCAGCATTTCTCTGTTATGTGTGCACATTTAAGGGCAATTAAGATACAGTGAGAGTGTGTGTGGTGGGGTTTGCTCACGAGGTGCGCCCTCTGCCATCTCAATCGCTGTGATTCCTAGAGACCAGATGTCGCTCTGTAAAAATAAATAAATAACCAATATCATTGAAACCAATCTTAATCATTCCCATTCACACACTAACAATCCAGAAGTGAGCTACAGTAGCAAGCATGCTGCTCATATTCCCTCCTAGCATTCAACACAAGGAAAATCATTTTACTTATAAAAAAAAAAAAATAGCCCCTCAAACTGTCGATACCCCTCAGCCCATGTGATGCATTATAATAGGTATGGTGGCGTTTTTAAGCCAGTGACTAGAATGCAAATTCAAGATGACGGCTGTGGCGGCCATATTGGATACTGGACTGCAATGAAAATTGATAGGCTCGTGTAGTTACACAGTCCAGCATCTGTGGTGGCCATACTGGATATCAGAGCGTGATGAAAATTGATAGGGGTGTGTAGTTACACAGTCACATCATCCACACCAACAGTGGTGATGATCTGTGATGGTGTTTTTGAATTACTGCGCGGAATGTAAATTTAAGAAGGCAGCTGTGTGTCCATACTGGATATCGGACTGTAACAGAAATTGATAGGTTTGTTTAGTTACACAGTCCCAACATTCACACCAAAAATGCTGATGATCAGTGATGTCATTTTTGAGTTAGTGCATGGAATGCAAATGCAATACGGCAACTGCGGCGGCCACGTTGGACATCGGGCCACAGCAAAAATCTATAGGCTTGTGAATTTACACACTCCCAACACCCACACCAAAAATGCTGATGATCGGTGATGACTGGTTTTTGAGCAAAGCTGATGTTGAAAAAATGTTTAATTGTGCCGTTCTAAAAGAAGCCCGAGAAAAGCTAATCAAGGAAAGTCATTACAGGAAAAGAAAACATGGAGCGTTGTAGGACAAACGACAGACAGCGCGAGGGAAAAAAGGGTGCTGTGTTGTGCTGACGGTATTTTGATTGCGTAATAATTTGATTGAGTCCCATTTTTCCTCCTATTCATTTGGAAAAATGGGTCAAATAAAAAAATATATCTGAAAGTTTAATTAATATGAATAAATATTAGATGATATTCTTTTTTCCACTGTTTCATAAATTTGTTTAGAAAAAAATTAATTTAGGTTAATTAAAAAGTTTTAAGAAGAAAACCCGTTATAAATACAAGACTCCACTTTACAATATACACTTTAAATCTAATAAATAAACAAATAAATAATAAAACCATAAAAAAATAATAAAAACAATAATAATTATTATAATAATAATAATAATAATAATAATAATTCCTCCACTACAGCTCAGTCAGGAACACTTGAGAAGGTTTTCGAGAGGAGAAAATGACTTCAGTCATATTTGCTGATCTGGCGTACCCATACATCACTTCCCCCTCCCCCCACACACCCACACACCCACACAACAGTTACCCTGTAGTCGTAGGTGGAGTCAGGGTTCTCGTCACAGGCGATGACCTCGGGGGCCATCCAGTACGGAGTGCCGATGAAGGTGTTCCTTCTACCTACGGTCCGGTCCAACTGAGCGCTCACGCCAAAATCCACTACACGCACACACGAGAGAGGGGGGGGGGGTGTGTGAACATCAGTAACATTATTAGCATTCATGATGCACTTCTTTCTCCCATTATTACAGTAAATACGGTACAGTGTCGATATGTGTGTCAGAGTGTCTATATAAAGTCAGAAAGCCTGCAGGGTGTCAATAAAGAGGTCACACGCGTCTGAGACAGACGACAAACACGAACACACTGAAGTGGACACGTGGATCACAGCCCCCTTACCGAGCTTGACCTCTGCGTTCTCAGTCAGAAGAACATTCTGGCCTTTGATGTCTCTGTGGATGACCTTATGTGCGTGGAGGTGCGACAGGCCCTGAGAGAGGACGACAGCGACAGAGAGAGTGAGAGACACACTCATCCAGTATGGATTCTCAGGGACGGGGCAAATACAGTTTTATTATCGTGTGTGTGTGTGTTTCTCACTCTGAGAATCTCTCGGCAGATATAAGCGATCCAGTCCTCCTTTAGCGAGTTTCCTTTAGTGTTCTTCACCAGATC
This sequence comes from Neosilurus mollespiculum, assembly GCA_030014195.1. NCBI lineage: Eukaryota > Metazoa > Chordata > Actinopteri > Siluriformes > Plotosidae > Neosilurus > Neosilurus mollespiculum. Next base: position 27,773,018 of record JAQMYF010000005.1, on the reverse strand, counting down.
GGTCACTGAACCGGCACCACAGAACTCCATCACCAGCTACACACACACACACACACACACACACACACACAATTATTCTCTCTCTCTCACTCTTTCTGTATTTGCTGATTTCAACCGACACTGGGCGAAGACGGGGTACACCCTGAACAGGGTTAATACACACACAACAATTCACACTCACACCTCGAGACAATTTGGGACAACTAATTAGCCACAGACATCCATCTATTCATCTATCACACCATTCATCAATCTATATAATCTACCTTCATATCCGTCTATTGACGCATCCATCCATCCATTAAACAGTCATTCTATATATCTATCCATTATAATCTACCTATCTGCGCTATCCGTTCATGTACTTCGCATATCTATCACTTCTTTTTCTCTCTATCTTAATATCATCTCCCTCATTTTTCTTCGTTTATTTTAAAATTCATTTCCTTTATCACTGATGTTCATCTCCAACTTCCTCTTCTACTTCATTTCTTTATCTCTTCCTCTCACTCTCACTCATCATCCCTCTCTCGCTTTTAATATTTTTAATCTTGTTTAATTTGTCTCAACTCTCATTCCCCCTTTTCTTTTTCTATCACTCCATCTATCAATCACTGTTTCAATCACTCGACCTATATATCCATCCATCTATCCATCTCTTTATCCATCGCTTTATCCACCTATCAATACATCCATACATCCATCCATCCATCTATCTATCTATCTATCCAGTAGACAGATAGAAAGACAGAATGTACACAGATAGATAGGGACATTTTTGTGCCATTTCCGGTCAAAAAAAACGAAAACAAAACAAAACAAAAAAAACCTTGCTGCTTGAATAAAATTTACCAAGTTAAAATTTGCCAAGTGTGTAAATAATTTCTATCTATCTATCTATCCATCCCTCTATATCCATCTACCTACCGATCTACCAATCTATCTCTCTCTTTACCTATCTATCTATCTATCTATCTATCTGATAAATCTAATACCTTAAAATGGCATTTATCTGCATTGTGGTTGTTAACAGTCTGATAACAGTAACGACGGAAGCCTGAGGTCACCTCTCTGAACTATTCATCCCCACGCTGCTTTGCTTCTCATTTGCATACACTTAAATTCTGCTTAACTCTCGTTAAGAGAGTTGCTTTCCTGACAACTTCACAACACAATCCATTCTCCTCGTTTCACTGATTATCAAGACTAGATATTAGGGACGTGAATCTAACAACAACTCACGATTCAATTCGATTCCGATTTTTGGGGTGACGATTCGATTCAGAATCGATTCTTGATTTAAACCGATGTTTGATTCATAACCATTACAAACAAAGGGAGCCAATTTCACGAGTAACTACATTCTTCTAGAAGCTAGGATCAACTCTTCTATAAGAAATGATATTACGACGTAGTCGTACTGATCCGCTTTGCTGGTTCAGAGTCGGTTGGGAGTTTAGTGAAGTGAGGAGGTGCGTTGGGCAGGAGTTGGTCGTGCTGCGGCTCCGGTTCTTTTAGCTCCGGGTGATGGTGTAAGATGTGGGCTCGGGGATTTGAAGTGTTCCCGAAATACTTGACTTTTATTTTGCACACCGCACGTCATGTCAAGCTCCTTCTTACCCGGAAATTGTAAAATCCGACGTACAAGCATTTTCCTTCAGTGAAGACGGCGTTGGCTGTATTTCTTTTTCCTCATTCATGTCAATGCATGGCTAAAAGCTAGTTCTGTACCCAACACTCACTGGAACAATTCACGACGGAGGCTGCGTCTGGACAAACAGTATGTGCTGTGAGTGAGGTTGGAAATGCTCGAAAAAACGTGTTCCTAAAAATTGATTCTTGAAATTTTGGATCGATTCAGAATGCTAAGAAATAAGAATCGCGATTCAGACGTGAATCGATTTTTTTCCGGTACCCCTACTAGATAAGTAAAGGTAAATCCAGTGCGACACTTGGACTTACTACGAAGGTTAACGAGAAACGCATGATAGGGAACTAACGCTATAAGCAGCAGTTTTGATTTCGAACACCTTAAAGGGCGTTATCTCATTTAATTCCAAGAGTTTAGAGCACAGTGCTTGGATAAACATGAGGGCGATGTTTGTGGTGTTTTCTCGCACCCAGAGCTGGTCGTCGTGTCCGGGCGGACTCTTCTTGACGAAGGCGCCGTAGTATGTTGCGATATTACGGTGGTGACTGTACTTCTTCAGCATGTTGATCTCAGCCTTGATCTCCTCCTCTTCCTCCTCAGTGACGTCCATCACCTTTATTGCAGCCAGCTGTCCCGTCTTCACATGGCGCCCCTTGAGGAGGAGGAGGAGAAAGAAAAAACAGTGTGTGAGTGTGTGATTATAAATAGCACCGAGCAGATGTGTATTCTATTAATAGATCTAGAAAGTCCCGTATGGGATATCGGAGCCGGCTTGACGGCAACCTCGTTCTCACCTTGTTCCCCCGGCATTCACGCCTCACCCTGCCCATCTGCACACTCAGCACTAAACCTGTACTACAATGGAGCCTAGACACTCGTAGTCTAATACACATAACTTTCCAGGCTTTTCCTTTCCTCTCCTTATCTTGCACATCAGTCCATCCCTACGGCGGCTCCTCGCTGTTACGGTAATCTGATAGCAGCGATATAAACACATCCATCACACTAAAACCTGGCAACAGCTCTCAGTTCAGCTCGGCGTTCTGTCTCGAGGCTACAGATAATTCTTCATACTGGAAAACACACATTAAAAAAATGACTTCTATAATGATGTTCATATAAATGCTTATACACTCTGGATATCAGGCTTAAAAACGCTTCTTACGCAGCTGATGTAATGTTCTGCTTTGGCGTGGTGCTCCATGTTGGCGGTTTTGTCTCGGAACAGATGAGACATCTGTTTCTTTTTTGGACACCGTGGGGGGTAAGAGTTATTAAACTCTTCCTTTGTGCCGTGATTGGCTACAAGGACATCCTATAGAAGCTCATAAAAAGTATCCGAGTAGTGCTGCAGACTGAACGCGAGGCCATCCGGCTTTATTATGGATACAGCTTTATCAATACACTGATGTGTTCAGGGACCAGGTGCTCTATCGCTCCTTCCCCTTCTTCCCTCAGCTCACCCACGCACACGTTAAATAACTCGACTGGAGCAGTCAGACATCACGAAGCCATCCTTCTCTATTCTCACCTTGTACACCTGCCCGTAGGTACCGTTACCCACGACCTCCACCAGCTCAAAGATTCCTGCCGGATCCTGGCAGAGAGAGAGAGAGAGAGAGAGAGAGAGAGAGAGAGAGAGAGAGAGAGAGAGAGAGAGAGAGAGAGATAGTTATTAACACGCACACACAAAAGTTATAAATACACTTTATCTCGGAGCTCTGCGCAGACTGACAGCCCAAGGTCAAGAAACCAATCAGCAGAGAGGTGTGTGTGGATGTGCTTCACCTTGCCAAAGTTCCCAAACAGTGAGTGAATGAGTGTGTTGGTGTGAGTGTGTGTGTGTGTGTTTTACAGCCGTAATCTGCCACAGTCACCTGTCACACACCATTACATACTCAAAGATAATGTGTGGATAATTGAAATGCTGCCAAACACTGGGAAAGGCACTGTACATACACAAACACACACACACACACACAATATACAAATAATATGGCCTCTGCACTGCTCGGTGGGTGGACAGGACTGCCGTTCATCACAAACACACACACAGAGTCACATTTTTTCAATAAAAGCATTCTCTTTTGTCCTCCTCCTTACTGAAACACAAGCACACCAGAGTACATCAGAGAAAGAGAGCGAGAGAGAGAGAGAGCGAGAGAGAGAGAGAGAAGAGACACAGAGGGACAATTAGTGAAAGACAGAGAGACAATGAGAATGAAGGAGAGAGAGAGAGAAAGACAGACAATTAGAGATACACAAAGACAGAGACAATGAGTGAGACAGGGATACAGACAGACAATGAGTGAGAGAGTGAGAATGCATAACAGTGAGAAAGTAAGACAGAGAAAAACAAAGATGGAACGAGAAAGACAGAGAAATATAGACAAAGATGTTGAAATATAGACACAGAAAGAGAGAGAGAGAGAGAGAGGGAGCAAAACAGAGAAAGCAAAAGAGAGTGATGGATTGAGACAGAGAGATAGATAGATGAAGACACAGAGAGAAAGAAAACTTAGGAAAAAACCCTTCACACAGATCTAGCTGATGCAATAAGAGGACAGACACTCTGTGTGTGTGTGTGTGTGTGTGTGTGTGTGTGTGTGTGTGTGTGTGTGTGTGTGTATGTGTGTGTGTGTGCACGTGCGCATGTGCATAATACACCGGTAATCACGCACAAACTGGTTCAGTATAGTCCACTGTATGATCACACTTCAAGCTGAAGTCTGCACAAATCACAAGTTGCTAAAACTGGCGAATAGATTCGCTGCTCAGGTCATGAACACTTCCCATACAGGAAATGATGTAATTGAAGTAAGGAAGTGAAATCCAGCAGTATCACTGTTAAACAGTGATGAAAAGTGAATTGTTCCAGTACTGGTAAGTGAAGAGTCCTCGGTTATGTAAGAAACACAGACTGAAAATGGAGACTCCTTCCACCAACATGTCCTTACAGAAAACGTTCATCAGCCAAGACGCTGTGAATAATCTGTTACTATAGCAACAATATAACAAGATCGGACCTTGATTAAATAACTAATAAACAAACTAGCTAGCTAAAGTCATAGAGCCATGATAGCTAACCGACGAGGCTAGCGTAACGCTGAACGGGTGTCCATGCTAAGTGAAATTGAGCTTAATTTCACTAGCTATGAAATTTAACTCCTAGTGTTATGAAGGCTGGATTAGCCACAACCACACATGACCAACAAAAGAAAGCTGTTGTTTATTATCAGTAATTATGGGTAATTTTTTCCATTTATACAGAAGTGAATATAAACAGAGTTTACCGAAGCTTCGTTAATGCAGTAGGAGAAAACACAAGTGTTTTCGACACCGCGCTACCTTCTTGTGCTTTTTAGGAAAGTCCATGCAGGTGAGCTTTTGCTGAATCAACACAGAGAAGATGGAAAGGGAATCAATCACACACACACACACACACACTTAACGCTCCACTGTCAGTCCTGCAGTAACGCAGATAAACGAACGTACATACGAAACCTCACAAGATAAGAAAAGAGATCTTTGTCAACTGTTGATTAGCAGCATTTATAAAAAAGTACACAAAAGACAACTAAGGTAAATACACTAAGCTATATGGGTGCATATAGCTACATACACAAATATACACATACCTATACATACACAGATAGACACATATACATACATATATCCTGTATATGCAAACACATATACTTCTATCCACATACTCACACATTTAGAGACACACAGAAGGGTGCATGATATGTCAAAGGTGCACGGTATACACAGGGTGAGAGGTAGAGCTTTTTAACCATAAGGTGCATGATGCTTAAATGCTGCATGATGTTCGAGACGAACTGTCCAGGAAGATGGTCTGAATGATGGTTATTCAGTCAGTGTATGTGACGGTGGTGGTGGTGGGGTTGCACGTTT
>JAQMYF010000005.1:27676257-27725866 GCA_030014195.1 Neosilurus mollespiculum | reverse complement strand
CACACACACACACACACACACACACACACACACACACACACACACACACACACACACACAAACACACAAAATGTAGTCTTTAATCTCTCATGAAATTCATCAAACATTTTTTTTTGCAAGCAAAGACTTTTATTTTGCAAAGCCATATTTTTGTGACCTGACTCTGACGCTTTGACGTTCTAGCATAAAAAAAAAAATCTGAAAAAACAACATCCTTGCCCTCCGCATGCACACATGACTGACTTTTATTTTAGTTTCAATATTACTATCTGACCCTCTCGCCCTCGCTGACTTCCCCTAATTGTCTGCTTCCCCGTCACATCCCGAAGGTCTGGTCAATTCGAGTAAAATTATTACGATCGCTGAAGGATTTACAGATAAAATGACTCAATACTGGAGCAGCCCGGTGGCGCAGTGGTTAGCACGTCCGCCAAACAACAACATTTGAGTCCGTGGCTCGGGATTAGGCTGATGTGCATGTCTTTGGTAGCATGTTAACAGCTGGTACGTTGGTAGTGGGGGAAAACTGGGAAGTAAAAAAAAAAATGAATAAAATAAGTAAAGAATGGAAGAAAGAGGATGGGAATCAAAGAATTAAAAAATGGAAGTAAAAGGAAATAATAAAAAGAAAGTAAAAACTCCTCCAGAAAACTTTGGATATTTTGCAAAACGCATTTAAAGGTACAGTGTGTAACATTTTGGAGGATCTAATACCAGAAATTAAAGCAGGCCTCACACTGGGGCGGTTCCAACCGCGGTTCAGCGCATTTCCAAACCATGTTGGACCGCAGTGACATCATCTTGACATCATAATTGTGGTCACCAACATAACATCACAAATCTTTGGGTTTTCAGAACCTTGGAATAAGCTGTTTATATCTACATGAGGAGCGGGTCCCCTGTCACGGAGGCCTCCATCTTCCCGTCATGTTCCTACAGTAGCCCAGAACCATACATGTTTCGACGGGGAGGGGTCGGGAATTGAATTTCAGTTGGTTGCAATCTGGAACCTCACCACTAGATGCTGCTAGATCTTACACACTGTAGCTTTAAAGGTGCTCTGGGAAATATTCCTTATCATTACATGGGAATATCAGTGGAGCAAAATTCGATTTAAATAGTGGGATGGAACAGAGTGAACCGTACACCTGACCTAAACAACAGAAGAACATATTTGAGCCTCATACGCCATCAATCTTCGCAATTTACGGCAGACTGAGAAAAAAGCTCTGCAAGGTTTAAAGGTTAAGGAATGTAGTTGGGTAACTGAACGACTTGGCGTGGTACCTGCATACCGTGTGCACACGGGATCTAATGGAGTTTGGGACTGGTGTGAGGGCAAGTTGTTTGCTGAGGGTAGAATGAGAGGAATGTGAAGAGTCGACATCGTGAGAAACGCGGAATGAAGTCGATCTGCCGGAAGAGACAGAAGCTGCTTAAAGGAGGGGAAGGAAGGTAACAGCTAGATTACTTATTACTTTTATAAAAGGGTTCCTAGTAATCTGTAGCCTTTTTGAATTACTTCCTCAGAGAAATGTAACTTATTACATTCATTTATTTTATTTTTTTAATAAATGCGGCAATAAAGCTGAGAAATTATTTTGTCTGGGCCCAAAATCCACAACTTAATGTACTATTGGAGTGAATATTTAATATAAATAACCCCAATGCTGATTTAAGTTGGAGTGTTATTCAAGCTTAAACTGCTACTTACATCACTATTCAACAAGAACAAACATTTTTTAATCCAAATGTTTATAAATGGAGGTGCAGCTGTGCAAAAGGTGTCTGTTAGCTAGCTAGCATTGAATTTCTCACAAATGGAGACCAAACATAAATATGTAGCCTACTGGCCAATCAGGTAGTGTTTCTATTTAACCGAAACATAAACGGACACGGGGTGTAGCGCTCACATCTATATATATCCTGTCACATGCACATATATTTGTCCAAATAATAAAACATGTTGCTTTGAGTAGATTCTGAGTAGCGGTTGCTGCAAAATCCTGATAATAGTTAATAACAGCATAATAGAATTTTTTTTCATTTGAAGAAATTTACAGAATTTCTCCAAAAGCTTTTCAGTGCACCTCCATGGTGTAGGCGACTTGCATGCAAAATTTTAAAGAAATCCACTTAGCGGTGTTTGTGCAACCGCAATAACGAGAAAAGGTGTAGACGACCGAGCTGTCAGAGAGAATTAATTAGGCTTTAATTATAGAATAATTGAATAAGTTACAGTTAACATGAGGGGAGCGTTATCCGGTTTAATATAACACTAGAACAGGGGTGGCAAACTCATTTTCACTGAGAGTCGTTAAACTCGTTAAATTTAAAGGTAATTGAGGGACGAATAATCACTGAACATCTATTCTAAAAAAACCATCATGAAATCTGCATGGCAAAAATGACTCGTTTAGGCATTTTGCCCTCTTTTTCTTTACTTACTTGCATTTTCTGACAAGCGAAAAGCTAGCACGCAATCTTTTTGAGTCATGAATGACTAGCTGTTTACTTGAAATGGGCCGCTGCCACCTAGTGGAAGGATGATGCATTCGGTTTCACGGTAATGGTCGATGCATGAACGTACGATAATCATATTCTTTGGAACCTCCTGCAGGCCACATAACAAGAGTTGGTGGGACGGATTTGACCCGCGGGCCTTGAGTTCGTGCACTAGAATAATCGGTAACAATGTCTGATGGAAATTCTATAATTCTGGTCATCTTTTCTTCGGAAATATTCCATTATTTGTGTTAGAAATAAACACTGTTATACAAGAAAATAATCAATAATGAGCAGCCTGAACGTGCGTGACGTGAAAGTACTGTTCTGAATATGAGTTGTTTCTATAGAATGATATTATACATGTTTGACCAATCAGATTTGACAATTTAAGAACACTTTGGGATGATACGCAGTTCTCTGGGTGTCTTCAGGCTTCCAGGTTGCATCTTGTTTCATAGCTGTGTATTTGGACAAGGTGTACTGATTGTGAGTGTGGAGGACGGCGGAGGGGGAGACGGGGGTTAACTTTTAGACAATACCATCAGTCATGGTGCTCACTCACTACGCATCCTCCCACATTTTTGACTTTGAGTCCTCGTTGTTCTGCCAAAAAATAAAAATAAAAAAGAGTTTCTTTAAAGTGGTAGGAAGGAGGATTTAAGCCAAAAGATGCGGCGACCCCCATGAGCCAAGTTTCTGTGTGTGGGAACGTCACATGCTGGCCTGCACAAACGTCAGAACCATCCGCCGGGTATAAAAAAAAAAAAAAGCAGCAGCGTGAGACTGGGTCGAATTGTTATTTCACACAGAAAGGAGCTCACATTGGGATAATTATTACTTAGGAACAATTACTGCATTGTTCATTTTTACCGTCTTATTTTAAGAAATCCAGAACAGAAAGATACAAACATTTTATTTGGACCATAAGGAACAGTTTTCTAGTATCAAATATTTTTCAATGTATAAAAGACACTTGGGAACATGGGAAGTTAAGATGAGAAGATAACATGAGGTAAGATGTGGTAATATTCGGTAAGATGACGAGATGAGGTGAGATGATGAGATAAATTGAGATATACAACTTGCTTTACAAAGAAGTTAACATTCCCGGTATCTCAGATTTTCTTACACAGCGACAGAACACAGAATCTGTTCAACATTTCCTTTTTCAGAAATTAAAAACGGGCGGTACGGTGGCGCAGTGGATAGCACGTCCGCCCCACAGCAAGAAGGTCCCGGGTTCGATTTCCAGCTCGGACATTTCTGTGCTTGTGTGGGCTGCCTCCGGGTACGCCAGTTTCCTCCCACAGTCCAAAAACATACACAGTAGGCTAACTGGCTATTCCAACTGAATTGGCTACCTCCGCCCCTAGGTGTAAAGCCGAACACTGTGATGTTTTGAAAGCACCAAATCTATCAGAGGGGTAAATTCCCGGTTTGCGTCCTAACAGAATAATCTTCTGAGCTGCGTGCGATCCTAGTGTCTAAGCAGGAACTTCATCACACTGACTTGTGCCGAGATGATGACCCCTGCTGTGGACTACACTGAGAGGTTTTTCAGCTGTCAAACCCATTTTGTCCACTAGAGGGAACAGATCAGATTTTTCTGATTTTTCAAATTCCCATTTATAAATCTGCATTCAGCGGGAAAACGGCTCCCACACACACCACCGCCTACTTCCGCAAATGCACAAAGCACTTTCTTGTGCTGCTTAAGGGACAAGATGAAAGTGGAGAAACGGTGCTTCCAGAAACGCTGCGTGGTCAGAACGGAGAAACAATGTGCTCGAGTGTGTGTGTGTGTGTGTATCCAGGGATCAATAACATGCGAGTCTCACTAACTCATGTGCATACACACCCTTATCTGGGGTAGGTCACTTCACAGCACTGTTTAGTTAAATGGTTCACGTCAATGACAAATGATCTACCACAAACTACAACAAAAGACTCTGAGCAGGAATATCACCCTGCACAGGCTGAACCCCTACAGACGAAATAGAACAAGGTACAACAGCTAATTCAGCTCTTAGGGAACATAGACTCCCCTCAACCCTCAGCACACAACAACGAAATACAAATAATTTAAAAAACACAATAAAACGGTCAACGTCAGCCCCCAAACAAAACAATACCACACAACAACAAACCGTCTGGAGCAGGGGTCACCAACCTTTTTGAAACTGAGAGCTACTTCATGGGTACTGAGTCATACGAAGAGCTACCAATTCTCCTGAAATTACACATTTGCTCAGTTTGACTTTAGTTATACATTAGCAATAATGATTAATGATACTCATCTATGTGGAGACACTGATCATGTTAATGATTTCTCACAATAATTATCAACAATAAAAATCAAAAATTAATTTTAGACGCAGCTCACTAGTGAGTTGTGCTATTTTTAGAACAGGCCTGCGGGCAACTTATATGGTCCTTGGGGGCAACCTGGTGCCCGCGGGCACCGTGTTGGTGACCCCTGGTCTGGAGGGTTAACCCGAACCAAACTTCGCTTTCAACATGTGTAATCTTCAGACGTAACACCACAAACAACAACAACAACAAATACAAAACATTAAAGTGTAAACACACAATTACTTACAATTAATTACTTACTTACTCACAACTATAGTCTATGAAAAAAGAAAAAAAAACAACAATAAATTTAACTTTCAGATAAAATGCAAAAATTTTGTATAATTATTCAATATTTATATATTTTTTAAATATTATATTAATAAATCATATGGAAGAAAAATTACATTATATCATTAGGTTAAACACTATTAAATTAAATTCATGTATTATTAAATTATATCCAACAGGGAAAATGCAAAAATGAATCACAAACAAACAAACAATCAAAATGTATAACAATTAAAGAGGACAAGGAACCTAACTGTCGGATGTAACAACAGCAGTACACAACAATCGACTGCACAACATATCAAACAAAACGCAACAATGGAAAGCAACAACAGATGATTCAACAAAATAACAAGAACAATTTCAAAGAACAAAAAAGCCCAGCAATCCTGTATATCAACCAAAATGTCAAAATTGGTCGAAAATATTTAAACATTCCCGGATCCAGAATTGTATCCGGATCATCTCCCAAATCTAAAGAAGTCTTCCTTGTCCAAAGCCGCCTCTGTTAGAAATTTCATGAAAATCCGCACGTGACTTTTTGTGAAAACAAATCACGTGTAAAACAACATTGATTCAATCTCTCAGAAAACCCCTTATACCAGAGCGACATCAAACAATCCAACATTAACACACTATATTTAACCAACTATATAAAAATATTTACTCTTATGTATGTGACAAAAATGTGACAATAATTTCAACCCTCAAAACTCAAAACGACAAACAAAAACACAACAATACGCAGATTGGACACAAGAATTTATGGCAATAATATACAACAATCAAAATAATAAACAATACAAAAAATTCAGTTTAAACAAAAATAATTATGATGGTGAATTTAACACTTGGATATTAAAAATAGAAGAAACTCAAGCCTTAAATAAGAGTTCACCTAACAACAGGCGTAACTGGTGATTAAAAATGCACAAGAACAAAAATTTAAATGTTTAACTCTCCGTCAAAATCGCCTGGAGCTTTACAGCCGTGTGAGACTTCTGTTGTAAAAAAACAAAAAAGGGTGTGTTTTGTGTGCATATGCCGACAAAAAGAGGGCATGTCTGTATACGCACATGGAAGCAGCTGCGCTATACTTTTGCAAAGACACTATTCCAGAGTTTTGGTAACACAACAGGGGGAAAAAAGGGAAACAAGAGAAGGAGATCTCGAATGGAGGAGGAGGACGTGCTGGAGGAAGCTGGCGGGGGAAGTCATAACGACACTACAAATTTCTGCATCGCACCACCCTGTCACCAAGTTAAAGGGAAACTAAACCCAAAGTTTGCAAACACTGTAAATGTCACATCAAAACGTGCTTTTGTTACAGGCTTCTTCATGAAAAAAAAAAACAAGTGATAAATCCGTACACAGGGGAACGACTTCTGTCTATGGAAAGTCACACGCGATTCACTGATATCTGGCGATAAATACGGAAGGAATTTGCATATGAATGAACAATGGGACATACCATTTGTTCCTATAAACGAACAGAAGTTTGTCTGATTTGTCTGCATGTAAATGTAAGCTTGTATTATGTGCGGCTGTGCTTATTTCTTTTATTTTATTTAGCCTGTAAGTTTAATATCTGTATACTGTTATTTTAGCCATTATATGAACCGAAGAATTCCAGTCCTACTCTTGGGATTTCACACACTCGCAAGAGTAAAACGAATTACAAATGACAGGCTAATGCAAACTATTATACGGGTTTCAGCAGGTTGCAACTTCGAAAATGTAAGTAAAAACCACCTGATGATGAAAACATACGCATTTTCATGTGCAGCAAGAGACTCTGGAAGGCCTTTCTTTCATTTTGCTTTAATGTCCTGTAACAGCATGCTTAATTCTTTACATGAAAAAAAAAAAAATACTGAAAAACGCAACACGAATAAAAATGAAACAGAGCTGCTGGTAAAATCAGCCTCGTTTTTTAGGTCCGTCTTTACTTTCACAGTAAAGTTGCTTCACCTGCATCCAGTACTGGCCTTGACCCTTTGACACACAGCTGCCCCTGCACTATTTTTAAATATTACCAGCCACAACGGGCAAATAAGGAACTGGAAAAAGGAATTCTTCTTCCGGATATTTGCAGTGGCACCGACGCACGGTCCTTCATTCACAACACCGTGTGTCTGGTCTCATATTTCACACACAGCTCATTAACAGCTCACATGGGTTCTGTGGCTTCCAGTCTAAACAAATACATTAAGCTCTCGGTGAATGACAGAATAATTTCATGTGGAGGATAAAAGCAGTGTCTGGAGGTGATTACACTGAAAGTGCGGGCTTTGGTCTATATATAACTGTTCTGAAGGAAATCAATCTCCTGAACAGGACCGCATGTTTCAGCCAGTCAAGTACAGGTTCAGAAATATATTCATTTCAACGAACGATCTCTACAGTTGAAGAGTTTACAACAATCAAAAGGGGTCGATGTTTGGACCGCTCGATTCCAACAGAAATTGTCATTATTTTTAACAATATATTTTTTTTATTATTGCTGCTTTTATTAAAACTTATAAAATTACTAACAAACTGCAATATTTCAACAATATAAAGGTGAGATCGGGGTTCATCCTGGAAGTCTGACAAACCCGATACTGAAGGAGGGCATATTAACCTTGTTCTCTTTGAACAACAATAACAGTATGACGCTGCTTGTGCTACAGAAGGAACAAATGTGAAACCTGACATGTTAGTATTTTGTTGCTACAAACACTTTTTGCCCTGAGGGTATGTAAACTTTGCCTCACGGAAGTCAATGGGTTGAGGATAAAGACGTCTCCGTTCCGCATCCAGGGCCTGCTTATTTCAGAGCAATATTCAGGCCTGCAGTCATGTTTTTTTATTCTATCCGAGGTCACTAGATATTAGCAATCGTGTGCCCTGATTGGCTAATCTACTCCAAGAATATCAGCTCATATACCGGGAAACAAAATCTTGACCAACCTGGAAGTGCTGCTGGCTAGCTCCACAAGCAAACCAGAAGAGCTACTAACCTACTCTGCCAGTTCTACTTTTTATATAAAGACAGTATTTTTTTTATTTTTAAGCAATTTGGCACTTTTCCCCCCACAAACACACATTTTATTGTGCTAGTGAAATACGACTGGACTACAGGCCTTCAGCTAACCAGTTATCTCCATGCTAACAAGCTAGCATTGTTCTAGCCGGCTTGCAACAAAAAGCAACATAAAAAGGAATTTTTTTTAACGTTTAAAATTTTAAGAAGTCTCCATCAAACGCAACTTTATTGAACTGCTGAAGTAACAGGCCTTGAATAAAATCAGAACACTTATACTATATCTGTAGTTGTAAAGAAACAGAATACAAGATATATAAATAAAATACTATAAACTATGAATATATAAAAAATTACTATACTTCTTACAATCTAGAGGAAACAAAACAATTCTTCCACTCCCTCTGGTCGTATATGACTACTAGCCCCCTCGGCTAGAGCTTTTCTAGGCTCATATACTCTCAGAGGTTGTGAAATAACCATACGCTTCACAGGCATGGCGCAATCTGATTGGTCCACTATCTTGGGATTAAAAAATTATTATTCCGAGTGTATAATGCTTGAATTAAAATGACAGACTCTCACAGTTCCTGACAATCATTTGGAACAACAGATGTCATCGTTATCACTCTTTAAAATGAAAAAAAAATAAAATAAAAATTTGATACAATCTTAGTTTTTTGTTTTGGGGGGGGGGGGGTGTTCTGTGATACCTATAAAGCACCTATACAGAGCAGGATGTAGGCAGCAGAATGGACCAAATTCTAAAGGAGAATGCTACGTAGCGGGTAGCTCGATCAAAGCGCAGAGCGATCTCATTTTAGTTTGCTTTTCTTAATGTTTGTGTGCAGCACATACTTCAACTCTTCAAGAGACTTAAACAGACGTCATTACACCGCCCTGCACCTGCTCGCACGTGTAACCAGAGTTCACCGGAATCCATCACGATTTTAAAAATGTAAAAACAAAAAACAAAACAAACATAAAAATCTCTTTTTTTTTAATGCTCCAGTGTAGAATATACCAAAACAATTATGCGCCTCAGGCTTGGTGGATCCGCTCCATCTTTCGGCAGGTGATCCACCTGTACGGCGACATGAGTAAATCCACACTCTGCCTGCACGTCACTTTGCAAGTCAATACAAATGTAAAGTTCACGTGCTGGAATGTCCCCGCACTACTTCTCCAGAGGAAAAACCCGAGCTAACTTCTGGCACCTCTAACCCGATTATCATGCTGGCGGCGATAAGACTGACATGTAACTCAACCTCATTTTTTAACCCCTTTTATTCCAGCCAGGAGTTTCCGGCACACATGAAAGACTGACAAGCTAAACATTGTGCTTATTTTCACTTATTACGCCACGGTGATGACGAATTCTTGATTCTGATTGGACAGATGATGGAAGGAGTCTCCAGTGTCTGTGAGTTTTCCATGACAGGAAAGAGACGTTTGGGAAGAAACAACTGTAGCTAGACATTCCACAACATCAAACGTCAGGCTAAATGTATAAAATATATTGTTGTCAAGAAAAAAAAAATAAAACACTTGAGGAAAAATTTGTTTAAAAACGAATCTCTTAGATTATTTCCCTCCAGCCGCGTCCCCGGGAGTGCACAAACCACAGACCTGCCTCAGTCGGGCACACTGGATTCAAATATGCAAACATGTGCAAGCTTTATGCCTGCAGTGAAAATCGTAGTTAAATTAAACTCAAAGGGGGAAAAAAAGAAAAGTGAGAGGGAGGGAGTGGAGGAAAAAGAGAGAGTAGGCAGAGGAAAGTAAAGGATGGAGCGAAGGACGGAGAGACGACTGGAGCCAAAAAGAGAAGCGTACATACTGGTTCGAGACCACGCGCTGCACCCTTCCACATTACTGTGTATGCCCGTGTGTTAAACACACTTCGCATGTGGGTGGCCTCCGAATGCAATCGCTATGGCAACGGTTTTTCCTATATGGATATCAGGGCTTTAAATGGCTGACTTGTGCGACACGCAACTCAAACGCGTGATTGGACGAAATCGCTGTAGAGTTTCATTGGTTTTTTTTTTTCCCTTCCAAAAAAACCCCAATAACTCTTCCAAAAATATCAAAACATAACTAACTGGAAGCATCACCAGTAACACAGAGTGTGGAGGTCAGTCTCTAGGTGACATCAGACAAAGAAACAGAGGGACAGTGTTCTGCGTATTATATGGGACACCACACCATTATGATTGGCTCGTATTACTTTTGAAAGGAAGAAGTGAATCCAGTGACGATATTATTGTGAATAGACACCAGATGCAAAACAACATTTCAATATTCCGGTGTATCGTCGACGCTCGTGGACGGGAATATCGCGATATCGAGAACTGATCAGTACATCGCCCAAGCCTTAGTTCACTAAGAGACAGAACTACACACATAGATGCGATACTGTTACGGGTTTATTATTATGCAATAACAAATGGTACGCCACCGTTTCACCCTTATTACGATCAGTTCCAACAATCATTCACTGGGTATTATCTGGGTATTACCCTGCGTAATGTTTACACCTGATAATTAATACACTGCTACCTCCGTACACATCCAACCCTCTGCCTGGATCAGTATAAGGTACAGGGTGGGGTGGTACTGTCTTTTTACACTGTCCTGCAATATTTGCAGCTCCTGCACGCATGTACCTCATGTTGTTATGTGTGGTCGTTGTAGTCCTGTGCTATTTTGGTGGCACCATATTCCTGGAGGAATGCGATTTTGTTTTAACTGTATACGGTGAAAAAAACGACAATAAAATCCTCTTGTTTACATAAACACTATTATTCCGCTGCTATAACTTTTCACGCAAACAGCGGCCTCCATTCGGATATTCTGAATGCGTCCTCCTTCGGAACTTTGCGTTAATAAATTAAGAACGGGATATGATGATATTATTTTGAGCTTTAAGAGCATCTTCCGACATCACTCGCGGACTCGCTCTTAAATGGGAATATTACAGGAATGGTTATAGGAATGAAAGAAATGCTTGTCATTTGGGACAAAAACAAGCGCAAAAAGCCTGGAATACTTCCTAAATTAGAATTCCGCTAAAATCCTACAAACATCCAGCAACTGGTTTGGCAGATATCATGGGAGCGTGTACGTGTGGACACGCCTACCCAGACATGACCGCACAGGCATCATAATAATAAGTAAAATCTGGATGAGACTGAATTAGATTACTGTTTTGTACTCAGGAACATACCTGCTATTACAAACAAACAAACAAACAAACAAACAAGCATGCGCACAGAGAGTGAAAACCCCCACCAAGCACAGCAATCTCGTAAGAATGAACAAGTGAATATACAAATAAATTAATAAATAGGCACGAGGAGAGCGCAAGCCTCCGCCAAGCCCAGCAATTCGCTATAAAAACAAACAAACAAACATGCAAATAAATAAGCACAGACAGTGCAAACCTCCGACAACCCCAGCAGTCCCCTATATCAATAAGCAAATAAGCATGCACAAACTCAGAGCGCAAACCTCTGCCAATCCAAGCAGTTCCCCAAATAAATAAACAAATAAATAAATAAATAACTCAGACAAGCCCAGCGTTCCTACAATATGAATGAATAAATAAACAAATAAACAAGCACAAGCACTCAGAGTGCAAACCGCTGCAAAGACAAGCTTTTCCATAAATAAATAAATAAACAAATAAACAAATGATCTGTCAGCAAGTGCAAACCTCAGCCAAGCCAATAACAAACAAATAAAAGAATAAATGAATAAATAAAGTATCCATGAGCTATCAGAGAGCGCAAACCTCCGCCAAGGCCATCGCCGATGTGAATTGCCTTATCTCAAAATAATCATAATTTAAAAAAAAATCCGGGATCATCACCAAAATTTCATGGAGTCTTCCTTGTCCCTGAAAATCCCTGACGACAAACACACAAAGGGAGGGTGAAGCGTAATAAAGGAACCTGGAGCTCCTGCACCCTTCTCCGGCCGCGCCGCGGGATCTTCAGGGATCACGATCGCCGCTCATCCATCCAGACGTCTTCAGTAAGACGCGGAACACCTTCATGGAGGGAACGGTGTGTACCTGTTCACCTGTTCAGGTGCTTGCTAAGCAGCGCCTCTGACGTCACGCCAGACGCTCGGACCCCAACCCCCCCAGAATAAACCCTCTGACAGCCGAACTGGGTTTTCATTCCTGGACTGAGATGCTCCAAATTCTTCCCAAGTTTCTTGCAGAGATCCCCAAACCCCCTCATTCCTCCCCCCAACTACTACCGCACCTTCAGCCCTGCAGTCATGGAGATGAAAACATCATCATCATCATCTTCATCTTCATCATGCTGGGTTTTCTTTCTGATTTACGGTAGAACCGAGCAAAAAAATGACCGCGCGCGCGTTTGCCCTTCTTCCTTCCTTCCTTCCTTCCCTTCTTTCAGCTCTCCAACAACTTTTCCTCCGTTTTTCACTCACCTTCAGGAACACATGAGCCGAGAGGAGACGGCGGTCCTATCCGTCACACACCGCCATGTTCCGGAGTCTCCAAACTTTCAGACTCCCACCGCGGCACCCAGACCGGAGACAGGCTGCTCGGCGCTCGACGTCGCTTCAACTTCGCCAGGGTTTTACCGTAAACTCCACAACAGCAGCGCCTAAGGAACGGGGTGTCGCAATCTCGCGCATGCGCAGCTTCATTCAGCGGATTGGGTGGAATTTGACATGCCCATAATAATAATAATAATAATATTAAAAATAATAACAATAACACAACAATAATAATAATAACAATGATAATAATGATACTAATAATAACAACAATAATATTAATAATAATAATAATAACAATGATAATAATAAAAATCATGATAATAATAACAATAATAATAATAATAATAATAATGATAATATTAATAATAATAACAACAACAATAATAATAATAATAACAATATTAATAATAATAACGATAATAAAAATAAAAATGATAATAATAATAATAACAATCATGATAATAATAACAATAATAATAATAATGATAATATTAATAATAATAACAACAACAATAATAATAATAATAATAACAATATTATTAATAATAACGATAATAAAAATAATAATGATAATAATAATAATAATAATAACAATCATGATAATAATAACAATAATAATAACAATAATAATGATAATAATAACAATAATAATATTAGTAATAATAATAATAATAATAATAATAATAATGTCACCTGGAAAAGTTATTCAAAAATTATTTATAATTAATTTCTTTCAAAATATAGACTATAAGAAAGGAGCACATCCATTTACATTCATGGCATTTGGCAGACGCCCTTATCCACAGCGACTTATTTCAATTGAGCGATTAAGGGATAAAGGCCTTGCTTAAGGCCCAGCAGTGTGAGATTGGTGGTACTGGGGCTTGAACCGCTGAAGTTCTGGTCAGAGTACTTCTCAATACATCATCATCATCATTATCATTAACAACAACTCATAATAACAATAATAATAATAATAATGATATTAATAATAATAATAATCTGCGATGGCCTGGCAAGCTGTCTAGGGTGTACCCTGCCCTCGCCCAGAGTTGGCTGAGATGGGCGCCAGCCTCCCCGCAACCCTAATTGGGATTAAGAGGTTCAGAAAATGAATGAATGAATAATGATGATGATGATGATGATGGCAATATGGCGTAGTGGTTAGCACGTCCACCTCACAGCAAGAGGTTCCTGAGTTCGAGTCCCGGGCTCTGGTGTTTTTGTGTGGGGTTTGCATGTTCTCCCTCTGCTTGTGTGGGTTTCCTCCAGGTACTCCGGTTTCCTCCCACAGTCCAAAGACGTGCACATTAGGCTAAATGGCTGTTCCAAATTGCCCCTAGGAGTGTGTGTGTGTTGCCCTTTGATGGTCTGTTGCCCAGTGTTGACTGAGACAGGCTCCAGCATCCCTGCGACCCTATGAGTGAATCAGGGTGAAGGAAACATTTCGGGGGGATGGAACACAAACCCAAACCAGGACACTTCAACAATCTTAATAAAAAAAAAATTCTTTGAAATAAAAGACATTATTTGAGGGATTTTATTACTGTGAGTACAGAATACAGTATGATGAGAAATAAATACCCAAAGCTGGAGAGGCATTAAAGCAATCTCTGGATTTCCAAACTCAACACAATACATCACCTCAGGGCCAGAAAAAACATGAACAGAAGCTTTAATATAACAACGTTACCAGGGTCCATTATGAGGCAATCCTGTAAATCACGTGTCCTTTCTTGAAATGCTGTCATTACAACACCTGTATAAAGATGTTGAAATACTACAGACAAACTGTACATGCGAATATTACCCCAGAGCTTTTGTAGGCGGAGTCTTTAATTTGACATACCGTGAGGAGAGTGTGGTTTGGGACATCAAAATATTTTTTTCCCAGGAACTGGTGCCAACACCTCTAGGATTAGCATCATTACATGCTAACAAAATGCATGTCACATTCGGAATATGTCTAAAACTGCACTTGTGCTTCCTATCTGTCCTTCTCTCTCTCTCTCTCTCTCTCTCTCTCTCTCTAAGTGTCTCCATGCTTGTAAGAACAGCATGAGCAGGGAAGGGTTTGCGCTTTATTCAGGAGTGTATTTTTTATTCTCCCCAGAGAACGGGTACTCGGGAACCTGGTTGAAGTGGCCCATGAGGAAAATGGCCACCGTTCCGATGGAAAAAAGCAAGATGGCCGCCCAGAAGCAGACTTTATCGATCATCTTGCCAATCAGCACCCAGCTCTCCATCTCCTGTGGGTGAGAACAGAGAAGAGAAGTGACACAGACTACAAAAAAGCCTGATGCGCACTCACACACACACAGACACACACTTACAGAGCCAATGTCATTCTGTTCTCTCGTGCTTTGTGCAATGAAGTTGCAGGCGTCCACACACTCCTTAATCTCTGGTGCTGACTGAGCCAAACTCTTATACAGACTGGCCGTGGTGCTCACATCTATTGTGTCCACTAGAGGGAGACAAAAACACAGAGAGAGGCACAAGCATCACAGCTGTGGGTTATTACTACTGATATATATATATATATATATATATATATAAAAAGACTGAATTTGAATTCTGAAGCCAGATGGCAGCCATCTTGGTAAAACCACTTGACTTCACTATGGGGGGGTACACTTGGGAAACAACACTAAAAGTTTACTGCTTTACTTTCTAGCATTCTTTAGTTGATGTGTCACTAGGTCAATCAGTCATCCGTCTCTCTGTCTTCCTGTCCGTCTATCCATCCTTCATTCATCAATCTGTCATCTTGCTATCCATCCATCATCCATCTTTCCTTCTATCATTTTTAAATCCATAAGCCATTCTGTCTGTCCATCATGAATCTATATATCCATCTGACTCTGTAATCGAAAGTAGTGACGTGTACCGAATGACCGCGTGAGGCCGTGTCTCTCTCTCTGCTTGTCGAACATCATCTCGCTCCTCGGCTGCTTCAGTACGTACTCCTCGGCGCGCTGCATCAGGCCAAATGAGCTGCGTCTCCTTTCCCTTACTCCGTTCATCCCCCCGGCGTCCTCTCCTTCATCCACAAGCGGGGTCATACCCAGGAACCGAGGGATCACCTCCAGGAAAATCTGGCCAAGAAATAAAAAGAACTTCCTGTAATGAACAATGACAGCCAATTAGCCTAATGTGCATGTCTTTGGACTGATGGTGGAAACCGGAGAGCTCAGAGGAAACCTCAGGCACAGGGAGAACATGCAAACTCCACATAAAAACACCCTTGCCAAGCCAGGGACTCAAACCCACAACCTTCTTGCTGTGAGGCAGATGTGCTAACCACTACGCCACCGTGCCTATACTGTAGGTAATAGTCCATCAGCGTCCCTGTTACATGAAATGAACCCCATACTGAAGACCTACATGTTTGATGTTGCGAGGCATGGTGTGTGTGCTTGGGCTCCGGCAGGAGTAGTTCAGGACGATGATGCAGTTGGTGACGATGAGAGTAGTGACGGACATGACGAAGATCAGGTACCTGAGAGGAAGATTCCAAACCAGCAAACTCAGGAAGTTTTAAAATATAGTATAAAAATTCAAAGGAAACAGAAAGAATTATTCCCACACAGGGACTCACTTCCCGATGAGAGGAACAGAGAGAGACGTTTCTGGGATCTTCTGAGCGATCAGAAACAGGAAGACAGTCTGAGCCAGGAGGACCGAGATGGACACAGTAATCTTCTGTCCTCCCGCTAGGAGATAAAAAGAAGAAAAGAAAAATAAACAATAAACCAACAAACAAGTCAATAAATAAATTAAGGGGGAAAAGGAAAAAAAAAAGGAAAAAAGAGAAAAAATAAACAAAGAATGAAAAAAGAATGAAAAGAAAGGAAAGCAAGAAAAAGTAAGAAAGAAAAGAAAGAAAAAAAGAAAGAAAAAAGAAAGAATGAAAAGGAAGGAAAGAAAGAAAGAAAAAAGAAAGGCAAATTAAAAAAGGATGAAGGAAAAAACATATACCAATAAAAAAAGAAAGAAAGAAGGAAGGAAAGAAAGATCTTATCATTTTATCTATCTATCCACACATGCACTCTTTCTCTCTTTCCTGCTCTCTCTCTCTCTCTCTCTCTCTCACCCTTAGCCGGCATGAAGTAAGCCAGTACAACGAGGGAGGAGATGAGTGAACAGGGCAGAATGATGTTGATGATGTAGAAGAGGGGTTTCCTCTGGATGATGAGGTTGAAGTAGACCTCCTGGTACTCCAGGTCATCCGGGGTGTAACGCGGGTTGGTAAGTTTGCGTGCCGGCCGATGCTTGATAGCCCACTCACCGTTTTCTGCGCAGACACATGATTGGCTGAGGGCTAGCTAATAGGAACGTGTGATTAAAGGGGGCTATCTGTTTATCTAGTATTAATTCTCCAGGACAGTGAAAGGTATAGAGGCAGTAGTAGAGAGAAGTGGGTTTATTATTATTAGTGGGGAGGTTCATGGTACCAGTGAAGGCTGCAGGGTCAATATCCACCCACTCGATGGGCTGTTTGGTTTCCGTATCGATGGCCAGGATCAAGTCGATCTCGTTAGCGCTGTATGTCTGAGACCTATAAAATATAACCACAACAAAAACCAATCTGGTTATAATTTAATCAGTCTAACAATCCCACAACAGAATATATCTGTTTTCCAGACTTCAAAACATCTGATAGCATCGAATCCAATGTCTAGAATCGACCCAGCTGCAAGTTTTCCATGAGGAGACATTTAAAGGAACGGTGTGTAACATTTTTAGAGGCTCTCTAAGCAGAAATTAAGTACATCATCAGTCAATACGTTGTAATCCACAATCATTAAAAGAAAGTCGTTGATTTTTCAGAACGTGAGAATAAGCTGTTTATATCTACATGGGAGGCGGGCTCATTCCCGTGGAGGCCGCCATCTTGCACAGACATGTTTCTGCAATAGCCCAGAACCATACAGGCTTCAAAGGAATGTGGGTCAGGAATGGAACTTCCTATTGGTTGCAATCTGCGATTTGCAATCCTCATTACTAGATGCCACTAATTATCGCTAAATTTACACACTGTACCTTTAAGTTATCTCTTTGATAAAAAGCATTTAAAGGAAATTGGGTGTGAAATAAAAAAAAATTTGGTTCAGCTGACAAATTGAAGAAAAGGACACCTTGAGTGTTTTTCTAAGACTTGGGTGCCTTAAAGCGTCCACATGGATGCATTTTTAATTAATTGCGCCAAAGCCCTTGACCATATTTGGACATTTCGTGCAATGCGTGATTTTTGAAGGACTTAGGAACGTCTGAAGGTCTTTCGCTCTGGTAAGTGTGTGCAGCGCTCGACTAAGCTGGGTTTGGTGTGTTTAGCGCTTCGGCATGAGTAAGGCGACTGATTTCCTTTCATGGGTTGAAAATTTCTCAAGACGCCACCTACTGGTGAACCTTCCTGAACTTCTTCCTGAACCTTGCAAGGCCCATACTGATAGGGTCAAATGTCTTGTACTTCTCTACATCATAAATAACAAATAATAATAATAATAATAATTTCAGAAATAAACAATGGGCTCCTCCCCTCCATAAGGCTCCGCCCTTTAATGGAAGTTTGTGAAACTGCTTTTCAAATATATACGTTGATCAAAACTTACCAATAAACTTCCGCCCAACACAATTCCAACCCTCACCCCACCCTCTACTGTGGGAATAAAACACCAAAAGCATACAGTATTTGGAAAAGAAGTAGCGTCAGGGTGATAGCATTAATGCTGCCTCTTCACAAGTGCTCTCAAAATCCCTCCACTTCATAATATCCATGTTGTCATATTGTACCTACCTGAAGACCAGCGTGCAGTTCTGCCAGTCGAATGGGAAGTAGGTAATTTCTATTGCGCAGGTGCTGCGGTAGATAGCAGGAGGCAACCAGTACATGGAACCGTCACTGTAGACTAGCACATTAGCATAGTATGCTACATCAAATTTTCCATCAATGCTACAGAGGAAAGAGTGATAGTGGAAAAAAAGACTGATTGAAAAGGCATTCTGGAAGATTAAAACTAATATTTGAGGTACATAAAAGAAGTTCATTGGACGAATCAGAGGTGGGTCATACTTGTTCTCCAGTACTATATCTGGTAGCCACACTGTGGTGCAGGGTACACGGACAATGTCGATGCCGTAGTACTCAGAGATGTTCCATGACAGCCGGTAATCGCTCCATTGCTGGAGCAGGAAAAGTTGAATAAATAATTTGAAAAATAATATAAAATTCTACAAATAAATAAATAAATAAATAAAGCAGACAAATATTGCTGCTTAAAAACATTAAAATATTAGTTTGCTTGCTTTCCACTCATTCTTAAATCAGTTCATTGCGCATATTAAAGGTATACGGTCCCGTCCCGTGCCCACAACATAACATCTGATTCCTTTATACAGGGTGACCCAATAAAACCTCCAACATTTCAAAGGTAAATAAAAAATAAATCCTTAAAGATCATTAAGTTTTTATTTTTCACACATGACACTTCATTCGGTACAGCTTTTATCCATCATGTATTAAAGATGATCCTCCTTTAAATGCTGGCTGTTATCATCTATACACACATGAAGGTGATTTCTAAAGGCTGCCATGAGTCATGTCGGGTGGAACAGCGGCGATCTCCTGCTAGATAGCAACCTTAAGAGCTTCGAGTGTTTGGGGTGGATGAGTATACACTCGTGATTTAAGGTAGCTCCTCGGTTAATAATCACAATTGGTGAGGTCGGACGTTAGGGGAAGAAAATCTAGTCAATTGTTAAGGTTGGTCATCATTAAAAGATTTAGCCATAACGGTGCTAAATGACATACGTCTGCGCAACATTGCACTGATTTAAAAATATTATCAAAATGGTAATAATACCTGTGTATATGTAAGGAAGTCCAGTCGGTTTACTGTAGAGCAATCATAGAACTATTGTAAGAAAACTGTATGATTCTAAACACATCAAAAGACCCAAAAAGCATCTAAAATTCCTACGTCTATCATCATTCATGACGTCGTACGGCTTCGCACAACAGATCTAAGAAATGGACCTGTTATCGAGAACATGTTGAAAACTTCATGATAAGCGTCAACGGAGGAGTTTTCTGTTGCACAACAGATGAGTTTTGTACGACATGCCCACAACCGACATAGGAATTTGTCCAATTTTCTATCATGGACCTGGTGTATACCTGTTTTGCGACATTCCATACATTACAGGGACTTTCACGTTTAAAACAATTTGCTGTGATACCAGTGGAAAATTTTGGGGTACTCACAATCTCAATCCACACATTGGTGGTGAGCGTCTCCTCTTTTTCATTCTGTGAAGCGAAACAATTAGGATTTGGTCTGAAATAAATTTAAAGCCAGGTGAAATACAAACAGCTCTTCAGAATTTTCACTGCAGTATCTATGGATCATTATCTGTCAGACTGTATAATAAAATCATCAGCTAGTTTGTATAAATTTGCATAATTAAGGTTAGTAAGTGCAAATAATGTGTGAATAAATGTTCACCATTTGCCCACTAGGAGGCAGCATTTCATTATAACTATGAAACCTGCAGATTTTTCAGGTTACATTTGTGCATGATGAAAGTACCTTGACTCCATAAGTGCCCCTCTAATTATTAATGTGACAAGTACATAAATGATATTTGGTTGTTACCAGGGAGATGAGGTTGGTGAGGGTGAGCTTGACTTGAACTTCCACCTTGTCTTCTGGGTGCCTCACTGGGCGGATGTTCTTATTGTAGTCCTTAAAAATAGCTGCTATGAGCTGAGTCTCTTCATTTGCACTGACTGGAGACATACACACCGGGAAGAGAGAAAGGATCAGTGCTTTGTAACAGATTGAGGGAAAGCTGGAACTTCACATTTTTAGTTATGGAAAGGAAGTTATGCTTTTTTTGGCACGGGTCTGTTTGTTTTCTTGTCTGTCTCTCTGTCTGCTAGCAACTGGGTTGCTGGGTTGGTGATCACCCAAGGATATTCCTATTAAATTTAGGTTAGAATCCATGCACCTATGACGTCATAAAATCCCTTTTATAATGGGCTAAAATTTAAAAACAAACATATCTCTTGTCAAAACATATCCGATTTAAATGAAATATGTTTTGTATGTTCAGAATCAGAAGCTTTAATGTCAGACCAAATTTCATCCGGATCTGAATCAGATTGTGCATTTGGAGGACAGTTATATTTAAATTTAACATGAGAAATCTCATTTATCAGGTTCAGATGTTTATATCTCTTTAAAATTTGATCTGATTAGGACAAAATTTGTAGAGGTATGTTGTCATTGTCAGGGAATTTAAATATACAACAGTCACTAATTGATTCTGTAGATGACAGAATGTTAAAACCTTGGCGGAGGTTTGCGCTCACTGGATGATCTTGTCAACTTTATTATTATTATTGTCATTTTTTATTGCTTATGTATTTTTCAATAAAAAAACAGCAATGATGCCATGAATGAATGCAGATGCTCTGCCCTCTCACAAGGATAGATCTTGCCATTATGGTGGTACGGTGAAGGGTACATCTTCTTTGCTTGTAGTATGTATATTGTACTTGCGACGGCACATGTGGCGTTAGCGTTTAAAGTAAAGATTTTAAGGTAAGTCAGTGGTCCATGTTATTATATGTACTTTCAATTCGTTTTTAAGGTATAAAGATAGATTCTCAAAGTACACAATACGTACCCCTGATGGTACGATTACAGCATGAAGGAAATACAGTATGGTATCTACATTTATAAGTAATTTGAGGGTATTACCAATACATCATCAAGTGATTTTGTTTCTTCTTTTCATTTCAGTGGCAAATTAGGCCATTTATTATATATCAAAAGAAATACTATTCAGTTAGCTAAAAAAACACGATTTAAAATAGAAATGATCTAAAAGTAGAGATCCTGGTCTAGGACTTTTTCCAACACAGCAGAGATTTACAACACCTGAAAGCATAACAACTGCTCAGCATGAAATTTAATTGTTAAACTGTCTCCATTCTTCAAAAGAGGCCAAATGCAAGAAAGATTAAAGAAACTAATGGCATAAAATCCTAGAGGACGGCAGTGAGAAAGACCCAACAGAATTGGTTGCATCCAGAACTCCACACCTACCTGGCACTAATGTATTCACAAATGTAGCTACCACCAAACAAGTCCAAAGAGATCGGGCCGCCATCACCACACTCGGTCGATCTCCACCTTCGACACGCCCGAGTGCGACTTTGTAAGAAAGAACCATCAAGAGTGTTTGTGTCTGAGTGGCTTCTTGCCCTTCCTGAGCTTCAGCTGTTGTTGAGCGCAGCTCGGGTTACACTCCCACACTTGGCACAGCTCTTCAAGTCAACCCCCTGGCCATTATTAGAATGATTCTTGGATCGGTATCTTCCACTGAGCATGATAGCAGTGATAATGATCATGAAAACAGGTTAACGGAATGGTTTTCATATATATTAAGGACAGGAGAATACTTACAATATATTTTTTAATGTACAGTATTTACATTTATTCGAATAAATGCAAAATGGTGCAATATTTACCTTAGTGTAACAGCATGGCAAAGTGTCCAAATTTCTGTGAGTAGTTTCCTTTGTAAGGAATCAAAATAAATGGGCTCAATGGAGTGCAGAACTGGCTGCATGGCTGTTGTCCATTTCACCCCACTATGATATAAATAACCAGCACTTTGACCACCACGGTCAATGGCACAGGAGGCGTGCATTTTTATTTGTGTGTATCTGTATGTCTGCATAATTATAAGCATTGACCAGAATGGGGAAATATCCGACAAGCATAAATTTTATACATTAAAAATAAATAAATAAATAAATGAATAGGGCAGCATGGTGCGGTAGTGGTTAGCACATCTGCCTAACAGTTCGATTCCCGGGCCCGGCCGTTTCTGTGTGGAGTTTGCATGTTCTCCCCGTGCTTGCGTGGGTTTCCTCCGGGTACTCCGCTTTCCTCCCACAGTCCAAAAACATGCACAGTAGGCTAACTGTCTGTTCCAAATAGCCCCTAGGTGTGAGAGTGTGTGTGAATAGTTTTGAGTGCGTTGGCCGAGCTGTCCAGGGTGTAACCCACCCTGATGGGCGCCAGCCTCCTTGCGACACTCATTCGGATTAAGCGGCTTAGAAAATGAATGACAGATAAATAACTAAATAAATGATGACAGCAAAATTAGGGTCACGGAGAGGCTGGAGCCTATCTCAGCCGACTCTGGGCAAAGGCGAGGTACACCCTGAACAGCTAACCAATCCAACATGCGGCAACACACACAACCGTTCAAACTTACACCTAGGGGGAACTTGGAACAGCCAATTAGCCTAAAATGCATGTCTTTGGACTGTTGAAGGACGCTGGAGTTCCTGGAGGAAACAATCTCGCCGAATTTAAACCCAGGGCCTCCTTACTGTGAGGCGGACATTACACCCACTACAGCACTGAGCTACCTGCATCATATCCAAAAGTGTGTTATTTCTCTAATAGCACAGTAACTATAGAACCCAATACTAAGGTTTCTTAAGTTATAAATGAACATGTCTCACTTTTTTTTACATCTCTTTCCAGCCAAAATTATGCAATGTTTGCGAAATAAACAAGAACAGTTTGAAACGTAGCGTCAGTGAATCCCAGCTCTGATACTGTTGTGAAATTCAGAGTGCATGAGAGTTCATTCAAACCTAATTCTCTGTTATCAAAAACAAACACCTTATCATTGGGGCGTCCTTTTATCACTGGCAGTGATTCGTATCAAGATACTAAAATGATTCATTCCTAAGTTAGATGGCAAGAGAGTATCAAGAGGTTAAAGGTCTAAAAGACTTTCACCTAGACCCACTTTCAGAATTACTTTCTACTAATCAGTGCTCTCAATATTGTGAAACTGGTATTGAACTTACCATTGTTCCCAAACTCGCAAGTCAACACACATGAATGATGAGTAACCACAACCTTACCATGGCAGAAACTACTCGTGCAAAGAGTACTGTTCAACCGGAGGTTGGGTTTCCAGTTACTCTTCCGTTTCATGTCTCATTTTCCACTTAGTATTTATAGAGCGCTATGGACGAAGATGTTTGGAATATTATGTAGCGCTCCAGTAAGGTCTAATGACACTTGGATAGAGTAGCCAATGAAATGTCAGATGATCAACAGCTGTCTCTTGCATCTTGCCCAGTGTACAATGATCAATAATCAATAAATCAACCAGAGGAACCTCCGCAACCCAGTATGGATAATGGAGCAAATCACCCCTATATGGATTCTAGTTTTAATAACATATGTGCCCATCTTACAGTATAATATATAGTACGTAAACTTGAACAAATTAATGGAAAACTCTCTCGTTTGAAGGTTTTAAAAGATGGCTGGGGTAAAAGATGGCTGGGATGATCTTTCACAGTTACTTAAGGTCAAAGGTAAGTGTCTCATTTGAAGTTCCATGTGCAGCTTCCTATTAGTGTTCCATAGTAATGTCATGTCTATCAGCACTCGTTTTGAAGTTATAAATGCTCTTTATTGAAACATTTGTGACCTTGTTCTGACCTTTACCTTTGACCTAGACATTTCAAAATCCAATAATTTCTGTGACTCAAGTAGGGTAGTGTCCCCACCAAGTTTAGTGAAAATCCCAGCATGGGTATGGTCAGGATTTTGGACAAACAGAATCATAAATGCTAGCTCTGTTTTGGGTGAAGGTACAGTAACAACACTGTGATATAAAGAAAACTGGTCTGGTTCTGTACAAGACTTTGAATGTATGTTGATTTTTATATCTACTTGATGCAATCCAGCCATCAAGCTGTGTAATCAGAGGTAAAGGTTTAAAGGTGGCTTCCTGGTGGTGCTAGTCCATTGACAATGGAGTTCTCAAAAAATACTTTTGCACCCTCTCACTAAATCTAGATTAACCCCAAAACAGCAACTGCTAGTCCAGCTGTCCATCAAAATACATGATTTATTTCCAAGTATTTTATTGATTACATAAAGTACGTTCTAGGAATTCAAGGGGCATGCTGACCCAAACAGGTATCACAACAACAATATACATTCACTGACCTCGTGGGTCAGTGAGTTCTAATAATATTCGTGACATGTCAGGAAAATATGACACGCCAAAAGATCTTACTGGGTAATAGCTTTTTAATCAGGACACTAAACAGGGTTGTTATAGGACATTGCCTTAGAGGTAGCAATTGGTTACACATAAGTAATCTATGGACCCACAGACTGAAAACCGCAGCATGAGGGAGTGAGGCAGTCCATAACACGTGAAGTCAACAAACTATGAGGAGAAGTATGAAGAGCAGAATCAGAAGGCTGTAGAAGGGAACAAGAGCTTGCCTGGGAAACATCAGCCAACCTGGGACCATGTGTGTATAAAGGAAAATATTGAAGAGGAGAAGGGGAAACAGTAGGAAAGCATGGGAGTGAAGGGAAGGGCCGCCTTGGCTGTTATCTTCATCTTCGTCGTTTTTTTTTCTCTTTGGCTCTGTAAGTACTTTTTCTTGGTGTCATCATCTTAAAATGATACCATGATTAATCCATTCCGCTAGAATTAAGTATCAATCAGTAACTCAAACAATTTGTTTCAACCTTACAGCATGTTCTCATTGATAGCATAATAACAATAAAGATGGACAATCTAGTATTGTAGTTACATATAAATTCTGACGGATGGATCCTTGCTCCAGATCACAATTTAGGCTGTCATTGATTATTTCAAATACAACCAGTCCCTAACAAACCTGTGAAGAGGCAAAGTGGGGGCAGCCATATCCTAAAGGTTAGAGAAGCGGCTTTGGGACTGAAAGGTCGCTGGTTTAATTCCCAAACCAACAGGAAAAATGTGTGGTGGTGGGGGAGTGAGCTGCACCTTCGCTTCCTCCACATTCATGGTTGGAGTGCCCTTGAGCAAGATACCTAACCCCCAACTGCTGTCCGGGCACTGTAATATGTGTGGCAGCCCACTGCTCCGAGTGTGTATGCTCACTGTCTATGTGTGTGTGCTCATGCTGGATGGGTTAAATGCAGAGGTAATAATTTCCCTTGCAGAATTAATACAGTATGACAAAATCAAAATAAAAATTAACAATAATTTAAAAAAGTGGGATCAGCACACAGAAACGTTAAGGATCCTCCTCAATCCCACCAACATGCCCTCCGTGGAGAAGGAAGACCCCAGGGGCTCGGGTTGGGGGTCTGCCCATTGCTGGGGTTAGGTTGCCAAGGTAGTCAAAAAGCTCCTCCGTGGCCGGGCTCTGAGGGTGGATGAGATCCGCCCTGAATAGCTCTTTACACTCTACAGGATCCTGGAGGGGACATGAGAGTTTGGCCAATCTGTCCACATGTGCTTTCTGGATT
Source organism: Neosilurus mollespiculum (assembly GCA_030014195.1). Taxonomy (NCBI): domain Eukaryota; kingdom Metazoa; phylum Chordata; class Actinopteri; order Siluriformes; family Plotosidae; genus Neosilurus; species Neosilurus mollespiculum. Next base: position 27,699,784 of record JAQMYF010000005.1, on the reverse strand, counting down.
TAGAGAAGGCTTTTGACCATGTCCCTTGAGCAATCTTGTGGGGTGTGCTTCAGGAGTACAGTGTACTGGACCCGTTGCTACGGGCCATTGAGTCTCTGTACCACCGGAGCCAGACCTTGGTCCGCATTGGTAACAACAGGTCGAATTCATTTCCTGTGAGGGTTGGAGTCCACCAAGGCTGTCCTTTGTCATCGGTTCTGTTTATAATTTTTATGGACAGAATTTCTAGGTGCAGCTGAGGCATTGAGGGGTTCTGGTTTGGTGGCCATAGGAACTCATCTCTGCTTTTTGCAGATGATGTTGTCCTTTTGCCTTCATTAAGCCGGGACCTCCAGCACTCATTGGAGAGATTAGCAGCTGAGTGCAAAGCGGCCGGGATAAGAATCAGCACCCAAGGCCATGGTTCTCAGGGTGGAATGCACCCTCTGGGTCTGGAATGAGGTTCTGCCCCAAGTGGAGGAGTGTAAGTATCTTGGGGTCTTGCTCATGAGTGAGGGAACGATGTAACTGGAAATTGACAGGCGGATCAGTGCAGCCTCTGCTGTTAAATGGAGCTTTTACTGGTCAGTCATGGTGAAGAGGGAGCTGAGCCGAAAGGCAAAGCTCTCAATTTATTAGTCGATCTACATTCAAACCCTCACCTATGGTCACAAGCTTTGGGTAGTGAACGAAAGAACAAGATCGCAGATACAGGCAGCTGAAATGAGCTTAATTTGCAGGGTGGCGGGGCTCTCCCTCAGAGATAGGGTGAGAAGCTCAGCCATCCAGGAGATGCTCGGAGTAGAACCGCTGCTCCTCCATGTTGAGAGAAGCCAGATGAGGTGGCTTGGGCATCTGAGTTTCGGATATGTCAACTATGTCTCTCGGCTAGTCTTGAAACGTCTTGGAATCTCCCAGGAAGAGCTGGAGGAAGTGGTTGGGGAGATGGATGTCTGGATCTCACTGCTTAGGCTGATGCCCCTGCAACCTGACCCCAGAACAAGCAGAAGAAGATGATGATGATGGGATCAGTTCACAAATCTAGTGGACTCAGGCACAGACAGAGTACCCACACCATCTTCTTCTGATCTTGACTATGCCTACTCAGGCCTCGGTAAACTGTTCATCGGGCTAGTCAAGAGTGTCATCCCATATGGTTTCCAATGTCGCCATAGCCCCACATGGGACAAGGAGTGTAATGCATAGCTAATAAGCAAGAAAAAGTAATCCTCGGTATACACTTCACGATTCAAAAGAAGCATGGAGCGCCACAATTTATGACCACGATTTGAACACAATTGCCATTGTTGGAACACAATTAGGGTACAAAAAGGAGGCAGGATTCATCCAAGAGATGAAGCCTGAAGAAATCATGCTTCCAGGTTCATCAAGATCCCCTAGGATGGTGTAACAAGGTCTGTTACTCTCTGTTAAGCCCTACTACGATTCCCGCATTCTATCACTTCAAACTGTCAATAAACTGTCATTACGATCATGAAAGTTCCACCAAGTTCCCTCAAGATCCCATGACCCCCCAAGCTCATCACGAATTCTCTCAAACCTGAAGATTGTGCACATCGTGCCCCAGTGTAAACCCAGTAAAGGGAAAGTGATTTCACTTTAGTTACAATTCACCCAACCTCCAGCAGAGGGCTCTAAAAATAACAAACTGCTCCTTTAATTCTTATGACGGCACTGCTCTTTGATCAGACATAAATTTTAAAATATAACATAAATTAGACTAAATTATGTATTTTTTTATATTCCTGCAACAGGTGTTTTTGGAAGACTAGCATGATATCTGGATTAGAATATGGCAATATTTAACAATATATTCTAACGTCATTGTTAGGGAGCTTATAAAATAGCACTTGATCCAGCATGTTTTATTTATCTCACCCACTAACTTGTGCCTTGACTGTGACGGTCATCTATCGAATTTACCATACCATCCCACAGAAGCTTGAAAACTAAAGAGAACAAAGAGTTTGTTCTTTGCCTTCAGCAATGATTAACCACACGCTACCTGTAATATACCTGTGTATGAGGCTATTTTACTACTGGGAAAGTTGACATAAGCTTGTGTTTATTATATGCCTGGCAAATTAATCCTTTCCTCCTTATTTTTTTTTTTAATAGATGGTGGTTTGGATCAAAACTGGGGCTACTGCGTAAGAAATCCCATTAAGCAATCTCAGGTATGTCTATTTCTGTAAATAAAATGCCTGCCGTTTTCTTTAACAAGCCCCTATACCATTAGAGAGACTCAAAAATGTCTGTTTGTCCACTTTATTACTTGCATTTGACCTATTATGCTTGCTTTCTTAGGCTAGTTTGGACAGGAGTAATGTCTCATCAGAAGACATCATGCCTCAGCTGGAGGTGTGTCCAGGACAGAAATTCCAGTTTTCTTATTTGCATATGCATCTGCAGACTGCACCTGTCTCAACCAATGATGTCTTGCTAAAACCATACCTGGCCAGCTGGGATGAGCTCATCAAGTAAGAAAACATATAGTTAAAGAAAGTATGCTCTTATAACCATGTCTGTAGAGAGTGTTTGGGGTTCTTGAGGTTCTTGAGGTGGTTTGTTATAGAGTTCTTCAGGTTCCTCACTGGTTTGTCACAGGGTTCTTCAGTTCCGCAGTAACTTGTTATAGGGTTCTTCATGTTCCTCAGTGGTTTGTTATAGGGTTCTTCAGGTTCCTCAGTGGTTTGTTATAGGGTTCTTCAGGTTCCTTAGTGGTTTGTTGTAGGGTTCTTCAGGTTCCTTCATGGTATGTTATAGGGTTCTTCAGGTTCCTCAGTGGTTTGTTATAGGGTCCTTCAGGTTCCTTATTGGTTTGTTACAGGGTCCTTCAGGTTCTTTATTGGTTTGTTACAGGGTCCTTCAGGTTCCTCATTGCTTCTTTGACTAGTCAAGTATTACTAGGCCTACTAGTTAAAACAAAGTTTCCATTGTTTTTTTTCCCTCTAAACTGTTGATCTTTGCTTTTAGGTTCATGGAGGCCTTGGGACCAATGGTGGGTATAATCTCCCAGGAAATTGAATCAAAGACTTCCATTATTCGTGAGCTTGCCAAAAAAGAGCAGGAGGAAAGAAATCAGCATGGGCAAGACTCAGCCTCACATGGTGCATATGTTTCAGTGCGCTCCATGATCGTATCAGAGCTGGAGCGCGGTGTAGTGAACTTTGATAAGTTTACGGAATCAGGTTGCAGGACTCTACTGCGCCTCCATCGTGCTCTCCTCTGGCTGAAGCTCTTTCTACACAACCTGGCTGAAGAAAGGAGTGAAATGATGTCGCGCAGTCCGTCTGACCTCTGTCGAGAGGCTTATAAACTCACCCTGGCTCAGCACCACTCATGGTTGGTGAAGAAGGCGGCAGAGTTGGCATTTGTGGCCATTCCCAACAGAAACTACTTCTATAAACTGATGTGTGTAAGGACACAAGCAGAGGCAGCAGCTTCACTGAACAGGGTGGTCAAAGCCATACAAAATGTGTATGACAGGACTCAGGTGGCATTGGAGGAACATAATATGCTAGCACTACCATAAAGACACGGAGTGTGGACATATGGGTAATACAATAAAATATCCACTAAGTGCATGCAGTGTTGGTGATACCATACAGAAGCACAGAACTGATGCTATAATGTATCAGCATGTTCAACATGCCATAAGGATACACAGCATGCTAGCAACACCGTAAGGATGCACAGCATGCTAACAGTCCCATAAGGACACAGCAAGCTAGCAATCCCAGGAGAATAAACAGAACGCAACCAGCACCATAAGGGAATGATAGCAATGCCATAAGGAGCCAATGCTGTTACTAGCATCCCGTTTGTCCTTATAGTAATGTTAGAGTCCCGTGAGGCTAGTAATAATGTAAGCATGTACAAAGTGGTAGTAATACCATAAGCACACGTAGCTTGCTGATAATTATTAAACGACACAAAGTACTAGCAATACTATGAGGACACAAAGCAAGCAAGCGATTCTGTAAGCATTTAAATAGCTTTTAATGGAAACGCAAATTGACCAAGATTAATATTAAGGCTCTGAGTGAATGTGTATTTACTATTTGCAGACACCTAATCATGATGTAAGTCATGGTTTTATCATAGTAGATGTGGTGTTTTTTTAATTCGTTCACTTTTTTTATATCACTACAGGGTTTATTACGACACACTGATACTTTAAAGCCTGGACTTTGGCTTGAGTGATTTCACAGACAGCACATACAACAGTACTGTTAACACTATCAATGGTATCACCAATCTCTTTGTACCAATCTCAAACAGGTACCAAACACCATACAGTTTCAACTAGTGGACCAATCTGCAGTTGTGAAACAGTTTCAGGTCCCAACATGACTACAATCATGACTTGGACTATGGAGACAACTTTATTCTTGGATAGACACACAAGACACTGGTGTCACTGATACTGCGATATAGAAACCCCAGAATTTAACAGAATTTAACACATCGTCCGTATTTATTGCGATATATAAGACAATTCCGAACAAGGCTTTCAAGATGAAATGCACAGACACTTAGGTGACTTTTATGTCCCAATTTTGAACCCGTTTTTTGGTCTGCAAGAGAGTCCTGGGCTTGGCCAAGGTGGTTCTGTGTGGAGTTTGCATGCTCTCTCTATGCTTGTGTGAGTTTCCTCTCACCGTCCAAAGACATGCACATAAGGCCAACCCATATGTTTGGAAGTAAGTGTGAATGGTTGTGTGTGATGGTCTGGCGAGCTGTTCAGGGTGTGCCCTGCCTTCGCCCAGACTTGGCTAAGATGGAATCCAGCCTCCCTGCGACCGTACTTGGATTAAGAGGTTCGGCAAATAAGTGAATGAATAAAGAGAGAAATTGTTTTGCATTGATTCAAGGTTATTATAAGGCATCTTCCGTTTCCCAGCATGACCATGTCCCTGAAGAAATATCATGATCTATAAAGAAACATCCTACCAAAGTTCAGTGAAAAATTTGTGTCCTGGACAGATCCCTGACCTCAACTGCAGTGAACAAGTTTCGGACGAACTGGTACACCGAGTACTCCCCGGACCTTCTCACCCAATATCAGCCTTGTTTACGGTCGTGCAGAAGCCAGAGCCAATCCCAAGAGACTCGGGGTGCATCCTGAACATCTCGCCATTCCATTGCAAGGCCAAAACAGACTGATATTCCTTCACACTCACAGTCACTTCAAGGGGCAATCCGGTATAGCCAGTGAACCTAATGTGCATGTCTTTGGGTTGGATGGTGGCGTAGTGGTTAGCACGTTCACCTCATAGCAAGAAAGGCCTGGGTCCGAGTTCCGGGCTCTGGGAATTCTGTGTGGAATTTGCATGTTTTCCCTAGACAAAGGTAGTCCAAAGACATGAATGTTAGCCGAATTGGCTATTCCAAATTGGCCCTGGGAGAGATTTTGAGTATGAATGGTTGTGTGTATGTTGGCCCTTTGATGGTCTGGCAAGCTGTTCAGGGTGTACCCCACCTTCACCCAGAGTCGACTGAGACAAGCTTCAGCCTCCCTGTGACCCTTATAGGATTAAGCGGTTTGGCAAATTATGAAAAACTGCATGTCTTTGGACTGTGGGAGGAAACCAGAGTACCCAGAGGAAACCCATTCTGAGCCCAGGGCTTGAACCCATGCCGTGAGGCAAGATTTCTAACCACCACGCCACAAACCTCTGGCCATATCGTATATATTTTATGACCTCAGTTTGCATTGAAAAAGAGTGCTATTTTTATTTATATCCATTCGCCCACTCTTTGCACCAATGTGCAAAGAAGCTCCGCCCTCAGAACCCACCTCTATTTCATATCAAACAACTAGTAAATCAATTCAAAACAGTCTACCAGTTGTGTGTTTACTTACATGTCCGGGAGCAACATCACCAGTCATCTGTTCAGGTTCATCTCTTTCACCTGTAATAATTCATCTTGGAAAATTATCCCGAGTGTATATTTAGTTTTTTCTGTATTGCTTGTCATTCAGCGCATTCAAAACACAGCACGGCACTTACTCACAGGAGAATGATCTCTTTGTGCTGGGGCGCCTCCTGACTACCGCCCTGTTTTTCTTTCCAAACACAATGAGATTTGTAAACAAAGACAATCTTTACGGCTTCTTTAACGTGTTCTACATATGTCCCAGATTATTTGTACATGTAAGTACAAACAGCTCTGGATTCTGGTACTCTGTGTAGAGTATTGTGATAGAGCTGGGTGCTGGAGTACCACACCCAGGAAGTGTAGAATCTGGACATGTCCACTAGGGGGTGCATTTAGGTACAGCATTGAGTAGAGACTCTGTTTAGCTCAGGAAGTGAACCAGAAGGAAACACAGCATGTCAGTTTAACCAGCTGGATGAGGGAATATATGGAGGTCTGTTGAATACTTGCTTCCATGATAGATTCAATCAGAAGAAAAAACAAACAAACAAAGAAAAAAACAAATAAAACAAAAAACAAATAAATAAGGCAATTTTAAAAATGATTTAATATTAATTTATTCCCCAAAACACATGAAGGAGTGTTTACGCATTGCATCTGTAGAATGTAGTTGATCTGACCTTTGACAGAAGAGTGTGTGTGTGTGTGTGTGTGTATGTGTGTGTCATCTGCTCATGATAGGTCTATTTTCGACTCCCAAATACCCTTAATGCGTCCTAATCTCTCTCTCTCTCTCTCTCTCTCTCTCAGCCATTCAAACAGAGAGGAAGACATGAAAGGGAGGTACAGCAAGGGACAGAGATTAAAGGAACAATATGTGAAAGTCAGACTGGATTGAGATTAAATCTTTTAATTAAAAACGACATTCGAAGTCTAAAGTGCGTTTTAAATTTGCTAAATAAATCTAATAGCAGACACCGAATCTGTCCATAAATTCACTCTTTCACTTTCGTAGTAATTTAAATGTGCTGTAATGATGCTACGCTCGCGACGGTACGGTGGTGTAGTGGTTAGCATATCCGCTTCACAGCAAGAGGGCCCTGGGTTTCCACTGGGTACTTCGGTTTTCCCCCACAGTCATAAGACATGTAGATTAGGCTAACTGGCTGTTCTAAATTGCCCCTATGTGTGAGTTCGAATGTTTGTGTGTGTGTGTGTGTGTGTGTGTGTGTGTGTGTTTTGCCCTGCGCCGCTCTGTCTGTTTAGGGTGTACCCTGCCTTCGCCCAGTGCTGAATGACCCTGCGACCCTAGTAGCAAGATTAAGCGATTCAGCAAATTCAAACCCAGGCTCCCAAGCGGCGTATAGACAAGGTGCACGACCATCAACCTGGAGATCACCGGGTCGAATCCAGGTTGATGCCGCAGTCATTCGTGTCTGAGAGTCCATGGGATCTAACATGCGAGGAAGGGATGGCATACATTCACATCCCTGTCACTCTCAGTGATCACCACCCAATCACGGGCGTCTGTGAGCTCATTCGTACGAGGAGGTGAATAGTGCTTCGCGTCCGAGTGTGTTAGGCCGCCTCCAAATATGCATGTGTGATATATGGTCCAAATATGGTCGTCTGATAGGGAAGGCAATACCTGATGGGTGGGAATTGATTATGTCTAAATTCAGGGGAGAAAACAGAAAAAAAAAAAAAACCCAAAACGAAAGAAAGAATCAAATCCAGAGCACAGCGATTGTTGTTGGAATTTCCACAGCTTTTAAGTTTGTATTTTATTTGGTTAATCATTTCAAGCTTAAAACAACAGAATTTTTTTTTTTTTTTACATTCCATAGCATTAACATTCTTCTTTTCAAACAAGAAAGCAACAAGAGTAAAAATACACACTAAACTTTAAAAAAAAAAAAAGAATTGCCACACAGTCAAACCATGTATTATATATCTATATCTGACTTTCAAATGTACATAGAATAATATATATCTATATCTATATATCTATAATGCCTATAATATACTACATTTCATATTGCTACACTGACCAGCTCATAATAAAAAGGCAAATCCCAAAGATAACACGCCGTGTAATATTGCTTTTTCAACGCATCACCTTTGTCTGGGTTTATTTGTTCTGCTAGCTCTGAAAACGGCAGCAATTAGCATGATACCGTCTCTTCAGCGAATCAGAGGGGGGAAAAATCAGTGTGTTGCTTCAGAAAAAAAAATAAATATAATAATGCAGTTCAAGTAAATCTGATCACTCCAGCAGGAGGTAGTTCTTATTTATTTTTTTATTTGAAAAAAGTCAGAAATCAGAAAAATCATACCTACAGTATGTCTGAATTTGTTATGCAGCTGTCACTTTTTTTAACACGCCAAAGAAGAATGGCGGTGAGAGACACGGTGAAGGAAGTGCAACATGAAACCTGGGGATGATGAATATTTATGATCCCTGCTGTTTGAAAGATCAGCTATCCACTGCTATATTAAATATATATCAGAGAGAGAGGGAGAGAGGGAAGGAGAGAGAGAGAGAGAGAGAGAGAGCAGTTGCCTCCAGGACACACACACACACACAATGAAAATCATAATGATGTTAGTATGGCCAAAGGAAAAAGATCCAGAAGTTCACAAAGAAAGACTGAAAAAAGAAAAAGAGAGAGAGAGAAAGCAAGAGAAAGAGAGAGAGAGAGAGAAAGCAGTTGCCTCCAGGACAACTACACACACACACACACACAATGAAAATCATAATGACGTTAGTATGGTCAAATGAAAGAGATCCAGAAGTTCACAAAGAAAGACAGGGGGGGGTAAGAAAAGAAAGTGAAGAAGAAAAAAACAGAAAAAGAGAGAGCATGTAAGGACAGGGGGAAAAAGAATGTAAGGAAAAGTATCTTAAAATGAACAGAAGAACAGAAAGAAAAATGAAAGAAAGAAAGAAAGAGAATGTAAGGAGAAAGGAAAAGAAAGAATGGAAGAAGTAGAGTTCATAAAAAGAAGATGGAATTAAAAGAGAATGTAAGAATAAAAGGGGAAAAGAAAAAAATGAATAAACGAAGGCTAGAAAAAGAATGGAAGGAAGAGGAAAAAAGAGCGTAAGAACAGAAGAAGAAGAAAAAAAAGAAAGAAAGAAAAAATGAATGGAGGGGAAAAATGAAAAGAAAGAACAGAAGCAAAACTCAGGCTGAAGAAAGAAAAGGAAAGAAAAAGGCAGTGTGAGTAAAGAAAGAAAGAAAGAAAGAAAGCAAAGTAGAAAAAAAATAGTTTGCTATGAATTGAAGTGTTGGGGGGGGGGGGGGGTCGGGTTTGGGGAGCATGATGTTCTTCCTTTTCCAGATTATCCAATCGGATTAAGAGATTAGGCAGGTAGAGTGAGAGCACACATCTCTTTCCTGCTAGAGGACACCTGTGTGTGTGTGTGTGTGTGTGTGTGTGTGTGTGTGTGTCCCTCTTTAACCGAACAGAGTGTGAGAGAAAGAAAGAAGAGTGAAGCTGAAGCTGCTTTTTGTTTGATGTGTGGAATGATTTATTATTTACGGAAAAACATCCTAAAACCCTCCACATTCTTTCTTTCCTACGATCCTCCCTACCATCACTCGACTACTAACGGAGCGAGATCGCTCGCAATAATATATAAGACATCGAACAAAAATGAGGATAACGCAAAGAAAGGTGTGTCCTCACACACCCACCCACCCCACACCCACCCACACACACATCACACACCCGAATCTTCATCATCACTCATCAGTCAAACCAGACCAAGTGCAAATCGCTACGAACAAACAAAATCTTTAGGTTTTTTTTTAATTTATGCGAAATACATTATTATACATGCAAAACTATAATATATGTCTTATTTATACATCTAGATAATATATATATATAAATAAGCATAAAAAGCCACACCTCCTGGAAATGAGGCGTGCTGGATGGTGAACCTGTGCGACGTCAGCAGTGATGATAAAAACCGTGAGCGTGACTTTTTGTTTTCCTCGCCCCCCCTTTTAGACACGACAACAACGACAGTGACGTGAAATGTTTAGCGGTTTGCAGCCTGATGTTTGCTGTCATCTGGCTGCCCCTGCAACACAATAGAACTCTTAGCCAATCAGAGAAGAGGATTTTCCAGGTGGAAATGAGGTCACATCCGGCGGAGGGAAATGTAGCTAGAGTGTAGCCGAGCAAGCGAAATATCATACAGTCGATATACCATACAGTCATAGTACGAAGTGTCGTGTTTGATAATATAACCATTTGAGGAAGTTCCAGCTGGAAGGATACGCCGTCATAGTTTCGGATATATATTCGCGTCATTTGTGTGTAAGCGTAGGAGAAAGGTCACGCACATACGCACTCGCATGCAGAAAAAAAGGGGTTAACAAGAAAACTACACGCGTATTTTTCATTTTTCAAACACCCCCTTGCCTTAAATTCACCTTGTACAAGTTCGATATTCTGTATATACCCCTATTTTGGGTCACATGACCTGATCGATCACAAGCTCGCCATCTCTTCGTCAGACCCCCCCCCCCTTCAGATTTCGATTGTAAATGTTTCTTTTACATTATAGTCATGCAGTATAAATAGATTTCTCAGATAAAATACTTGAAAACACTCTGTGTATACACACACACACACACACACACACATGTAGCACACACACACAAATCCAGCTATTTTATAATGATTTTTTGTGACACGTTTAACAATCTTGTGCATCCTGTCGTATATATGATCAAGTGCATGGTGTGTGCGTATTGTGCGTATGTGTGTGTGTTTGTGTGTGTGTGTGTGTGTAGCAGACGTTTACAGCATGTGTATACACAAGAGCATATAAGGATGGTATTTGAAGGCTTCCTTCAAACTATTTACTCGAGTTGATCCTCAGCTTGAATGAGACGCGGCCGGCGAACTTGTCGCGGTCATTGTTGGCCTGAATGTTGTTGGCGATGATCCTGCACTCCACGTTCACGTCGGCGTTCTGCGTCAGGTTCAGGAACTTGACGGCCACCAGAGGTTGCGTGTAGTTCACCTGCGGTGGAGAGCGAGCATGCAGTGAGTGTGTGTTGACTGATAACATGATTAGTTTGTTAGCCTAAGCTACGTCTATACAGGAAGCGATGAGCTACAGGCGGCCAAAAACAGTCAATAAACGCCAACGAAATAAGCGACAAGAGGTGGAATTTTCTCAAGCAGCACAAAGAGGCCAGGGGCAGAGTTCAGCCAAGCTGAACTTTTACGTGACACTACTTGAGCAATAACCGATCAGAGTTTAAAGATACCGTTGATTGACAGGTACCAGCAAACATTGAGGTCCCCAAAAACTTTTCCCATTCGCTTCCCTGGCGAACTGAATTCTCAGCAGCAAAGCAATTCACGTGTTGTTCAGTGCTTCCTGTGTGGACGCAGCATTACTCCCTAATTTGGTCGCCTGCCAACTCCCACCCACCAGCCAGCTTCCCCATTACGCTACAGCTATCAAGTGAGAAGGCTCCTCCCCTTAACCCCCACTGCAGCGCTGCTGATGTCCTTCCTTCACCAACTGGGAAGGGTGAAGGCTATTACGTGTCAAGAAATGTAAAGCCAGCCGGCGGATAGTGTATCACACTTAGAGGATAGTGCTATCTTTATCTTCCACATGCACGAGTTCATAGCCGTCCATGATTGGCTAGCGCTGGTGTGATTGACGGGGGAGTGACACGCACTGTTCACAGCCAATTCAGGCTGTACCGTTCGTTGCCCCACTTGACAACTTGCTTGCTTGTTATTAAGCAAAGATGGAACCCTTACCACAACCATAACCCTCTGCTACGCTAAACGTCATTACAAATACATACACCCCCCCCCCCCCCCCATTTCCCCATTATTTATTGTAACACCATTTTTTTTCTGGGTTGGCACATACCTGTGCCTTCTTGCCGTAGTACGGGAAGTACATGAGGTTGAAGGTGCCGTTGTTAGGGTAGTACGCCATCTCCCCCAGCTTGTCTCCATCGTCACCCTAGAGGAAGAGGTTAAGTGACAGACAGAAAGAAAGAGAAAGCTAGGGAGTTGATAGGAAGAACAGTCTGTAAAGAATTTGATCCAGAAGAAGTAAGAGAGCTGGCTGTTCATAGATGTGCAGGTCACATGATGTTTAGACATCGGGTTCTACTCCCGTGTGTTGAAGCAGAGATGAGCAAGACTATGCTAATTATTTGCTTGTTGGTCCCAGACTTTAGGAAATGTACTGTATTTATTTTGACTGGAGCAGCCATCGAGAAGGACGGAGTAAATTAAATCAATATTCAGCAAAATGTGCTAGTTGTGGGATGTCCCATGCCGTTTAGCATTGCTCTACCGGGACCCTGGACTCCGTGTCCCTCTCTGTCTCTCCTTGTCTTGATGTCACGCCAGTGTGTCACATGATCTACACATTCTTTGACATCATCAAATACTGTGATGATGTAGTGAGGGGCGCTATACCACCCTGGGACATCCCAACCACACAGCTTTTATGGACTGCTTCTAGTCTACGTCTATCTCTATATCTATTTCTACAAAAATAACCCAGAGCTACGTCTGTCTTTAAAGATGCTAAGTGACATCTTATCCAAAATCTTTAAGAGACTGGTCGCATTATTTTGGTCATTCTTACCCATTCGTCTAGGTTGATTTTGTATTTCTTCAAGAGGGAAACAAGAAGAAAACGTATGAACAGTTGAAGGGATGAGATAAAAAAGATGGAAGCAGGCAATAATTACAGTGGATTAAGATTAAGAGAGTGGGTGGAAATGGGGCAAAAAAAACAACAGTAACAATGTAAGCAATCTGTTAAAACTAAAAAAGGAAATAAAATGAACACAACTGTAAATATTCCTGGAAAACGAAATCCATTTAGATTGTCCTGACGCATGTTTTTTTTTTTTTGATAAACGTATACAATAATAAATAGAAGGGCTCTCACATAACACAAGATACCTCCGCTATGCCACATGGGTAACAAATTTACATTTAGGGCATTTGGCAGACACCATTATCCAGAGCAACGTACATTTATATATATTTTTATACAACTGAGCAATTGAGGTTTAAGGGCCTTGCTCAAGGGTCCAACCATGGCAGCTTGGTGGTACTGGGGCTTGACCTTCCGCTGACCTTCAGAACAGTAATCCAGAGCCTTGACCACTGAGCCGCCACTCGGTCCTATATGCATTCTGGTTTTATTTACCCATGTGCTCATCTTACAATATACTCTATAGTACATGGACATGACAAAATTAGCAACAACAACCACACTTATTCAAAGGATTTATGAAATGACTGGTGTTTGACCTTTCAAGGTCACCCAAGGTCAAAGGTAACTATCTTATTTGAAAGTCCATACACGGTCATAAAATGTCATGCCTGTCAGCACCTATTTTGAAGTCATAAGCGCTCCATCTCCTAAACACTGCGCCCTTGCTCTGACCTTCACCTTTGACCTTGACATTCCAAAATCAATTCATCTTTGAGACTTGGGTTGGGTGGTGTTCCCACCAAGTTTGGTAAAAATCCGTGCATGGGTGTGGTCAGGACTTTGTTTACATTTTGTCTTATTAACGTCAATAAAGAGAAATTAGAGAGGCTGCGGAGGGAGGGAGTGTTTTAAGATTGAACAACATTATCTATAAACATTTAACAGAAAGTACAATCATTATTACATAAAAAATAAATCTTAGCTTTAAAGGATTAAAACACCGTGGGGCGGTAACAGTAACTTCACACCATGCCGTTGTTGATTATATTCTTACAACAGCGAGTGTTTGATTTCTTTGCAGGTAGTTCCGCGTCGTCTAATCTGATTGGTCGAATGATATCCTAAGAATGCAGATATTTGCTGATAACAACACAGGGCCATTTCACTACTGCGTGTATCTAACTGCTCGTCCAATTCACAAAAGTTACTACGGTAGTATTGGTGACATCATCAGCTTTCAGTGTGGCTCCTCTGGGATCTATTTCCACTCCTGTAAACTGAGCATCGCACTTGGGGGTCATAGTGTTGTCCTCAAGTATATCAGCACTCTTTATAGTGTCTTATAGTGTACTTCATTAAAATATGCTTGATGACTTTATTTACGAGTTTAAGAACATGACCAGCTCCCGGCTATCGTCTTGTTACTGCTTTTATGTTGACATGGCGTGAATTCTATTCCAAAATGCCCTCCCACCGATCTTCGTAATACGCCTCTATCTTCCAACCAAAGAAAGACTTTCAAGCTCAAACTCAAAGTCAAAACATAACTTAATACCTTTGCACTTCAAGTCCATGGTGTGTATTTCCAGTAGTGGAACTTTAAACCTGATTACAATCAGTCCTAACCCTGTACAGCATGCTGGCCTGAAACGATCCATCACATTCTCTGTCGGTGGCTTCAACAGGGTTTGGGTTTCAGATATAAATATATACACACCAGTACAATCTGTTTATATCTGCAGACGCTTGTAAATATGTTACGTGAAAAGGAATCGGGCATTCACTGCTCCGGAAGCAATTTTATTAAGGATTAACATTTAGTCTGCTGTGTGAACAGGGATGATGAAAGTTTAATAGGAAATAGATCCTGATTGCTGAAAGAAACAAAAAGAGGCCTAGGGAGAGAAAAAAAAATGGACAAAAGAGAGAGATGGATTACCTTGGGACCACAACTAACAGACGCAGCCAGGCCATCCTTGCCTGGCAGCATACCAATCACCTGAGAGAGAGAGAGAGAGAAAGAGAGAACCAAAAGTGAAGGTGAGTCACAATAGAAAACTAAACCAGCGCTAGTGCTGGTGAATAATGGATGGTAAGCAGGCCGCTTACCACATGTATCGTTACTAGACCGTGTAGTGAATAATTTTAAGCAATCTAGGAGTCTAGATTTCCAAGAGACACAAGGACACGAACTCTTTGACTGCCTTGTTTTTGATTCAATTCATAATAGGGGCGTGGTGGTGTAGTAGTTAGCATGTTTGCCTCCCAGCAAGAAGGTCCTGGGTTTGAGTCCTAGACTTGGCGAGGGCGTTTCTGTAGGAAGTGCTCGTTTTAGACCCTGAACAACTTGCCAGACCATCGCAGGATCTCCTACACCTAGGGGCAATTTGGAACAGTCACTTGGCCTAATGTGCATGCCTTTGGACTGTATGAGAAAACTAGAGTACCCAGGGGAAATCCACACAAGAACATGCAATCTCCATACAGGAACGTCCTCGCCAAGCCCAGGACTCGAAGCCAGGACATTCTTGTTGTAAGTTAGAGGTACTAACCATTACACCCCTGTTTAAGCCACTCCGATGTCAGCTGCCTAGCAGGATTATTATGTACGGTACATACAGATTTCCCAAACAATTTTCACTCCCACTCCATACTCCACACTCCAGTGTTTGTTTTCCTACCCGGTTGAGCTTGAGGATGACGCAAGGCTTGCCATCTAAGTAGCCGTAGTAGCGGTCGGTGAGGCCTGAGCAGTCCTCCAGCAGGGAGCGCTTGAACTGACAGGAGCGCTTAGGAACGTTCTTAACGCTGTCACTGTCCTCTTGGATGAAGTACTTGTCTGGAGTGCAGACCATGTTATTCTGCTCCTGTACTGAGTCGTTGTAAGCTGCACAGGCACAAGAGCAGAGCAGTTGCCCACAGGTTCAAAAATGAATTTCGGTATTCACTTACACTAGCTTGAGTCCATTAATGCTAACACTGGTGCACAGCTAGTCAACAAGCTAGCTAACTGTTTGTGAAATAGTATGGAGATTGAAATTAAATAAGAGATAATTAGTCTTTAACTTTAATTAGTCAGTTTAACTGGATTTATAGTATTATAAAACCAAAACCTGTCAAAATACACCGCAGTACCCAACCATCTATTCAGCACAAACATTAGCTAAGCAAGCTAGCTAATTATAGAAGGCAGGTTGCATTACTTTCAATTTTTATTAGCATGTTGTTATTTTCTGATAATTTTAATACTCTTTATAATATTTATATACTGTTAAGCCTGATTCATGGGATCAGAGCATCCTCAGAGCAATATCTGAATTAGTTTGTTGGAAATTTGTTAATTATCAGCTTTAAATGCATAAATAAATACACTTATAATGCAATTCTAATGATAACTCTTATCAAATTGGACCAAACAATAAACTGTAAAATGAATTTATGTATATTTATTTATTTATTTATTTATACAAATGCAATAATAAAGCTTTATAGACACTGAAATGTTTTCCCGTGACATTTTAGTCAGAGGTGCTACAGTGAAGCCATGGTGAAAACAAAGTGGCGGCCATATTGTTTTTTCTTCCCTACCTCAGTTTTTCAGATTCTTGACACGATTTTTTAATTCTACACTCTTTGAGACAAAGTTTCACAGCACAGATAGCAGTAGGTCAGAAGAAACACCAGCATTCCTGTCAGAATCGGTTCCGAATTTATTAGATTTTGTACCGTTGGCCAAACTTTCAGTGAATAAACTGCATTCCTCGGCATGTTTAATATAATTTCCCGCATTTCATTGACTGTTTCCTTTGGCCTGACTTTTACATGGCAGTATAGATGTCTAAACATTGTGTATAGAGATGTTTCTCCATTAAGGCTGTCCCCAGTGTTGTGGTCCACACAGAACCGTACACAGTGAATAGTAAATAATAACCTGACAGTTGCCCAAGGTCTCTTTCATGCATCTGTCTCTGTTGTTCCTCACTGCAAAGTGTTGTGCCAACATTGAACCAACATTGGCAAAGAAACACTTTTCATAACAACCCTTCAATATTGTGCCAATGGATTACCAGCCAACGTTGGCCCAATTTTGGCTGACATTGGTCCAACGTTGGCAGGGTTGGATTTAAATGTGTCAGAATGTGTGTTAGTCCTGGCGACACAACCGTTACTCAATGGGGGGAAAAAATATGTGTTGGGTTTTGCCTCACAGTCTTCTTATCACCAGGGTAAACAAGTAGGGAAATGGTATTAGACTCTGTGGCAGGACGTCACAGACTTACAAGAGAGGAAGCTGTTCAGTGCTTGGACATGTGAATCCCAGCTCTCGGTGTTCTCTTTGGTGTAGACGATCTCGAGCTCATTACCCGTAGGCCTGATCATCATGCCTACCAATAGAAAGAGGGATTGAAAGCAAGAAAGATAATTTACATAGAAATTGGGTCACAGATGGGATTAAGTATGAAAATCATCAAAATGCTAAATTATCTTGTGATAATTGTATTAGTCTATAATGTGCAAAAAAAATTGATGCACTCAGCTATTCCAGGCAACGAGCAGAAATATGTGAGACAATTACATCCTTTGGACAGTTTTGGACAAGGAACCCTGTATTAAATTTAACTTCTGGATTCGGAATTTTTGAAAAGATTCTTTAACATTGCGAGATAGAAAGTGTGGTATTACAGCAAGCCCAGCAGGGGGCGCTGTGCACTTTCTGTCATTGTTTTCAGCTTGGAAAAGGTTTGCGCTCACCAAGGTGTCTCATTATATTAAGTGTTGAACAGTAGCTACCATTTCTTTTAGCCTAGCAATCCAAACACTAGACAAGACAAGCATCGGAGCTTCCAGTGAACTAGCTACTGGATTAATAATCATCTACCGCATTTGAGATGTTTTAGACATTTCTTTAACCTCACTAATCAAACTTTCACTGTCACACTATCACTATACTGTAAATCTAAGGCAAACAAAAGACCATAAATGTCACCAAATTCAAGTTATTAAATTTAGTTTTGATCCCCCCCCTCCCCCCCCCAGGCTCCAAATCATTTCACAGTGTTGTTCAAAGCATCGATGACATTCCTCTGTAACATTATTCGCCCAAACATTTGCTGTAGTTTGTGTCAAACTTAATTTTTTAGACAGTCTATTTGCCTGTTTGTCCTGTATACACGAAATTATTTATGGTCCACAATTGTTGGAGCCACATTGAGTACAGCGGACACTGCTGTTCCAATAGATTATAGTGGTCAGAGGAATAAGACCACTTGAAATGTGTGTTATCAATGTTAGAAGTAACACATTAAAACATCAATAAGGGACAAAGTATAGACAGCTG
Organism: Neosilurus mollespiculum; assembly: GCA_030014195.1. Lineage (NCBI taxonomy): Eukaryota > Metazoa > Chordata > Actinopteri > Siluriformes > Plotosidae > Neosilurus > Neosilurus mollespiculum. Next base: position 27,681,830 of record JAQMYF010000005.1, on the reverse strand, counting down.
GTTATTATAACAAAATAAACCCTGACAAGCGGATCAAGACTAGAATATGTTGCTCTGGAGGAGTTTATTGTACAGTAATGACCAGCTCACTGTACATGATCTTGCTTAATACATGACTATTCAGAAGATATAGATTTTTTAAATGCTAAAATTATAATTATTAGATATATTATCATAACAGTGAGCCGATATACAGTAACTGATCAATCAGAATCAAGTATTCAAAGAGCTCATGTAATAAAGTACTGTACTGCATACTTTAAGTATCATAATAACAAATTAGCTTTTCAAATTTAATACCACTATTATAACTGCTAAAATTTAAATTGCCTTATTACTCATTGCTTTCGTCTTGTAAGTAAAATATTAATGAGCAACTGCCGTTAGTAACAGATGTCTTGTCAGTGACAGGCTATGCTTCCAGAATGCACCACGGCCTGCAGAGATGGCCACTGCGATCTCGAACACCCATTGCACTACAGCTACTGAACTTCTAATGTAACACACCTGTTCAAAATCACAGCCAAAAGGCTATTTAAAACCTCCCTTCACACACACACACACACACACACACACACACACACACACACACACACACACACACACACATTGAGTTATGAATTGTTACAGCAATACAAGCTAATGTTTTCCAGTTAATGGTCATAGCCTATGCCTATGGTTTTTTGACATATAACTACATTTAATATCACGTTTAGGATCTGTTGGTCTGGTTGTACAGTAAATAAAACTCAGTGCACTGCATTTACATCCCGAACAAATTGTCCTACACCATGTCACAGCAACACACAGTGAGTGGAGTACTATACCTAAGAAAGCATCACCATAATTTTTCATGGCTTGTACTTCTGTCCATATGCATCGCGATGCCGATTGGCTGTTTGCTCTGTGACAGGAACTTGATGCGTGCTGGCATCCGTGAATACATACTAAAGGAGTTTTTGCTCTTGAAAACCTTTAAAGATCCATTAAAATTCAACATACATTCAGTTTATTTGATATTAAGTTAATCCTTATTTTTTTCTAAAATCAATGACAGGACCTTTGTTTTTTTTGTTTTTTTGTTTGTTTTTTTTTGCAGGGATTTCAGCTTAACTGCACTTGCAAAGCTAAAAAATTCTTATTACATAATCTCTAAATCGGTAGGATAGAGTATTTTTGGCAAACAAGCATTTTTTTCAAAGTTTCTATTGATTTTTTTTGGAAAAACATCAGCGCATTAAGTAAGAAACGCAACTTGCAAAGACCTTATTGGAGGCTCTGCTTTCAGGCAGTCCCTAAATCAATGGTTCAAAGCTAAGTTGGCTTTGGCATTAACAGCAGACCTGAAATAAGCATTTCTAAGTAAAGCAAAAACTATTTACCTTAAAGGGAACCTGTGGTGAATTTGTCTTACTAGCTCTTTAAAATGATCACGTATTACACCAGCGGTTCCGTCAGGCTTTTTTGTCAAGTATGCACAAGTGCTGCCACACTACTATTACTACTACTAGGCATGCGCAGCGGTTGTTCCGCATTGGTTCCGCCCCGCTAGTAATCCACGGGATAAAATTGCCCAGTATACTGCTTTTTATGATCAAATATTTTTTATGTTTAAATAAGCTCTGTGTTGCTTAAATGTATTACATTTTACGCACAAATTATGATGTGAGGTTGACCAATACCGCTTCTCTTTAATAAGTAACTTGGTATGATTTATATGCAGTAATCTGATAAAGTAATTCGATTACTTTTGAAAGAAATTACTTATAAGCATTACTAATTCCAACGACTTGCACAACACTAGTTGTTAATGCTTTTTATAAAACCAGAGGACACAATCTCATGGCAAATCAGTACAAAATTAACTATGAGGGTTTAAAACAATTTAGACAAATAATAAAAGGGAAATTTAAGTGTAAAATGTCTTATGTTTTGTGTATGAGAGAATTATGGCAACAGTTTTCACAAGGAAGTCAAATATACTATTATTTATATTTATTATTTAATATTATTATTATTATTTTTTTATTACTATAATTATTATTACTACTATTATTTATTTATTTCAATTATTATTATTATTATTATCATCATCATTAATAATATTATTATTATCACTATCATTATTATTACCACTATTATTTATTAATTTTAATTATTATTATTATTATTACTTTTATTTATTTATTTATATTATTATTATTATTATTATTATTATTATTATTGCTTTTATTTATTTATTTATTAATTAGTTTATTATTATTATTATTATTATTATTATTATTATTATTATTATTATGGAATTAGCTTTAGAATGAGCACACAGTGCACCCTAAAATCCTGCTACTGATGATGTTTATGATTATTAGTGTGGGTGTTACCTGGTGTAGCAAGCCTGTCCTGATAGGTGGGTTTGTTATCATCAAGGGTCAGAAGCATGACATAGATGGTGACACAAAAAAATCCGGCCAGGAAGATGTAGAAAGCCACATAGAACAAAAAGATCAGACCTGTGAAAGCAAACACACGTATCAGAAGAATACACAGAAATTATTCACCAAAGGCGAGGTGGATATTGCTGTATGGACTCAGGGACTATTAGGTGATATCCACCTTGTTTTTGGTGGATAACTGTTTTAGTACGTACTACATGGGGAATATTAAATTTTTTTCATTGATTGAAGCATTTTCAAGTATTTGCAGGGTGAATTATTAGCAATTATTGAATGTGGCGAAGTGTGATATATAGAGTATGATATATTCAAGCAGGCAGGGTTTTATCAACAAAAGCCAAATTCTATACCTGTATCAAAATACTATTTTATGTATCTGATGTTAATGATGGATAATTTGGATCATAAAAGAATACCAAGAACCTTTCCACCAATCAGAAATGAGAAAATGTTTCAAATGAATTTTAATGTGTACATAACTAACCAATGAGAACTCACCAGCCATTCTCATGTGGTATGAATGGAATATTTATATATATCACCTGTATATGTCTACAGTATATTTACATACATCCCATCAATATTTACCACTAAAATCATTAAACTCCAGCTGATGGCAACACAAATGTGATGATAGAACAAATTAAGACATGTGTGGGTTTCCTCCGGGTTTTCTTCCACATTCCATAGACATGCAGTTTAAGCTAACTGGCTGTTCCAAACTGCCCTAGGCATGAGTGTGAATTGTGTGTATGTTGCTCTGTGATAATCTGCCGATCATACAATGAGTACGAGCAGTTCTCTCTCTGCGCAAGATATCACACTGCTGCTCAAGCACGCACACACGCTAAATAATCAATAGCACTATGATGGTGGGAGGCTAGTCCAGCAGCTACAGATACACACTCCTGAGGGTTTGAGCTGCATGTGGAGACGAACAACAAGAAAATTAAGCCATAAAAAGATGTGACTTTTATTTTAGAAATTCCTGACCATAGCTATGCACAGATTTTCACCAAACTTGGCAGGGACACTACCCTACCTGAGTCCCAGAGATGATTTGATTTTGGAATATCAAGGTCAAAGGTGATGATCAGAGCAAGGTCACAAAGGCTTAGAGAGCGAGAGCACTCATTACTTTGAAACAAGTGCCAACAGACATACAAAATCATTTCCTAGGTTGTTTTATAGTATAATATTTTGATGATGGACATATTTGAGATTAAGGAATATATTTAGGGAAGAATTAGAAAAACAATATTTTTTGGCCTGCGCTCATTTCAAATTGCTGTATCATGGTGTATGCAATGGGGTAACAGAAGCTCTGCTTCATGTTCAGCCACATCACAGCACCAACATAACATTGATTATTTTCTTTTATGACTGTGTTAATTTGAATGTTTGCTTCTAATTGGTTGATTATGGCATTATCCAGAAAGAACAGACCGTTACTATGTATACCAGATTGTTGCTATATAAAAGACCATTACTATGCATAAAAGACGGTTATTATGCATAAAAGACCATAATTTTGTATAAAAGACCGTTACCATGTATAAAAGACCATTACTATGCATAAAAGACCATTATTATGTATAAAAGACCATTATTATGTATAAAAGACCATTATTATGTATAAAAGATGGTTGCTATGTATAAAAGACCATTACTATGTATAAAAGACCATTATTTTGTATAAAAGACCATTACCATGTATAAAAGACCATCACTATGTATAAAAGACCGTTATTATGTATAAAAGACCGTTACTGTGTATGAAAGATGGTTGCTATGTATAAAAGACCATTACTATGTATAAAAGCACGTTATTATGTATAAAAGACCGTTACTATGTATAAAAGCACGTTATTATGTATAAAAGACCATTACTATGTATGAAAGATGGTTGCTATGTATAAAAGACTGTTACTACGTATAAAAGACTATTAGGTATAAATGACCGTTACTATGTATAACAGACTGTTACTATATATAAAAGACTGTTGCTATGTATAAAAGACCGTTACTATGTATAAAAGACGGTTGCTGTATATTTAAGACTGTTACTATATATAAAAGAATGTTGCTATGTATAAAAGACCGTTACTATGTATAAAAGACGGTTGCTGTATATATAAGACTGTTACTATATATAAAAGAATGTTGCTATGTATAAAAGACCGTTGCTGTATATAATAGAATGTTGCTATGTATAAAAGACCGTTACTATATAAAAGACCGTTGCTGTATATAAAAGTCTGTTGCTATGTGTAATTATATAATTATAATTATATAATGTGCTATTATTTTGTAAAACAGACAGTTTTTATGTAGTAAAGCCATTGTTCGGTATAAGAGACCATTGCTACAAAAATCTACATTGCTAGGCATAGCAGCCCGCGGCTATGATTAACTCACCGTTGCTATGTATAACAGACTGTTGCTTTGGATCATGTTATTGGTGGAGGCTACAGCATCATTAATAAATCAATGAAATTCTTTTTAAATCACTTTTTTCTGCCATGTATTGTTTTTCTTCAGTAAGTAATTGTGCAATGTACAGCGAGGGGGTCATTACTGCAGTATTCAATTATAAAATCCTACACTTTATTACACTGTGAAGAAAAAAGTGTGTGTGTGTGTGTGTGTGTGTGTGTGTGTGTGTGCTTTTACCAGACTCTTTATTTAGGTCAGTATCTTTCATCTTTGAAAAAAGATGTCTGTAGATCTGACCGAAAATAGGTCTGCGTTTGAGATAAGCTCATCTTCCTCTGTCTTCTGTCTGTTTATAAGCACTTACTGTATGTGTTACTGCAGTGTAACACATGACACCCATCTCCCCAACCCCCCCTCCCAGCTGTCAGTCTCTCCTTGATGAACGCCTTCTGCAAGCACTCTTTTATCGCTCTAATTAGACGGCTCAGCTGAAAGAGGGGGACAAACATCTGAGCTGCGCATGATTAATTGAATTAAAGCAAACAACAAACACGAACACTCTCTCTTTCTCTCTCTCTCTCTCTTTCTCACACACACACACACACACACACACACACACAGATCTTTAGATCTTTTGATTGATTCAATCAGACGTCGGGTGTATGTATGCGAGATCACAGATGT